>CAWUFW010004159.1:1200000-1612737 GCA_963921515.1 Calotriton arnoldi
CTTTGAGGAAGAGAGGTTAGAAACCTACACTGCCAAACAGCTAAAGTCTTTTTGCAAGCAATTCACCGTCCCTATTGCAGGTCTCTCTAGGAAGGAGGAGTATCAGAAGGCACTAAAGGCCTGGTTGGAGGCGAGGGAGTCCCACGGGAATGGGGGAGAGCCTGTGGATGGGGGAGAGAATGCCGGAGGGCAGCAGGAGGATGAAGTGGATTTAGTGGGAGGTAAAGCACTTTCCAGTCCAGGTACTAGTGAGTCCTCAAAGGGCCTGTCTCCAGAAGAGATGGAGGACAGGGAGAGAGATAGGAGGCATAGTTTGGAGATGGCCAAATTAGAATGTCAGAAGGACCTAGAGAGTAAAAAGTTGGATATTGAGAATAACAGGTTGGTATTTGAACTTGAGAAAATGAAACTGGAGCATTGAGGGAGCTGGAGATCAATGCTAAGAGTTTAGAGATCTCCCCCTCTGGTGGCAGCATACCTTTAGTACCTACCGAGATTAGAGTTGATATGCCCAAGGATGTCATCAAGGATTTCCATAAGAGTGAGGATATTGGGCAATGGTTTGCCGCCTACGAGATAGCAATGGTGTCCCACCGGGTCCCTGAGAAGGATTGGGGAGCGGGGTTGTGGGGACGCTTTGTGAGTGATGGGAGGGATACCCTGTTGGATCTGCCTGAAGAGAGCAGGATGGTGTATGCCCATATGAAAGAGGCCTTGATGACGCGATATGGTTTGACCCCAGAAATGTACAGGCAGAGATTTAGAACCTGTAAGAAGTTAGAGGGTACCACTTGGGTTGAATATGTGTCTTTTTTTTGCAGAGCAATGGATCGCTGGGTAAAAGGTAGCAAGGTGGAAACTTTTGAACAACTGTATGATTTGTTTGCGTGGGAGCATTTAGCTAGTAACTGTTTTCCAGAGCTACGCCAGCACCTTATTGATAGCAAGCTAACTAACCCTAGGAAGCTTGCTGAGGAGGCGGACCACTGGGTGAGCACCTGGGTTCGCAAAGGTCATGTGGGAGACTTCGCCAAAGGTGGGCAGGGTCCCCAGCAGAGAAGTGGGGGGGGACAGGGGTAAACAGAGGGAGTTCCAGAGAGGGCCCCAAAGTAATTCCCAAGGGAACCTAGGAGTGGTGTCCCAGTCTCCCCCTGAGAAGAAGCCAGTGCCCCCGACAGGTAGGCCTGCTCATAGGGGGCCCCTTACTTGTTTTAAATGTGGTCAAGTAGGCCACCGGTATTATGATCCCCAGTGTCCCCAGAGGGACCTCAATGCACCACCCTGTGCACCAACCCGCCAGCTTGCTAGTGTAGCCCTGGGAGGGGAGGAGAAGGGTGCCCAAGGTGGGTGGGATCCTGTAGAATTGACCCTTGTCTCGCTAGGAGACTTTGAGAAGGTCCCTAACCCCACGCTGCCTGATAACACTAAGAAGTACAGGCAGTGGGTGACCATCAATGGTCATAGGGTGGAGGCTCTGAGGGACACCGGAGCAAGTGTGACTGATGTCAGCTCCCGGTTGGTGTCCCCAGAGCAGGTTGTCCCCCATGCATTCTGCCCAGTAGTGTCATTAGACAACTCTGAGAGCCAGTGTGAGGTAGCTCAAGTTCCCTTTGAGTGGGGGGGGGGGTCTCAGGAACTTTTCAAGTAGCTGTGTGGCCAGCCATGCCGGTAGACTGTCTGTTGGGCAACGATTTAGAGAACTTCACGTGGGCTACGGTGGAGAGGAAATCTCACTTGGAAAGGTTGGGTCTGCCTGAGTGGGCGTGCACGACCACTCGGTCCATAGCAGCCAGTAAGGATGTTCAGAAGGACCTGGAGCCTGAAAGTATGGCCCAGGCCCCTGCCTTAAAGAGAAGGGGTAGGGGGTGCGGGAAACCGGCCCCCATAGTTCCCACGGTCCAGGAGGGAGCAGACCTTGAGGGGGATGCCCTGGAGCCTAAAGGGGAACAAGTAGCTGAACTGGGGGACCTGCCTGGGCTGACCCATTGGCCGCAGGAAGGAGGGCCCACCAGGGAGGAATTTTGTGAACAGCAGAGAACATGCCCTTCTCTTGAGGGGCTGCGGCGACAGGCTGCAGCCCAGGCAGCAGGTGATCAGTCAGGGTCACATCTGATCTATTGGGAGAATGACCTCCTTTACAGTGAGCCTAAGGTTGCTGAGCCTGGGTCAGCCCGTGTGCTGGTGGTACCCCAGTGCTTCAGAGCCTTCCTACTGGGGTTGGCTCATGATGTGCCATTGGCAGGACATCTGGTACAGACCAAGACCTTCGAGAGGCTGGTCATCCACTTTTATTGGCCCCAGATGCGCAGGAGCTCAGATGCTCACTGCAGGACATGTGAAACTTGCCAGGCAAGTGGTAAGAGTGGGGGGAAGATCAAAGCCCCACTCCAGCCCTTTCCAGTTGTCAGTACCCCATTCGAGCGAGTGGGCATTGACATTGTGGGGCCTCTGGACCCCGAGACAGCCATGGGCAACAGGTTCATCCTGGTCTTGGTGGACCATGCCACCCGGTACCCTGAAGCCATCCCACTCCGGACAGTGACGGCCCACATGGTGGGACGTGCACTAATGGGGATTTTCTCCCGTGTGGGGTTCCCCAGAGAGGTGGTGTCTGATAGGGGTACTAACTTCATTTCCAAATATATGAAGTCTCTGTGGGAGGAGTGTGGGGTAACTTATAAGTTCACCACCCCTTACCACCCCCAAGGTAATGGGCTGGTTGAGAGATTAAACCGGACCCTCAAAGGCATGATAATGGGCCTAGAAGAGTCCATAAGGCGTAAGTGGGACGTCCTCTTGCCATGCCTGTTGTTTGCTTACCACGAGGTGCCACAGAAGTCCCTAGGGTTCAGCCCCTTTGAACTACTCTATGGTCACCTGGTAAGAGGGCCTCTGAGTCTGGTCAAGGAAGGCTGGGAGCAATCTCCCAGGAAACCTCCCCAGGATGGGTTTAGTTACATGCTGGCCTTCAGGAACCAGACTCGGCATTTCAGAAAGCTTGCTGAGGCAAATCTGGAAGCCAGCCAGGAAGAGATGAAACGTTGGCATGATCAGAATGCCACTCTGATTGAGTTTCAGCCTGGTCAAAAGGTTTGGGTCATGGCCCCAGTGGAGCCCTGTGCACTCAAAGATAAGTGAACCGGACCATTTGAGGTGGTGGAGCGCAAGAGTCCTGTTACCGAATTGGTGGACTTGTGGTCTCCCCGGAACGCCTTGCGGGTCCTGCATGTCAACCGCCTGAAGCCCCACTTTGAGAGGTCCGAAGTGGGCATGCTCCTGGCCACAGATGCTGGGATGGAGGAGGAGAGTGAGGCTCTTCCTGACCTCCTGTGTGCGAAGGAGCAAGATGGGTCAGTGGAGGGTGTGGTCCTCTCCACCACACTGACCCCTGAGCAGCAGAGTGATTGTCGCCAACTGTTGGGACAATTCAGTGTTCTGTTCTCCCTGGTGCCTAGAGTCACTGATTGGTGTGTCCATGAAGTGGACACTGGGGACAGTCCTCCTGTTAAGCACAAGGCTTACCGAGTGACTGACCGGGTTAGGGCATACATTAAGGGGGAGGTTTCCAAAATGTTTGCTTTAGGGGTGATTGAGTCCTCTAGCAGCCCTTGGTCCAGCCCAGTGGTCTTGGTACCAAAAGCTGCAGCGCCAAGTGCCACCCCAGAACTTCGGTTCTGCGTGGACTACCGAGGTCTCAATTCAGTCACAAAGACTGACGCGCACCTCATCCCCAGAGCTGATGAGCTCATAGATCGGCTAGGGGCTGCATGGTACCTCAGCACGTTTGATTTGACGTCTGGGTATTGGCAGATCGCCTTGACTGATGGGGCAAAGGAAAGGTCAGCCTTCTCCACACCGGATGGGTACTACCAGTTCCGGGTGATGCCCTTTGGGATGAAGAATGCCCCTGCCACCTTTCAGAGGTTGGTCAACAGGGTGTTGGTTGGGCTGGAGGATTTCAGTGCTGCCTACCTGGATGACATTGCAGTGTTTAGTTCCTCATGGGAGGACCACCTGCGCCACCTCTGGGAAGTGTTGATGGCACTGCGAAGGGCAGGCCTCACAATCAAGGCAAGTAAGTGCCAGATTGGGCAGGGTTCTGTGGTGTACTTGGGACACCAGATTGGGAGCGGCCAGGTGGCGCCCCTACAGCCCAAGATTGAAACCATCCTGGCTTGGGAACCCCCAAAGACCCAGACACAGGTGAGAGCCTTTTTAGGACTCACAGGTTATTACAGGAGGTTTGTCAAGGGGTATGGCAACATTGTTGCACCCTTGACTGAGCTGACTTCTAAGAAGCAGCCAAAGATTGTGAACTGGACTGACACCTGTCAGGAAGCTTTTGACGCCCTAAAGACTGCCATGTGCACAGCGCCTGTACTTCAGCCGCCCAACTTTTCAAAAGAATTTGTTGTCCAGACACACGCTTCAGAGCATGGTGTGGGGGCTGTTCTGTCACAGATCAATGAGGAGGGCCTAGACCAACCGGTAGCATTCATTAGTAGGTTACTTCCACGGGAACAGAGGTGGAGTGCAATTGAGCGTGAGGCTTTTGCTGTGGTCTGGGCACTGAAGAAGCTGAGGCCATACCTGTTTGGGACTCACTTCCGGGTTCAGACGGACCACAGGCCCCTCAGATGGTTGATGCAGATGAGGGGTGAGAATCCAAAGTTGTTGAGGTGGTCTATTTCCCTACAGGGGATGGACTTTACGGTGGAACACCGCCCGGGTACAGAACACGCCAATGCTGATGGTCTGTCCAGATTTTTCCGCCTTAGTGATGAGAACCCCCAAGTGGGTGGGTAGTTCTCCCCACATTTCAGCTGGAGGGGACACGTGTTAGACCTGGCACCATTGGCGTGGGTCTCCCTTCCATCTTTCGCTTTTGTCTCCTCTGTGTTTGCTGGTGTTAGATGCTCTGGGCGTTGTGCCACTGCCATTCAGTGCTACAGCGCGAATGCTCCCTATTGTAAATTGACTGGATGAATTGGTATTCCCATAATTGGCTCATTTGATTTACCTGTTAGTCCCTAGTATAGTGCACTGTGCGTGCCCAGGGCTGGTAGACCGAATGCTGCTGGTGGGCCTGCAGCGCTGATTGTGCCACCCACAGAAGCAGCTTGTAAAGTGTGTCTCAGACCTGCCATCGCAGAGTCTGTGCGCAGTCCAGAACTGCCATTTGTTTACTGTGAAGTGAACCCACTTCCCAGTCCCTCAACCTTCCCTTGGCATCATGTAAGTCATCCCTATGGCAGGGTGCATTGTATGTGAAAGGTAGGACCTGCCTTGGTCTGTGTGGCATGTCCTGATAGTGAATTACACTCCATTTCGTTTTTCACTATTGCAAGGCTATCTGTTCCCTTAGGCCAGAATGGGCAGTTTGATTATTACATCCTATAATCCTAGCTGACCCAAGGAACATGTTTGGAAAGTCGAATTTAGTATGCCTGAGCTCAGAATATTAAAGTACATCTTTTAGTGAGGATTATTTTTATATTCTGTGTCTGAAAATACCACTTTTAGAAAGTAGGTATTTTCTTGCCTAAGTCTTCCAGTGTGCTCTGCTGTTATGTGTATTGGCTCTCTGGTCTTGGAGGGACAGGGCAGGCTGAGCCCGACCTGGATTGAATAGAGAGATCTGCAGTTGGAGTATGGGGAGGGGTGGCCCTTTGATCTGAGCAGGGCTGTGCCTGGCAAGGTGAATGATGGCTCCACCTCCCACTGTGCGTCTGATGGCAGATTCCCTCTTCCTCAAAGGCAGGATGCAGCCTTGTAAACAAAGTGCTCCAGGACCACACCGAACTGGTTCTGGCTGGGTTCAGTGACTTGTGACTTTTGAGAACAAAGACCTGTGGGGTATAAATATCTGGGCCAAAACCACTCCAGGGTGTGTTACTTCTGGATGTCAAGACGAACCTCTGTCCGTGTAACTAGAGGGAAAGGACTTTGAAACTTTCATCCATCTTGCTGAAGCAACTACCCAAGGGCCTGATTTGAGCTTGCCTCCTGCTGAAGTCTCAGGGACATTAGACTTCACCCATCAGCCTTCTGAATTCCTGTTGAGGGGGGTTCTACTCGCAGGTGAGGCTTCTGTCGAGAATTCCAGAGCCTCTGGGTCTACTGGGGGGGAACGCGGGCTGAGAATAATCGCTATCGCTGTTGTGGGCCGCTGCAGCTGAGGAGCTGTTGCCGCTGAGAGCCCGCATTTGTCTGTGCTACGAGAATCATCGCTATCGCTGTTGTGGGCCGCTGCAGCTGAGGAGCTGTTGCCGCTGAGAGCCCGCATTTGCCTGTGCTATGAGAATCATCGCTATCGCTATTGTGGGCCGCTGCAGCTGAGGAGCTGTTGCCGCTGAGAGCCCACATGTGCCTGTGCTACGAGAATCATCGCTATCGCTATTGTGGGCCGCTGCAGCTGAGGAGCTGATGCCGCTGAGAGCCCACAATTGTCTGTGCTACAAGAATCATCGCTATCGCTGTTGTGGGCCGCTGCAGCTGAGGAGCTGTTGCCGCTGAGAGCCCGCATTTGCCTGTACTACGAGAATCATCACTATCGCTATGTGGGCCACTGCAGCTGAGGAGCTGTTGCCACTGAGAGCCCGCCTTTAATCACCGTCTCAGGATCATCGTGAGTGCACGCCGCGGACCGCTGCAGCTGGGAGCTGTGGCCACTGCGAATCCGCCTGTCATCATCGCAGCTTCCTCCCGAAGCTGCGTGCCATGACCCTTTAAACCTCAGGTACATTGTGCATCACCGGGTCGCGTAGACCCCGGCCTCGAACTAAGTTCGTTTCACCCGCTTTTGAGTGCTTTTATTGCCTTTTAAGTGAACCTATATTTACGTGCATTGTGGCTTCTTGATCGTCTTTGAGCCTTGTGTTAAGCTTATATAAAGATACTCATTTTTCTATAGCTACTTGTGTGGTGTCCCTTTGTGGTGTCTTCACTGCGTTATTGTGTATGGTCATAAATGCTTCACACACTGCCTCTGAGATAGGCCTGTCTGCTCGTGCTACGTTACCACAGGGTTGAGCAGGGGTTATCAAAGGGTGTAGCCCCCTTACTCTGACTTAGGAAGAAGGGTCCCTACTTGGACATTGGCGCCAGCCACTGCCAACTAGAGATCCCCATTTCTAACAACATACATATATTTATTTATTTTTAATTTTTAAAAGATAGATAGATAGATAGATAGATAGAAAGACAGAGATAGATAGATAGATAGACATAGATAGATAGATAGACAGACAGACAGACAGACAGACAGATAGATAGATAGATAGATAGATAGATAGATAGATAGATAGATGTATTTGAGAAATGAAGGTTCAAAATCCTTTGTATTTCTAGACAGCTGTGTTTATGGGAGGCTCGCTGGAGTCCCGCAATCATATAACTTTAAACAATAGAGCAAGCTGATTGGCCAAGGGGAAGTTTTACCATCGGCCTCCTCAATCTTGTGGGATCGGCTTGCTGCAACATGAAGAGAAATATTGTGGCTGCCATTTCAAGAAACGGGTCTCCTTCCTCATGTCCTGATAATTAAATAAAATAGGGTAAAGGGGCAGGGTAGTGGAATGCTGGCCCCCTGGACCTTGTGGGGTGTCCGATAGGGTTCTCAACCATGTCCAAATTAAAAAAATATATATATATATAATTTCTTTGGTTTATGCAATCCCGCAGGAGTCCCACACTGCTTCCTTCGAGACTCCTGGCAGGCCAGAGTGTCAGCGGTGTGTTGCTGTGAGATGTCAAAGGCTGTGCGTTGCACGGGGTTGACTGCTCACTGGGTGTCAGGCCAAGAGCTTGGCTTCAAGCCAGGCCCTGTGGCCAACCCCACTGTGCACAGTCTTAGACACAGGATGGCTGGCTGTGGCATTTGGCCTTCCATATGGCAATAAAATATTTCATTAAAAAACCCTAGAAATGAATTGAAAAAATCAAATATTAAAGTGTCTTTACAGTTCGGTACGGTAATAATATCTTACTTTGCATTAAACAAACTCCTAAATTCAGGGGAAACAAAAAAAGATTAAAGTGATGTTATAGGTAGGTAAAAGTGTCAGTTTAAATGTAATGTTTTAAACAAAAACAATGCTGAATTTCAACTCTTATAGTTATTTTTAGAAAGTATAACTCACTTTCTTGCCACGCACTACTTATGACATCGCATATTACAACACTCATGATGTGTTTTGTAACATCATTGATAACATTATTGATGACAACTGAACTGACATTATTGATGACAAAAGTATGCGTGGTGGTATATATAGGTATCGAACTGCCGCGACCCGCCGCTTGACCCCTGGAAAGTTGAGTTGCTGCTGCCAATGGGCAGTCCAAGACTACATGGAGAGACGTAGTCACTGCACTGGCGTCTCCGGACTTGCTACCAGCGGGACAGGTTGGCTGGAAGTAGGGGCCAAGGACTGTCTATTCACCCTGTAATTTTACCAAGGCTTCTTCCTGAACTGTGTTATGTATTTATTTCCAACTGGTGGTACACAGCTAAATAAGCCACTCGTCATGCGATCAACATGTTGCATGATGGGACTAGCAGTTCTTAACAACAAACTGCCGGAGTGCTATGTCAGGGAAACGCAGCTCGACCCCTATGGAGGGAGGAGCATAAAAAGGACATTTACAAAGAAACGTTGAGTAAACTGAGGCATTCGAAGAAGGCAAACCGCCGAAACACATCATGCCGAACTTTCTTTAAATAAACGGTCATTGAAGCCCCGCTGTGTCCCTGGATTTTCTGGGATGGGAGGAGATGGTTTTGGTATATGCAGCGTGTTACCAATGACACGCAAAAGGGACCCTTCCATAAAGGGGTCGTGACTAAACATTGGCAACAGATTGAATAACCCCGAGGTATCGGACTGCCGCGACCCGCCGCTTGACCCCTGGAAAGTTGAGTTGCTGCTGCCAATGGGCAGTCCATGACTACTTGGAGAGACGTAGTCACTGCACTGGCGCCTCTGGACTTGCTACCAGCGGGACAGGTTGGCTGGAAGTAGGGGCCAAGGACTGTCTATTCGCCCTGTAATTTTACCAAGTCTTCTTCCTGAACTGCGTTATGTATTTATTTCCAACTGGTGGTACACGACTACATAAGCCACTCGTCGTGCGATCAACATGTTGCATGATGGGACTAGCAGTTCTTAACAACGAACTGCCGGAGTGCTATGTCAGGGAAACGCAGCTCAGGTGAGCACCTCACCACTATGGAGGGAGGAGCATAAAAAGGACATTTACAAAGAAACATTGAGTAAACTGAGGCATTCGAAGAAGGCAAACCGCCGCAACGCGTCATGCCGAACTTTCTTTAAATAAACGGTCATTGAAGCCCCGCTGTGTCCCTGGATTTTCTCAGATGGGAGGAGATGGGTTTAGTATATGCAGCGTGTTACAAATGACACGCAACAGGGACCCTTCCATAAAGAGGTCGTGACTAAACATTGGCAACAGATTGAATAACCCCGAGGTATCGGACTGCCGCGACCCGCCGCTTGACCCCTGGAAAGTTGAGTTGCTGCTGCCAATGGGCAGTACATGACTACATGGAGAGACGTAGTCACTGCACTGGCGTCTCCGGTCTTGCTACCAGCGGGACAGGTTGGCTGGAAGTAGGCGCCAAGGACTGTCTATTCGCCCTGTAATTTTACCAAGGCTTCTTCCTGAACTGCGTTATGTATTTATTTCCAACTGGTGGTACACAGCTATATAAGCCACTCGTCGTGCGATCAACATGTTGCATGATGGGACTAGCAGTTCTTAACAACGAACTGCCGGAGTGCTATGTCAGGGAAACGCAGCTCAGGTGAGCACCTCACCACTATGGAGGGGGGAGCATAAAAAGGACATTTACAAAGAAACGTTGAGTAAACTGAGGCATTCGAAGAAGGCAAACCGCCGAAACGCATCATGCCGAACTTTCTTTAAATAAACGGTCATTGAAGCCCCGCTGTGTCCCTGGATTTTCTCGGATGGGAGGAGATGGTTTTGGTATATATATATATATAGATAGATAGATAGATAGATAGATAGATAGATAGATAGATAGATAGATAGATAGATATCTGTATATAGTTAGATAGATAGTTATATTTCACCACTAATTTCCCCTCTTCAAAGGAAAAAAACTGCACTCCAAGATGGAAAAATAACACCACTGTTTAATTCATGAAACCTCCGGACAGGACGCGTTTTGGTTGCAAAACAACCTTTATCAGGTGAAATTAGTGGTGAAATATTACAAGCGCTAGCGGTGGCGCATTTACGTGCACCACCAGTGCTTTAGATGCAGGGCGCCTTAACCACAATTTGTTTGGAATATAGTTATATTTATATACATATATTAACTGAGTGATGTCATCAATGATGTCGTTTGAGATGTCATCAGTAATGTCATTAATGATGTCATGAGTGATGTAATATGTGCATGGCATACGTATGACTATAACTGGTGAATTTCTGTGTTTTTTAAGCTCAAAACATTAATGTTGTCACTGCAATATTCACCTGACTACAACGTTACTTTAACCTTTGGTTTCTTCAGTGAATTGCTAAGGTTTTTGTAAACAAAACGGATCATTTTTATCACACCTAACTATAAAGTTACTTCAACCTTTGGTATTTTCAGTGAAGTTCTACGTTCTTTTTTAATGTAAAGTAATATTTTATTACCATATGTATAGCCAACTCCACCTCGCATACGGCTTTCAGCCATGCATCGAGGGGGTTGAGATAGGAGTTGGCCGGCCCTGTGGCAATTCCCCCTAGAGGCAACCAACCCCATGCTGTGCACAGCCTTTGACCATGCGCAGCAGGGGTTGACTACAGGGTCTGGCCTGCAGCCAACTTCTGGGGCCAAATTCATTTAAAAAAGGGATGCGGTATATATATATATAGATATATATATATATCTATATATATATATGTATATAGACATATGCGTATCCATCCAAAACTTGTATCCGCTAGAAGCCCGACCACACCAGGGTGGCCTCGGCGCATGGGGCCGGAACACCCCATTTAAATTCTAGCAATAACCTTCAACTCCACAGAAAAGAAAGGCGCCGCACACCGGATTGCAGGAAACTTCAGCACTTTATTACGCCCGGTAACAGCTTGCTTTCAAACCTAAAGCGTTTCAGCTATTTGAATAACCTTGTTCACAGGTGAGTGTCATAATGGAATTTGCGGTGTGACTACATCCTTTTATGCGCCAAAGTCGAACTACTGAGTTTCCTGTAGTCTTGACATAATACAATTCCCATAATGCACTATGAAAGTGATGACTCTATAATTGTTGTGCCTTTTACAAATCCTTTTCCCATTTATCTTTTCAATAATAAAAGGGTGCATTTGCAGCGCATATTTATTATATAAAAGTTCTTTCAGAGTGTTCATGTAAAACTCATAGCATGGCGCTTGCTGTTACTCGTATTCCACTTGTTTGCGGTACCTGTGTGTCCTGCAATCCATGTAGCGAAGACAAATGTCCATCACCCTCCCTTGCCTCGCAACATCACCCAAAATACTCGGCTGAGCTTCCTCATGCCATTCTTTTCATCAAGGACACTGCGGGCGGATCAGGCTTCCTTCAATAAACATCCATCCAAAACTTGTATCCGCTAGAAGGCGTTATAGTTAGTTGCACATTTCACTTGCACAAAACCAGAGAAATTCGGCTGTTATAGTTAGTTGAGCTAACTATAACTCGCGCCCCCGCAATGCACTGCTGATGACATCACATATTACATCACTCATGACATGGTCAGTGACATCACTGATGACATCACTGATGACATCTCAAATGACATCACTAATGACATCACTGATGACATCATTCAGTGACTGTGTGTTTCTGTAGAGTTTAAATATGTTTTTACATATATATATGCCAAGGTGTATTGAAGAATGAGTGGGTGTATGAGTAGGTGCGTGACTGACTGTATAAGTGAGTGATTAAACGTGTCTTACTGAATGTTAGTGACTAAACTGTGTGAATGTCTGTATCAGTCTGTCTGTTGGTGTGTAAGGGGCTGTATGGGTTGGTGAGTATCTACATGAGTGTCTCTATGGGTTATTTATTGGTTGTCTGAGTATCTGTATGGGTGCCTGAGTGTCTGTGTGGGTGGGTGGGGGGGTGTGACTCTGTGCATAGATGTGTGAGTGGGTGATTCACTGGGTGTATAGGTTAAAGAGTGCATCTGTGAAGGGCTGTATGGGTGGGTGAGTGTGTGTATGGGTGTGTATGTGAGTATTTAGATATCTCAGTGGTACATGTGTGAGTAACTACATATGTGTAAGGCAGATTATGTGAGTGTTGGAGTATATAAATGACTATATAAGAGAGTGAGTAAATGGGAGCGTGATTGATTCTTTGCATGACTGACTTTGTGTGTTGGTAACTCTATGGTGAGTGGTGGTGTGTGAGTGTCTGCATAGGTGTATGGGTGCATATGATAGTGCTGTATTGATGAGTGACTGCATGTACAAGTGACTGTATGGGTGAATGAGTAGATGTGTGTGTAGACCTAGGAATCAGTGAGTGGGTATGTAGTGACTGGTATTGGTGTGTCTTTGGTTTCGAAAATGGTAGTCTGCATTTTAGAGTGGGTGTATCAAAGGTTATATTAGGGTCTGAGGAGGTGCATCACTAGCCTGGGCGTAGTTCGCGAAGTAGCGATACGCGAAGCTACGCAAAGTGCAGTTTCTCACTACGCGAGCTACGCGTAGCACTACGCGAACTGCGTAGTGCACTGTTCGCAATGATTGCACAGTGCCGGATGCTTGTCCGCACTGTGCAAGATGCCGTTTTCAATGATTGCACAGTGGAATCATTGAAAACGGCAACTTGCACAGTGCGAGCTGTCTTTACTGCCGCTCGAGTAGATTTTTACTCGAGCGGCAGCTTCTCAACGCGGACTGGTAGTTTCTCATCGCGAGCGGTCGCGAGCATACGCGACCACTCGCAATGAGAAACCTGACCTCCCGCGTTGAGAATCTTGCCGGGAGGTTTATTTTCCATGCTCGTGATCGGCAACTTGATGTTGCTGATCGCGAACGAGGAAAAAGTCTCGCCGGGATGTCATTTTGCTTGCTCGCGGTCGCCAACTTGACGTTGAGGACCGCGAGCAAGCAAAAAATGACCGCTGCACTACGCTACGCGTGTTTGCACTGTGTTACGTGCAATTCGCGTTGTGCGAAGTAGCGCAAACTTCGCAAACTACGCGAGCGTAGCGTAGTGCTTTGCCCAGGGTTATGCATCAGATTATTACATGGATGATGTCATCAGTGTTGTCATTTGAGATGTCATCAGTGATGTCATCAGTGATGTCACTGACCATGTCATGAGTGATGTAATATGTGACGTCATCAGCAGTGCATTGCGGGGGTGTGAGTTGTAGTTAGCTCAACTAACTATAACGGCCGAATTTCTCTGGTTTTGTACAAGTGAAATGTGCAACAAACTATAACGTCCCTGAAACCTGTGGTTTTTTCAGTGAATTTCTAAGGTTTTTTAAATGCTAATTTCTAACTATAACGTCCCTGAAACCTATGGTTTTTTCAGTGAATTTCATAGGTTTTTTAAATGCTAATTTCTAACTATAACGTCCATAAAACCTCTGTTTTTTTCAGTGAATTGCAAAGGTTTTTTAAATGCTAATTTCTAAGTAGAATGTCCCAAAAATATTTTTTTACGTTTTTAATTGTTATAAAAATAATATAATGTTTTATCTTTTCTAAAATATAAATATTCATTTTTTAAAAATTATTATTATTTTAAAAAGTAGATTCGCGTACCGATCGTGTACCTGTCTCGATGGGTGCGCGAATCCAAGAATTTTGCCGCCATATTGGTTAAGTCGTGTAGGATGCGCGTTTGGTATGCGACATGTGCGCGGATCTTGGCCCCACCTAACGTCACGTACGTAGTTGCGGGGGTTGCGCCGGGTGCGCGAATCCATCGCAAATCTTTAAGTTTAAAAGTATATGTATATAACTTTATTATATATATTAAACCAAGACATTATTTAAGATAATTGTAAATATCATATATTTGTTATTGGTATAAAGATATATTGTTGTTAAATATATTTTTCGGGAATCGCGCTGGGTGCGCACGGTTGCGCGCTGGGTGCGCGATTCCCATGTGACTTGAAAAGAAAGCATTTTATTGGTTTATGAAGCTTTTTATTCTAGAACTTGCAGGACCCCACCCAAATTTTTCATTCTTCCAAGGACATCTTCAGGAGACACAACTCTTGTGTTTTCTGTGCTGTTTTATTGCATTTTTTTTGTGTTTTTTTTTAAACAACTGCAATAAATGGCTTCTTCTATTCCATCAGTGGACATTCCTACAGAAGAAGAAGATTTGAAGGAACCAGTGAAACAGCGCAAGGAGAGTGTCGCGTGAGCGTTTTTTTCAATACCGGCTGGTGAAAAAAAGGTGAACGCCCGCAAGGTGACCTGCACCTTGTGTCAAAGGGTGCTATCTCGGGGCTCCGAGAGAAAATATTCATGTGGGACTTCATCTATGATGAAACACCTACAAACCATACACCCACGTCATCTTGTGCGTGAACAACATCATCGCGAAGTGGAAGTATCACAGCAAGATGATCAGGTTGATGGGCCTAGCACCTCCGCAGGTTCATCTGCATTAAGTCGTGGACCCGACATTCGTCCTGAGTTTGCTACACTTGAACAGCGCTGTATTAAGTGTAAGAAAGAACTGTGCTACGGAGAACAATCTGTTGACGCTGTTGTTTCTGCAGCAAGAAATCACCGCTGTTAATTTTTTATTTTTGCAATGCTATTTAAATTGCAAAGTTTTCACAGTTCATCGTGTTGTTTTTTCCTTTTTTTTAAAAAAAAAACAACCCCAAAAAAATACATAAAATAGTTAAAAAACACAAAAAAATTAAAAGAAAAAAAGAAGAAAAAAAATGGTTCTTTTTAGAACCGCCTATTTGGTTAAAAATAAACAAACTTGTATGTGTTGTATGAATTGCTGCAACTGTAATATATGAATCACTGTATGAGTGTATGAGTATTGTCTGAGTAAATGAATGAGTGCAGCAATAATGCATGGGTCATTGAATGAGTGGATGAATCAGTGCATGATTAGTGGCTGGGTGATTGCATGAGTTCATAAGTAGTGCCTGAGTGCATGGATGCCTAGTGCCTGGGTGAATGAACAAGTGCATGGGTAGTGTCTGTGTGATTGCATAAGTGCATGGGTAGTGCCTGAGGGAAAGAATGAGTGCATGGGTAGTGTCTGGATTATTTGAGGAGTGCATGGGTAGTGCTTGTGTGATTGCATGAGTGTAGGGGTAGTACCTGAGTGCATGAGTGAGTGTATGGGTAGTGCCTGGATTATTGGAGGAGTGCATGGGAAGAGTTTGGGTGGTTGCATGAGTGTAGGGGTAGTGTCTGGTTGATTGAGGAAGTGCATGGATACTGTCTGGGTGATTGGACGAGTGTATGAGTAGTGCCTGAGTGCATGGATGAGTACATGGGTAGTGTCTGGGTGTATGGATTAGTGCAACAGTAGTGCTTGAATGATTGCATGAGTGCAGGGGTAGTGACTCGGTGTGTGAAGAAGTGCATGGGTAGTACCAGAGTGATTGCATGAGTGCAGGAGTTGTGTCTGAGTAATTGGAGGAGTGCATGGGTAGTGCGTGAGTGAATGTATGAGAGCATGGGTAGTGCCTGGTTGATTGTATAAGTGCAAGGGTAGTGCCTAGATGATTGGAGGAGTGCATGGGTAGTGCCTGAGTGATTGCATGAGTGCAGAAGTTGTGTCTGGGTGATTGGAGGAGTCCAAGGGTTGTGCCTGAGTGATTGAAGGACTGCAGGGGTAGTGCCTGGGTGATTGTAGCAGTGCATGAGTAGTGTCTGAGTACATATATCAATGCATGGGTTTTGTTATAGGGAATGGATGAGTACAGCAGTAGTGCCTGAGTGCATAGATGAGAGCATGAGTAGTGCCTGAGTGATTGCATGAGTGCAGAACTTATCTCTGGATAATTGGAGGAATCCAAGGGTAGTGCCTGAGTGATTGAAAGACTGCAGGAGTAGTGCCTGGGTGATTGTGGCAGTGCATGAGTAGTGTCTGAGTGCATACATGTGTGCATGTGTTGTGCTAGAGGGAATGGATGAGTGCAGCAGTAGTGCCTGAGTGCATAGATGAGAGCATGAGAAGTGTCTGGGTGAATGCATGAGTGCAACAGTAATGCCTGAGTGATTGCATGAGTGCAGGGGTAGTGTCTGGGTGATTGGAGGAGTGCATTGGTAATGCCTGGGTGATTTTATAAGTGCATGGTATTGATTGGCTGAATTTGAAAGTGGATGGGTAATACCTGGGTGATTGCATGAGTGTAGAGGTAATGTATGGGTGATTGGAAGAGTGCATGGGTAATGCCTGAGTGATTGAATGAGTTTATGGGTAATGCCCGGATGATTTCATGAGTGAATGGATAGTGCCTGGATGATTGGAGGAGTGCAAGTGTAGTGCATGGTGATGCTAAAAGTGCTTGGGTATGGTGGAGTGATTGCATGAGTGCATGGGTACTGGCTGGGTGATTGGAAGAGTGCATGGGTAGTGCATGGGTGATTGGATGAGTGCATGGGTAGTGTCTGGGTTATTGCATGAGTGGATGAGTAGTGCATGGGTGATTGCATGAGTTTATGGGTAATGCCTGGATGATTGCATGAGTGCATGGGTAGTGCCTGGGTGATTGGAGGAGTACAAGGATAGTACATAGTGATTTTATAAGTGAATGAGTAGTGGCTGGGTGATTGGAGGAGTGCTTGGCTACTGGCTGGATAATTGAAGGAGTGAATGAGTAGCGTCTGGGTGATTAGAGGAGTGCATGGGTAGTGCATGGGTGTTTGCATGAGTGCATGGGTAGTGCCCAGGCTATTGCACAAGTGGATGAGTAGTGCCTGGGTGATTGGAGGAGTGCATTGGTAATGCCTGGGTGATTTTGTAAGTGCAAGGTATTGCTTGGGTAAATTTGAAAGTGCATGGGTAATACCTGGGTGATTGCATGAGTGTAGAGGTAATGTATGGGTGATTGGAAGAGTGCATGGGTAATGCCTGAGTGATTGCATGAGTTTATGGGTAATGCCTGGATGATTTCATGAATGCATGGATAGTGCCTGGATGATGGGAGGAGTGCAAGGGTAGTGCACAGTGATTTTATAAGTGCTTGGGTAGTGGCGGAGTGATTGCATGAGTGCATGGGTACTGCCTGGGTGATTGGAAGAGTGCATGGGTAGTGCATGGGTGATTGGATGAGTGCATGGGTAGTGCCTGGATGATTGGAAGAGTGCATGGTGATTTTATAAGTGCATGGGTAGTGGCTGGGTGATTGGAGGAGTGCATGGCTACTGGCTGGATAATTGAAGGAGTGCATGGGTAGTGTCTGGGTGATTGGAGCAGTGCATGGGTAGTGCATGGCTGATTGGAGCAGTCCATGGGTAGAGCCTGGATTATTGCATGAGTGGATGAGTAGTGTTTGGGTAATTGGAGGAGTGCATTAGTAATGCTTGGGTGATTTTGTAAGTGCATCGGTATTGCTTGTGTGATTTTGTAAGTGCATGGGTAATTCCTGGGTGATTGCATGAGTGCAGAGGTAATGTATGGCTGATTGGAAGAGTGCATGGGTAATGCCTGGGTAATTGGAAGAGTGCAAGGGTAGTGCATGGTGATTTTATAAGTGCATATGTAGTGGCAGAGTGATTGCATGAGTGCATGGGTACTGACTGGGTAATTGGAGAAGTGCATGGGTAGTGCCTGGGTGATTGGATTAGTGCATGGCTAGTGCCTGGGTTATTGTATAAGTGCATGAGTAGTGCCTGGGTTATTGTATGAGTGGATCAGTAGTGCCTGGGTGATTCGAGGAGTGTATTGGTAATGCCTGGGTGATTTTGGAAGTGCATGGGTAATGCTTGAGTGATTGAAGGAGTGCATGGGTAGTGCCAAGGTGATTGGAGGAGTGAGTTGGTAGAGTTTGAAAAAATTAATGACTACAATAAAAGTGACTGTAAACATTACTTCATATTATTATGGTTATTACATTATTTCATCTTACCTTCTTTATTGAAGTAGATATCAAACTCATTGAAACTATTTTACAGTTGTTTCATTGTAAACTACATTTAAAATATTTTCAAACTTTAGCATTACTTTCTGTAAAAAAGAAGAAAAAAACTGTTATTGCATATAATATTTTAGTTTTAAGAACACAACATAATTTTAGAATTACATAACATATTCAATTTCCCTTTTTTGCTGTTTTTAGATTCTATTGAATTTCACCATACACAGTGATTTCAATGTTGATCATCATATAACAGTGGGGAAAAAAATACAATCAGTAAGATTGTAAAAAAAAAACAAATCTGTGTTGAAAATATTCACAACAAGTTCAACTATCTGTTTACCTATCTACAGTTTCTAAATTACATTCTTCAACTACATTAAATGATCTACTTCTCTGAAATACATTTTCTAAAATATACACTCTCATGTACATCGCATATGATATAAAGAACAAATATATAAACTACTTGTTTGAAACACAATTTTGCAAATGCAATAAGAATTAGCACAAACAATAATCCAAACAGTAATTCTTCACATTTTCCCAATAGGCCGAATAATGTTTCTAAATCTATTTGCATTCAAAATATCCAAAATAAACTCGTTAATTCGTGTTCACATCTTCCCAATAGGCCGAATGATGTTTTCAAAACTTTGGCATCAAAAATATTAGATATGAATTTGGTAATTCGTAAGGCAACCGACATTTGAATTCCAAATGGGCATCATTACAATGTGTCCATCCTTTATTGCACTTTAAATACACAGTATAGTGTCCAGATGTTGTACTAGGTCCATCATGGAAAATAATAGCCACTGCTTTAAAAGTTCTTCATGAAATTGATATTTGACTTGCCACAAATTTTTAATTTTGGTTTCCAATTTTCTTCCATCTGCTCTACAATGTTGTAGCATTAAAATGACATATTGTCCAAATCTTTCTATAAAAAATGTTGACAACATTTCTGATTTACAACGAGAACATTTCATATCTTGATTAGCTGTTTTTATTAATTTGTTAAAAGCCACTGATTTGCAATCTGGTATTGTCAAATATATGAATCGTTCAGTGTCTATTTCAGTGGTAAAAGAAAATGAGCACTCTTCACATTTATGATCCCATCTGTAACTTAGTCCAAACAAATTTCAATTTCAATCCCTTTTTTTCCCAATACTGCAAGCATAAACATAAGAAACTCTTGTGCATCTTGTTGTATATTAAGTGTAAATTGCAAAGAACCAGTATATATATCCAAAAGATGCCGAATGCCATAAGCAGTATGGATTTTAGTTCTATTTACCAACTTTTGAAAAAGATGATGTAATAAAGAACAGAGGGGCATATTAGCAAGACCCACGTTAAAATTATTGCCGTTTTAGCGGCAGGAAACTGCCACTAAAGCGGCGATAATGGGCTTGCTAATATGCGTTATGGAATTCCAATAGAAGCCCAGGTTAGATGTGCAGGACATCTAACATGGGCTTCTATTGGAATTCTATAGCGCATATTAGCAAGCCCATTATCGCCGTTTTAGCGGCAGTTTCCTGCCGCTAAAACGGCGATAATTTTAACGTGGGTCTTGCTAATATGCCCCAGAATCTTTTTTCTCGATTTTCCATAACTTTATGATAAAGATCTTCTAGATAAAAGACAACATTTAGAATTACATTAGCATAGCAGTTGATACCTGAACTATTTTCTAACTGGTATCCTACAATATCATCAACAGAGTCCATTTTCATTTTCTTGGCAGCTTCATGCTTCTCTTGAATTGTTTTCTTTTTCAATCTCACTAGAATGTTTGTCATATTTCTGTTTTGGAGATAGTATATGTTTTTCATATATGGGATAATCACCTAAGTTAGGAGCATAAACTCTTCTTAACCGATTATACTCTTTTACACAATTTACATCAGCACTAACTTTTTTCTCATCAAAATCAATCAAATACAAACCAGATAATGTTCTTACTCGAGATAATGCAACATATGTCATGCCCTCTTTAAAGACTGTACTTCCAATATTTACCAAAGCATTGTCAACACTTAAACCTTGAGATTTATGAATGGTCACTGCATATGCTAAAGAAAGAGGAAACTGTTTTCTACGAGCATACAAGTCTTTTGCAAGCAAAAACGAACAGCACAACGTGCAATCTGTTTTACCTCGTCAATCTGATCAAATTTAATCTTCAAAAATTCAATTCCATCTCTGCTCTGATAATTAACAAAATCAACAACTTTTCCCATTGCTCCATTTACTAAACCTTTATCTACATCCAAATTACGCCGTAAAATTACCCAACAGTTTTCACATACAAGTTTCCAAACCAGCAGTCTTAGATATAGACTTTTCCAAAGAATCCAATTTTGATTTAAATTTTTCTGAGAGAATAATAGTAACTCCTTCGTGTTCTATTTTATCAATGGCTTCCATTTTCATTATTTGTTGTTTTTCCAGCTTAAAAAGTTCTTCATTGAATGTAGAACACTCTTGCAGTGTTGGCATTAGGCAAACTATAGAGTTCTTTTCTCCAATTTTTTGTATATTACGTCAGGTGCTATGTTTTCATTTGGAAACAAGTTTGTTAGTAGCTGACTTTGTAAAGCTTCTTTACCATGTTTTGTCAAAACACCAATTCTTATATCTTGAAGAATGTTTTCATCATGTTCATCACTTGCTTGTCGCATATTCTTAATAAGTTCTTTATATTCAAAATGAGACCAAATGTTTACATTTCCAATAATTCCCAAAGATTTCCTAGTGTCTTCATGGACAAGTGTTTTAAAAACTGGTTGTCCTTTCACAGGAGTAAGTTGTAGTAGATCGCCAAATACAATTACATGTTTTCCTCCAAATAAAACATCATAATCTGTTTTTAAAATCTGTTGCATTCTTAAATGAACAAAGGCAAGCATTAAGTTTGAGACCATGCTCACCTCATCAATGATCAGAAGTTTCATTTTCTTCAGTACTCTTGAGACTTCATAACAAGCTTCTCCAGATAGCTTGTGGTATTCCAACTTATTTTCATGTTCAACTGGTAGCATGAGTTATCGATGTAATGTAATCCCTTTAATGTTGTGTGCTGCTAACCCAGTTGGAGTGGTTACAACACAAGATAAATGTGATTCAGTCGTTTTCTGTAGATAACTGGTTAAAACTTTAATTAAGAAACTTTTCCCTGTACCAGCTTGACCACTGATATACATTCGAATAGGTTTAAATGATGTGCGTTGGCATTCTTTTTTTTCATGCAGTAAATCATGCTCTATCTGTTCTGTCACTTGCTGATATATTTGTTTTTGTTCAATATTTAGTTGTTCTTACAAGTTTCCCAACTCAATAATATCCTGTTGTGCTTGTTGAATTGCTGTTTCTACTTCATTCATGGCTATTGCTGCTTCATTTTCAAGAATTGGTTGTCCTAGAGGATCTTGACTTAGTGGAGCAGAACTCTGACTTTCTTGAGAACTGTCTCTAGCTATTTCAGCTGCAATAGTAGTTTCTTGTTCAATCTCCTCATTTAACATTTGTAGATAAGTAGGGAAAATTGTGCATTGAATATTATCTTTACATGCATTAAAAGAATCTTCATAGCAGTCGAACTCTCCAAGTAATTCTGCTTAACTACGCCAAGGCTTGAAGAGTTGCTAAATAGAAAAATTCCCTTTTATCTGGAGTTTTGCAACTGAGTTTTCTGTGGTTAATAAGATTTCCTTTGGCATGTTTTACCAAACATCCATCACATCCATTTACTGCATATTTTTCTTCACTTATATTTTCTGTAACATTTCTCTTAAAGCTGTAATGTTGCAGTACTTCATAGATACATATGTTTTCCAGATGTGGACTCCTTTTGGGATAGTATGTATCCAACATATTAATTTTAACAATATCTGTACTTTCTGGTTCATTCAATGTTAGGTATTCAATTTCTTGTAGAGATTTCAATACTCGATTTCGTGTTGCAGCAAGACCTCGACTTACCCAAATGATTCCTCTTGACTTTGAATATAAACTTGCAGAGGTCAACCGATCCGCACATTCGTAGGATCCAATATCTCGATGGGAAAGCATCTTCAAACTAAAGCTGTACAATTTGTTACTAAGAGTCTTCTCTTGTGAAATTTCTTCCCACATTTCTTTTAACTCCGTCTTTTCAAATTTGGTTATATATGATGTAACATAGCGAGCAAAAGCAATCGAATTATCTGCAACATATTGGATATCCATATTTGCATTCCACATCATCAAAATCACTGGATTGCAGTCATTAATATACCTTGAATCTTCAATTCTTTTTATATTGTAAGTATTCTTCGGAGATTTCTGAGTTATAGTATGCCTTACTGCTGACATGAAACTGTTGACTCTTCCTTTCTAAATTACTTTCGTATAAAATGTTCCCTTTGACTTGTATTTCCGTCGACAATATTTTCCACATTGATGACTTTGAAACCGTAAACTTGTTGCCTTAAGATTTTTTCTCCTCCTGTTTTTGGAATAGCATAGGTAACATAGGCTTCAATGAAAGACAAAACAGTTTCATCAGAATCGGTTCCAAATTTAGGTGCTTCCTTGATCCATAATAGCATATGTATATGAGGAGCACCTCTGGCTTGGTACTCCTTTCTCCAGAAGAAATCAATAACTTCTCCAAGAGGTGGATTATTTTTATTGCAGATAAAAGACATCATAGCTTGAAACCTATGATTAAAACATATGCACACATTTATAGGATCCAAGGAACACAGTTCTCCAGCTGTCTTCAATTCAATGTTTTTAATATTTGAATTTGCTTCTTGTAGAAATTCAAGTAAATAGTCCCATGCGTATTCAGCACAGCTAAGCGCAACAAACCATGTAGGGGTTCCTAAGTTCCTTAACATACATTTAAGTTCTCCATGACGACGATACCAATACTCATTGGTACCACGTTGACATGCTATCAAATTAATTAACTGAGATTCTAAATGATCATCTCTTTGTTGAACTTTGTCCAAAAAATCTTTTGCAGAAAGATGTGTAAGATGAACTCCTATTTTTAATATGTGGTTCACTGCATATGAAAGTCCAGACAAGTCACTTTCAAACAGAAGATGAAATAAATATGGAACACACTGTCGAAATCTTGGATCTTCTGAATACAATCTTGTTGAACGGTATTCTGAAGCTGGAATCTGTACTGGTCGTTCATCATATCGTCCACCTCTTCCAGTGGGGAAGAGCTGTGGAAAGCAACGGGCTTCTAAACTTCTTTCCCAAACACTCATTGGAGTTCCCTTCGCTTTCTTCATTTGGAATAATTCAATAGTATTTCCAATCACTTCTTTTGAATGTAAAGGATGTATGCTATAATGTTCATAAATTTCTTCACTCCTGGACTTGTCTACTTTTTCGATTTGGCCAGTTGAAATTTCTCTATCATCTCCTAAAGATATTTCTTGTTTGTCCAGATATACATTTTTATAATAAATATTGTTTTCTATGAGATATAAGGTAGCCTTTTGAACTTTGGTGACATCTACTAACTCTTGCCAATTTTCCGACTCTTTGTTGGTACACCATTAACTAGAATAACTACAGGTTCAGTTTCATCTCTCTCTACACCAACAGTTTCAATATTTTTCTTACAATGTAAAGGTAAATACACAACTCTTCCTTTTAAACCTCTTTATAAATCTGTGGGAGGTAGCTTACCTGTTTTAGGCTCCATACGAACTATAGCCTGAAACGGGTGCACAGATTGAATTAGAAGGCGAACACCCATTACAACGCCGGCATCACTACGCATGGCTTTACGTCGCATGCGTTAGAACGCAAGCGACGTTACCACGCGTACACATTGCGACGCGTACCATTACATCACATGCGCTTTTAAAACGCATGCGCTTTTAAAACGCATGTGATGTAATGGCGCCGGAGCAGAAACGGCAATGGTGGAACCGGGAGCAGAAACTGCGACGCTGGAGAGGAACCACGAGGAAAGAGAGGTAAGGGTGATTAGTGTGGGTAGTGGTTTAGGGTTTAGGGTAGTGTTGTAGTGTCTAGGGTAGTGTTGTAGTGTCGTAGTGTATGGGAGTGTTTTAGGGCTTAGGGTAGTGTCAGGGGGTCGTAGTGTATGGTTGTGTTTTAGGGTTTAGGGCTTAGGGTAGTGTCAGGGGATCGTAGTGTATGGTTGTGTTTTAGGGTTTAGGTCTTAGGGTAGTGTCTGGGGGTCGTAGTGTATGGTTGTGTTTTAGGGTTTAGGGCTTAGGGTAGTGTCGGGGTCGTAGTGTATGGTAGTGTTTTAGGGTTTAGGGTAGGGGGTTGTAATGTAGGGTAGTCTACTGTTTTGTACTGTAGGGTAGTGCTGTGGAGTGTGTGTTATTTAGGGTACTGTGTTACTGTTCGGGGGTTATTTTGCGTTGTAAATACATGCGGGGAAATGGGGTCCGTTGTAAAGGCATTTAGTATGCATTTCAAAGGAAATGCGAACTAATGCCATCCGTTGTGAAAACATGCGTTGTGACGGTACATGCGAACTAAAAACCGCGTTGTTAAGGCACGCGTTGTTTTGGTTTGCGATGTATCGTCATACATCGTATTTAAATCTACCAGTTCCCGGAAGAATAGCTACCAACTCTAGGTTATTATGTACAGCTCTAGCTGGCATTTTGTTCTCTTCTAGTTTGCTGTAACAATATTTACAAATACGTTGTTCACTACCCAACTCAAAACGACCTTCCACCCACAAATAAGCACCAAATTGCTCCCACTTATCATTGTTTTCCTTTTCACTAAATACACATCAACATTCCTAGTTTGACTTCTATAGTGAGTACGTCGACAACAAATACAAACATAGTTTGGTTTTTCACAACAAACTACCTTAAACTTTGAAATTTCTGCTACAAACTTCTCAGTAGTACTATCTTCCACCTCTTCTTCAACACCTACACTTATCAAATTCTTACTTTCTCTACACTCTTCTTCAGTAAAAAAGAAACGAAAATCTATATCATCACAAACTTTTTTTACATCCAATACTGAACAATGCAAGAGAGCAGTGTTTATTTCACTTAAAGATAATGCAGGACTTTTTACATAGTACAATCTTCTTACTAACTTACGCATTTCTGAGTGATGTACTGCTAACATTCTCAAATGATGAAAAGTACTTTGACACACTTTTCTAGAAAGACAAGCCAGAGAATGACCCTGCAAGGCAGTATTTTTTCTCACTTTACAAGGATCTAGTCCTTGCAACATCTTAATCTTCTGTTTAACACTTTTTTACTATACTCTCGTATGAAATTTCGTAAAATATCAATAGATTCCTGTTGTATACTACAAATACTACTACAATCCCACCTATACACTGGAGCTTGTGCGCGTCTCCATTGAACTTCTTCAGCTATTACTTCTTCCACATTTCTAGCAACCATCTTTTCTTTTTCAATTGGACAACCGTTTTTAACCTCATAGGAACGACCACTGATATCAACTGCGTGAACTAATGTATTTTGTTGAAAATAGCTTTCTTCATTAAAAAAAGGTTCTGAACTAGAAGTGTGCTTCCATACACCCCAAAAAAATTGGCAAAAGTTAGTGCTATTAACCAGTCTTTTTCTTTTACTTTTCTCCTTCATAAAATGCATTGTTTTATTCAATGTTTTCATTCTCTTCAATACTAATATAAACAATCTTCTTTTCAATTCAAAAGCATTTTCGACTACACTTTCAATCTGTTTTTTTTTTCTTGTAAAATGCTGATTTTCTTTTATATTTTTTGCAATCTTTTAATAAATTTTGCAGTACTCTACTTTTATACATTCTCTTTCTAATGTCTTTATATTGTTTCATCCTTCTTTCAACATAGATTGTTTTCCCATAACCTGATTTTCTATTAATATGTCCTTTTTTCGTTTGCTTCTGAATGGTTGTACTACTTTTCTTTTTCTTTTCTCCATTTTGAAAATTCGTTATCTTCTTTAAAACTCTTTTAAAAAATTCTTTAGTTATCTTACCAGCAGCCTTTTTCTTCAATGTCACATGTTGTACTTTATCTAATTTCTCCTTTTCTCTTTCCTTTAAATTATACTGTTTTTTTCTTTTATTTTGATCTTTTCTTGCCATACTCAATCTTTATTACTAATAATGGTGAGTATCTGAAAAGAAAGAAAAGTTTAAATACTTTTGTTAAATCATTTAATATTAATAAAATAATTATATACAAATATTCTCATATATAAATAAAAATATTTTTAATTGCATTGCAAAGGTATGTCAGATACTGCAGAATTCCTACAATTAGAAAACATCACAACCTTTACAACAGATCCACAGAGCACAACTAAAAGATTTCTCTTCTGCTATCCAAATCAAATTTGAAGTGCACTCTGTAGTGCCTTGGTGATTGCATGAGAACAAAGGTACTGCCTGGATGATTGGAGGGGTACTAGGGTACTGCCTGGGTGATTGCATAAGTGCATACATAGTGGTTCAGTGATTTTATAACTGCATGAATACTGGCAAAGTGATTGGAGGAATGCATAGATCCAGACACAGTCATTGCAGGAGTGCAAGGGTAGTGCTTGGGTGATTGAACTACTGTATAGCTAATGCATTGGTGATTGCATGAGTGCAGAGATAATATCTAGATGATTAGAAAACTACATACGTAATGTCTGGGTGATTGCATAAGTTGAGGGGTAATATCTGAGGGATTACAAGAACACGTAGGAGCTACCTGGGTGATTTTATAAGTGCATGGGTACTACCTTAATGATTGGAGGAGTGTATAGATCCTGACAGGGTGATTGGAGGAGTGCAAGGATAGTGCATGGGTGATTCAATCACTGTATAGCTAAAGCATTAGTGATTGCATGAATGCAGGGGTAATGTCTGGGGGATTACAAAAGTACATAGGAAGTGCCTGGGCGATTTTATAACTGCGTGGGTACTTCCTGGGTGATTGGAGTAGTACTATGTCAGTGTCTGAGTGATACATATAGCGAGACTTACACCAGAGACATGTTATAGGTTTTTTTAAATATTTGCCTAGGCCCAACACTCTCAGCATTAATAGAATGGTAAAGCAGCAGGACAAAAGTGATGTTTAAGGCATGTAAGGAAATGGACTGCAACAGAGGTGCAGAAAGAAGCAAGAACAGTGCAGTAAGAAACAATAGAGATACAGAAGAAGGAAACAGATGTGCACAAAGAGGAAAGACCAGTGCAGAAAAAACCAATACACAGGAAAACGGAAAAAGGGTGCACAAAAAGGCACGAGGGGTGCATAAATAAGAAAAAGAAGTGCAGAAAGAAGCAACAGAGGTACTGAAAGAGGCAAGGGAGGTGCAGAAAGAGGCAAGAGAGTTGCAGAAAGAGACAAGTGAACTGCAGAAGGAGGCAAGAGAACTGCAGAAAGAAGCAACAGAAGTGCAGAAAGAGGCAAGTGAGGTGCAGAAAGAAGTTAGATAAGTGCAGAAAGAAGTAACAGAAGTGCAGAAAGAGGGAAGAGGGGTCGACAGAGAGGGAAGAGGGTTGCATAAAGAAGCAAGAGAGGTACAGAAAGAAGCAAAAGAAGTGCATAAAGAAACAGAGATGCAAAAAGGGGGAAGTGGGGTGTAGAAAGATGCAAAAGGGATACAGAAACAAACAAGAGAGGTGCAGAAAGAAACAAAAGAAGTGCAGAAAGAAGGAACAAAACTACAGAAAGAGGCAAGAGGGGTGCAGAAAGAGTGAAGAGGGGTGTGAAAGACACATGAGGGGTGAAGAAAGAAGCAATGGAGGTGTACAAAGAAGCAAGAGGAGTGAAGAAAAAAGCAACAGAGGTGCATAAAGAGGCAAGAGGGGTGCAAAAAGAGAGATGAGGAGTGCAGAAAGAGGAATGAAAGGTGCAGAAAGAAGCAAGAGATGTACATTAAAAAAACAAAAGAAGTGCAGAAAGAAGGAACAGAGGTGTAGAAAGAGGCAACAGGGATGCAGAAAGAGGAAACAGGGGTGCAGAAAGACACAAAAGAAGTGCAGAAAGAAGGAACAGAGGTGCAGAGTCTATGGGTACTGCCTAAGTAATTGAAAGAGTGCATGGCTAATGCCTGGGTTATTGCATAAGTGCAGGGGTTATGTCTGGGAGATTGGTAGAGTGCATGACTCAAGTATGGCTGATTGCATGAGTGCAGGGGTAATGTGTGGGAGGTTGTATGAGTGTAGTGGTAGTGCCTGGGTGATTAGAGCAGTGCATAGATAGTTCCTGGGTAATTTTATAAATGCATAGATACTGGTTGTGTGATTCAAAGAGTACAGGCCTAGTGCCTGGGTGATTTGAAGAATGCGCGGGTAGTGCCTGGGTCATTACATAAGTGCATGTGTACTAGCTGGATGATTTAAGAAGTGCTTTTGTAATGCCTGTGTAATGGTATACTGCAGCGATAATGCCTAGGTGATTCCATGACTACAGGGATAATGCCTGGGTAATTGCATGATTGGAGGGGTAGTGCATGGATGATTATATAAGTGCATGAGTAGTGGCTACATGATTGAAAGAGTGCATGGGTAATACCTTGGTGATTGCATGAGTGCATAGGTAGTGCCTGGGTGATTGCATGAGTGCAGCAGTAATGCCTGAGTGATTACAGCAGTGCATATGTAGTGCCTGGATCATTGAAAGACTGCATGGGTAGTACTTGGGTGTTTTCATAAGTGCATGAGTGTTGGGCCTAGCAAAATATAAAGCAGCACACTATTACATGACTCAACTACAAGTCTCTCCATATTGTTAGAAGCATGCATACATATATCTCTACATTGTCAAATCATCATCATATCTAAAAGAAATATGTATACAAACTTTTTAGAATATAGTGAAACCTAGAAACTGAGACATGTAATAGATCTGCCTGAGTGATTGCATAACTCCATGGGTAGTGCTTGGGTGATTGTATGAGTGCAAGGGTAGTCACTGGGTAATTGCAGGAGAAGATGGATAATGACTGATTAATTGCATGAGTGCACACATAAACATTGAGTGCATGGATAAGTGTAAAAATAGCTCCTGAAGGCATAGATGAGTCATGGAGTAGTACCTACTTGAATAGATGAGTGCAACACTAGGGCCTGGGTGATTCTATGACTGCAAGGGTAGTGTGTGGGTTATTACTTGACTGCATAGGTACAGCCTGCATGATTGCATGACTGCAGGGGTAGTACATAACTAGTGACTGGGTGATTGCATGACTGCAGGGGTAATATCTGGGGGATTACTGCAATATATAGGAAGCGAGTGAGTGATTTTGTAAGTGCATGAGTACTGCCTGGGTGATTACAGAAGTACTAAGGTACTACATGAGTGATTACAAGAGTGCAAAGGTAGTGCCTGGGTGATTTTATAAGTGCATGAGTACTGGCTGAGCGATTACATAAGTACAAGAGTAGTGCCTGCATGATTGAAAAAGTGCAAAGATAGTGGCTGGCTGAATGAAGCACTGTATACCTAATGCATTGGTGATTGCATGAGTACAGGGGTAACGTCTGGAGTACATAGGTAGTGCCTGGGTGATTTCATAACAGTATGACTACTGGCTGAGTGATTACATAAGTAGACTCTTATAAAGTACCATAAAAAATAATTCCTCTCCCAACATATCATAAACATCATTTTTCCAATACTACTGCTTCACTATTATAGCAAAAAACAGGTATAGAGCCTAGATAACAGCAAAGCAACACTTCACTTATCTTTACTAAAAGTCTACCCATATTTCTAAATCCAAATATGCATATGTCTATACCTTTTCCTACCAGCATCATATATAAAAGTAAAAAATAGATAAATGTATATGTGTGATTTATACATCTATCATCTTCAAACACATAACACATACCATAATATATGAGCAAGTAGACACATATCTTAGTCACAACACCATGCACAGCTCAAAACTTCACAGAGTACACTTCAATTTTTAAACAGACACTGAAAATTATGCGGTATATATGAATATAACTTTCCTCACATCATACAAATTACTCTAGTAAATAACATCTCTACAAACATCTCAACCCTCACTTTCAGGCTGCTGCTTAACCATTTTACAACTACTTATAATATTACACCTACCCAAATACAAAGTTGGAACCCTTCACATATCTTTAGTAAAAGTCTCACCATATTACTAAAAGCATACATAAATATGTGTGTACCATAACACTATCCAAACCTTAAAAATTCACAGAACAAACTTTCAATTTCAAGCAAACATCAAAAATTATGCGGCATATTTCAACTGTACCTCTCTAGAAACTTAAAAAGAAGCCTAATCAATAACACCTTATGTTATTGATTAGGCTTCATCACCATTCTACTAGTACTCACAGTCTTGAGCCTACCACATAAAAAGCAACTACATCTCTATGTTATACATCATGCACCTTCAAATGTACAAGACATATGAAAATACATACGCAAGTAGAAACATACTTGTGACAGAAGTCCATGCACACCCTAATACTTGACAGACTCCACCTCCAAATTTAAAGCAAGTGCTAAAATTGTGCGGTATACTACAAATGTACATATCCACACACTAAAACAAACTACCATAATCACTAATCCATCTTCCAATATACACATATTACTATACAGAATCTATTTCAAACAACATTTAACTTCAATAAAACAAACTTTAATACACATCTGTACATTTAATAATATATTTCAAACATCACAGTTTTTAAATTATTTTTAAAATTTAAAATAAACCTATTACATAATACATCTCACAACTTTATAACTCACCTTCCAAATAGATTTGTAGAATTTAAAATATCACAAACTCATAAATGATTTTCTTATGCACACAATCAATGTAATGCACCAGTCTCAGCAAGGTAAAACCAGTAATGGCAAAGTTTCCCTCTCTTTCTCCACACAAATACATGTAAGTAACAAATCACATACCTTCCTACATTTTTTTCAAATTATAAAACACATTTCTATTGGTTAGACATATGAGCCCTTACCAACTGACTTCTAAAAGTGCCCAAACTGTTTCTGGAATTTTTTGGAGTCGCGACTCCACCGTACACCAACACGATGGAGCCGCGAATCCATACGGGAGTTCAAAAATATATTACAAATAAAAATACCATTATTTTTTAAGAACACACCACTTCTAAACATACTACTGACTTTGGAAATCATACTTTAATAAGATTTCACTTATATATAAATTACAATTTCACATTTTAATTCCACAGTTAAGTTTCAACCCTACCCCCATTCTGCTTAATGCCAGTTTCCATAGTAACAGTTCATGGAACATTCAACTGAACAGATAGGTCACAAGTTCACCATATTTTCAAGTTCAGCACACAAGGTTACAAATGCAAACAGCAGGTGTGGTTGATGTTTGCAAAAAATGACCGTATCCTATCTACTGTACCTTTCAAACCTTTTTTACTAACCAATAAGAAACATGCTTTTTAAAGAAAGTAACATGCACCCTATTTTTGAATGTATAATGTTCTTAAACAGCAAATCAATTCTCTACTTTTTAAAAAACAGCATCTTGTCCACCATTTTAGATACCTCTCATTCTGCCAACTGACTACCTCAGCTACAGACATCTTTTCATTACTTCCAGACATCCCTTCAAGATGCTTACAGTATGGATTGTTGGGCACAGCTATGTTTTCTGGTGCAAAAGGTATGCTGAACACAGAGGTATTGACAAAGACCTAGCTTTGCAAAATGTGGAAATTAAATGTATTGCACAGAGAGGATTAAAGTGGCACCAATTGATGCCTTTGGTTAAAACCTTTTTGCATCTCCAACCCCCTAACCTCATGATTGTGTACTGTGGTGGCAATGACCTAGGCACATTGACTGGGGTAGGTCTGGAAATGCTAATGAAGGACACCTTTGCACAATAGATGTTGCTTTTACCTCAAACTGTCTTCGTATACTCTAACACATGCCAAAGACAGAAATGGAAGTGGTCAAATCAATTCTGTCCACAGATTGAGAAAGCTAGAAAGAATGTCAATAAAGCTGTTTCTGCTTACCTCAGAGACCGTAGAATGGGCTCCATATATAGCAACAATCTACGTTTTGATATGGATGACATCTACAGAAGTGATAGAGTACACTTCACAGATCAAGGAAACAGAGTCTTCCTCAACAACCTTAAGCTCTGCATCGGCACTTACATGTAGCTACGACAAACTCACAATAAAAACAAGGGCTCTTTCTAGAGCCACCCTATAACATAATACTGATTATAATTTTTTTTTACACATACACATTTTTTAATTTTTTTTCGGATTTGCGAACCTGTCGCGAATTCACAAAACAAAAGCACAAATTCAATGCACTGCAACACAACACACTTTTCAAGTTTAACTATTAATTTGTAATTTTATATATTTGTATTTAGTATTCCCCCCAGGGACCGCATCCCCTGGGGCCTGCCACCATTAAAAAAAAAAAAAAAAAATAAGGAGGGGGACCGCGTGGCCCCCCTCCTCAGGCCAAGAATGGCCCTGGGGACCCCATCCCCTGGGGCATAGCCAACCTGTATTTTTTTTTTTTTAAACAGGGGGGCCGCGTGGCCCCCCTCATGGGCCACTCCTGGCCCCAGGGACCCCATCAGCCGGTGCCTGGCCTCTTTGATGGGGACTGTAGGGGGAGCCCCAATGCCCCCACGGTCCCTGCCGGCTCCCCGCCTCCTGCGGGAGCCGGCATTGCTTTTGGGCAAGGGGAGCTGCTAACATGCAGCTCCCCTTGCCCAAAAGCAATACTGCTTTGCTTCTTGGAAGCGAGAGCAGATTTCCTGCTCTCGCTTCCAAGAAGCAAAGCAGTGTTTGCAATGACAGGGTGGGAGCTGCACGGCTCCCGCCCTGTCATTGCAAACGGCAATGTCCCAGGGTGGGCACCCCGGGATATTGCAGGAGCCGCCCCTGGGGGGGTGGTGGTCCCCAGGGCCATTGAGGGCTCCAGGAGGGGTGCCGCGTGGCCCCCCTCCCTTCGAGTGCGAAGCCCCGGGGAGGTGGTGGTCGCCGGGGCTTGGGGGCCCACGAGGCCCCCCCTCTATAATAACAGAAGCCCTGGGGAGGTGGTGGTCCCTGGGGCTTGGGGGGGCCTGCGAGGCCTCCCCCTCATTATTCAAGGAAGCCCCGGGGAGGTGGTGGTCCCTGGGGCAGCGTGGGGGGTTGGACCCCCCACGCATTTATTTTTCAAGCCCTGGGGAGGTGGTCATCCCCGGGGCTGCAGGGGGGCCACATGCCCCCCGCATACAATTAACTAAGCCCCGAGGAGGTGGCATCCCCGTGGCTGTGGGGGCCCCCGCAAATTAATTAGGCATTTCCCCCGGGACCTGGCCCACCCAGGGGCTTAAGTACAAGGAAGCGCGGGAGACCGCGCTTTGTTTTTTTTTATATTCTCACCCGGATTCGCGCACCCAGCGCAAATTTGCCGTTTTTAAAAAACAAAAATGCTTTTTTTGGCCCTGAGGGTCCTTGTGGGACCCCCTGAGCAGGCCTAGGGGGTCTGGGTGTTTTTACCCTTCCCCCTTTTCTTGTTTTTTATCTTTGTTTTACCTTGGCTGCCAACACATTCTAGTTTGGAGTGTTGGCAGCCAATCAGAGTGAAGCTCGTGCCCGGGAGGGTTCGCGAATCTTCCTCGGTGCTCAGATATCGATATTTTTATTTTTTGAAATTCTTAGCAGCTACTGAACGGATTTACACCATTTTTTAAAAAAAGCACGCTTTATAGACCAAGACCTACCTTTTTGCCAAATTTGGTGTAATTCCGTTCAGCAGTTCGGGCTGTAGCTTTGTCTAAAGTTTCCTATGTAAATTAACATGGAGAAAACGCATTTTGGGACCCCCCTTTCTTCTCGGCCCCCGCTTGACGAATCACCCAGAACTTTCAAAACAGGAGCTGACCGGAGCGCCCCATTGGTGTTGAAAATTTCGCGAAGATTCGTCAACTGGTGCCAAAGATATTAGCAAAAGAACAAAAGCTTTTTGAATAGAAACAAGGTCCTAACTATAACTACCTACTGGCGACCGCCAGTAGGTATATATATATATATATATATATATATATATATATATATATATATATATATATATATATATATATATAGCCACAGGGTAGGTTTAAGCATCGTTATATTTAAGGAAACATTATTTATTCTTTCTATACAAAAGCAACTTATACTACACAAAACTTAAATATACTATAAATTGTAAAGTTATAGTTATTAATTACAGTTATAACTTGTGCCCAGTCAAAAAGGTCCTATTGCTTGCTCACCTCTGTACATAGTGTTGTCAACTATCTAGCCACAAAACATTCACTATAACTTGGCACTTTAACATGCAAAGTATTTGCATACATGATTCCATTACACTTCATGAGTGTTGTTAGAATGCTATCATTTAACATGCTATAAGTGATATATGAAAGGTTAAAAGCAGTGCAAGGAGAAAGCAAGATATATATTTGAGCAGAGGGACTGCTTCACAATAAAAATTTGAAACATACCCTACATGCCTTCATCTGAAGTAAATTGACTTGACATCTTTTTTCAGAGCCATATAATTTATGGGGTGCTCCTGTGCACTGGTGAAAGATACCTGCACATAGGTCTTTTATTCTTTTGTGAATTCCAAGTGTAAGAAACACTTGTATGTTTCTTACACTTTTGTCTGCAGTCAGAATCTATTTTCTCTCTAGAGAAGCTCCCTTACCTGCACCTCCACTCATTTTTGGGATGTTCGGTCCATACTCTCACAACAGACAGGCATTTATGTAGTTCGTTGAGTGAATATCTGAGATTACAAATGATAAAAATGTGCCTGCCACAATTTGTGCTAGTCCACAAACTTGCAGGTTTATGTGTATTCGCTCACTCAAGTAGACGACCATTCTATGTTACACTAACACTCTCCTTGGAATACTTTTGGGTAAAGTACTGTCTTTTGCAACCAAAATTTGGGTTCACACCTGCAAAATGAGGTATGTGTGCATCTAAGTTCAATTTAAGAGCATGAATACCTTTGTGAATTGGGATTTGAAAAAGCAAATCTAGCAGTTGAATCTCGAACTTGCTACTGAATCTACCCCTGAGTAAATAAATACCATGTGAAACATTTACTAAATTTCTTCATAGAACTATTCCTTCCATTCCAGCTCACTGACTCTGATCATTACTCACAAATCATCAAGTAGAGAAATGCTATCTCCCCATTAAGGCAGTAAGCTTACATTCACAGTGGTGGTACTATTAATACTAAGAAAAAGAAGTCAAAATTAGGGAGCAAAAAGAGTTGAACAACACTAACGCGCAAGCTGACAATCAGAAATCTTGAACAATATTATGCATATCAATTTTTATGCTACAATACCATAAATACAAAATATTCCAAAATCTGCACTTGTGTAGATTAAGGACCTTTAACAGGTTGGTATTTTCCTTTGTGCCAAAGGATTCCACTGTACTAAGCAGGAGATGCACGTTTCTTAACCCAGTCTCATGTGCCAGCATTTCCCCCCAGTATGAAGCTGGTCCGAATAAAACTGGGCTAAGTTACAATACCAAAGAAATAGAGCAACATTGTCTGGTGCTACATGTGGCCACTGTAAGTGAATTCTAGACAGGGTCGGAACTTTTATAAAGTGAGATAAGGAAGGCACATTTCTATTTCATACTTTTCCTCTTGATGATTATCCCAAATGAGACAATAAAATAATTGGTGCTTGAAATCTCGACGTAGATACTGCATTTGGGTTTACAAATAACTTTGGCTAAAAGAGTGCCCATTTTTTCTTGTCCTTCCACAGTCACCAACACCTCTAAACACTCCTCTCCTTGAGCTTTGACCTGGTCCACTGAGTGTAAAAGTTAAAACATATTTATTCGATTTTTTTTTTTACCAAACCTTCACAGCAAAAAATGCAGTTGCATATAATTTTGGCTCATGTATAGCCATTTCTCAATGCTTTGGACTAATCTTCTGTAGCATCCCTCGCTCAGAAAACAAAGAAGATTTTGCATTTAACTGAGTCTAAATTATGCATTGGGCCCAGCCCCTCCACAGATCCAAATCCCTCAGGATGCCCTTCATTTTTGCTTCTTCCAATTTAAAAAAATGTGGGCTAAGGGCAGACAAATCTCACACTTTATCTTCAGTGTTTCAAAGACTTTTCTAACCTCTTACCCAGATCACTTCGTAAATTAAGCAAAATAAATATACTAATTGTGGTTCACGAATTAAAGATGCCTTACCCCCAGTTGCTGTCAAAAGCATTCAGATTTCATGAAACTCATTGTCACCCTGTCATTTAACTTCCATTGCCACTTTATAGTCCTCAACCTTCATCATACGATGCTGTTATTCATCCCTTGCCTTATGCCATCCGAGCAAAACAATGTCTCTCACCTTGGGAATCTTTAATGAACTATTTCTAGAAGTGCTTAACGTCAGAAAGGTGTCGAAAAGAAAACTTTTGTTTTCATTGAAATCATATTTACCAAATTTGCATCAGACACAACTCCTGTGACAAATATAAATAATTCGCCCAAAAAGATGGGCGTTTGATTGACTTTGGCCCTGTAAGCCTGGCTACAAATCACTAAAAACCCTTGGAGTATGCATACAGTGCAGGCCGAGCATATAGATGTCAAGAAATGTCCCACAAAATTAAAGGAGACCTATGTAACATGTATTTTCAAAGAAACACACCATTTTGTAAGAGGTGGAGATAATGAAGTTTTAGCCACGGGTGGTGTAACAAGAAATTGCTCTTTACTAATTATTTCATGCTGTTAAATGTTTCTGTTATTTCATGATGATTTTGATTTCCTCACATGTACGGTACATGAATCTAAGTTAACCTAGTTAATGTTTTACCATTGCTGACATTCAACCGTATTGTGTAAAAGAGCATTTTGTTCATTCATGTACAGTCTGTGTATCATGATTCTAAATAGCTAATGCATGGATAACATCTCATGTTGTTGCCTGATGTCCATTGAGGATGCTGAAAAAGACAGGTCTCATGCCTTTTGAGTGAAAACAGGCATTAATACTCAAAGTTACAGTCATTCGAGGATGAGTTTCTGGAGCTCCGGAGACACTATGCTAGTAAATTCAGCACAAACCCCTGAACTCCAAACATCGTATTGATGAAGGGTACACGCATTATTACTGTAGAGGTATAAGTGGATTAGAGGGTGTACATTTCTACTAAATTGACAGGAACACAAATTCAGACTCTTATTATCGTTTAAAAATGTTTGGCATATACTATTTCTTTCCATTCACAATATTCACGTGTGCTAATGTTTTTTCTAATATACATTGTAAATTCTTTGCATCTAGTGTAGTATAGTTAGTGATAAAGAAATAGTTGTAAAATATAAACAGATTTGTGCTTGCCTTTAATTTTAAAAATCCCTTCGATGCGGCCGTCCGACGTCACAGTGGGCGTGTGCTGAGGACGGCCGGGGGCCGTCCGAACCCCACCCACTCAATAAATCACCAGCACCGCGGCGGAATTCGCGCCGCGGTCAAGGTGTTTTAAAGCAAAATGTCATGAACTCTGATAGGTCCCTAGGTTGGTTGGCGATGCCCTTGTTCAGTTTCTGCACTCTGCGGATCCATAGGCTGTTAACAAGAGTATGACGGCTAAGTGGAATTTAACCAGGGGGCTTGTGTCAGGACGAAGTAAAGTTTTAAGTGAGTTCCATCTTTTTTAATAGAAACTAATAGAGACTAATAAGGTGATAAATCTAAGAAGCTTGAATCATTTTTTTGAGGAAATAAATTGTATGGTAAATCTAAATCTCAAAGATGTGCATCAGTGTATTGGAAATTTTTACATTTCAGGTGGGCAGACCTTCAATGATGTTTATCCTCAGCATCTTATTGCAGCAATAACAATTTTTAACTGAGGTGTTGCTCACTTGGGTGAGAGGGATAAGTGGCTAACAGCATATCTGGACAAAATTGTAATCATGTCACAAGAAAGCAACAGTCAGCTAGAGATGGTGAAAGAACATTTATGGATTTGGGATACATTTAGACAAATATGTTATGGTTGCAACCCCACAAAACTGTCAAGTTAATGGGTTTTAAACACATAGAGACGTGGTATTAAAGCTACTGATTAGAAAGTGAAAGTGGGAAGAGTAGGCACCTGGACACCTAGTTTGCATCTTGCTTGTGGCCATCAGTTCCTGCTTGTTCCAGACTGATCCAGTGACACCGCAGCTGCTGGGGTTTTCCTGCTGGGGTTTTCCCAACCGGGTTTTCCCTCTCACCATTGTTCCTGCCAGCAGAAGCCCCGCCCACCCCAGGACCTACTTAAAGCAGGCTGCAGCGTGAATGCACAGCAGATGCATGCAGCAGGCGTCTCGCTGGTGTGCCAAAGTCAATCCCGTCTGTGCACGTCCGTGCCTGGTCCAAGCCCAGCGCCATGAATCCTCGCCCACCCACCACCCGAAGATACACCATCGCCGAGCTCTACACTCTCGACCCCGGATGCCACAACAAACACTGCCACTTCATTGCACTCACTGCCACTTCACCTGCCACTGCACACACACCAGCCCACCGACTAGACCCACCCTGAACACACCAAAGACATCACCTGAACAAAAAAGCCTACTCACAGGCACCCTTCTCAACACACACTCACTAGCAAGCATTCCACTGAATTATTGGACCTCATCGCCACCCTCGCACCCAACATCATCTTCCTCACTGAGACCTGGCTCAACCCCACATCTGCCCCAGACATTGCCACAGCAATCCCCGACTGATACAAAATCACTCACTAGGACCGCACCAACAAGCCCGGAGGAGGAACAATCATCATCCACGAAGAGACCATGCAGTGTACCACCACCACCGACAATGCCACCACCCTCATGGAACACCTCAACTTCAATCTCCACACGGATGACAAGACAACCATCAGAGGCACACTTGCATACCGACCCCAGGCCCGCACTCCAGCTTCTGCAACACCATTGCAGACTTCATTGCACCCCTAGTCTTAGACTCCAAGGACTACATATTAATCTGTGACCTAAATTTCCACATCGACAATCCCAACAACAATGCTGCACACCTCCTCAACAGTATGAGCAGCCTCATATTGGCCCAGATCATCCATGACGCCTAACACATTGCAGGGCACAGTCTGGACCCCATTTTCACCTCCAGCAACTGCATCAAATACAGCCATGTCACAGAACTCACATGGACCGATCACTCAATCATCCACTTCAGCATCTCCAGCCTCTGCACCGCCACCCAACCAGAGGTGGAACAAAATCTCAAGACCAGCTGGGTGAATGCCCTCAACATCTCCAACCCTGCTACTGCCACCAACCTCGAACAGGGAGAGGAAAACTTCACCTTCATTGGATCACTTTGGGAGGGATGGGCGGAAACAGAAGCGAGAAGGCCGTATGTGTGCAATGTTTAAAGGGCTTTTATTCCCAAATTAACAGTTCAAAGCAAACACGGATGGATTGTTCTCCAAATAATATTAAAACTAAGGGTCCGGTCTTGGGTAAAGGTACTAGGTGAGCAGAGTTCCTTCATGAGATTCGTGTTCTTGTGTGTGGTTCCCTCTAGGCGTTCTGCTATCAGGAGGAGGAGGAGGCTTGTTGAGGAGTGAAACAAGGGAGAGAAAGGAACTGTCATTAGGATTATGGCCCTGTGTGGCTCTGGTGTAACAACCCTTCACCTCACCACCGTGGGAGCACTCGTGCAAGAGAAATCAAGGCTTTCTTTTACAAAGAAAAACAGTCCGTTGTTTAGATTATGGACTCCATTCCACACTACTCTAGGAGGGCTTGAGCCTCGCAGGAAGAAAAAACATGAAGGAAAGAAAAAAAGAATGTAAATAAAAGAGAAGCCACAATATTAAGCCCGAAGTTTTTATATGGCACGTTTTATGAGAGGCTCAGTACAGCTACATCAATGGGGGGACAAGAAGGGCTTTATAAGAGGTCCAACATACATGCCCTAGCAAGCATATAACAACATGTGGTATGTAGTTCCTCGAAAATAAGGGTGAAGAGAGAGTGTGTGTGGTAGAGGGGGGAATTCCACTTGTAGGAACTAGGGTCCTCACACACCAAGCAAGCTAGGTTATCATGCTTCATCATATGGACCTGCCCCTCATCGGGTCGGCGCTGCAATACCCGACGGGCACCCGTACAGGGGCTCTTGAGCGGGGATCTTTTATTCCAAGCCGTACGGTGAAGTGCGTGTGTGGGGCCTCTAGGGTGTAGATGTGGGTGAGTGGTGATGGTTAAAACAAGTTGGATAGTCCAAAAACAAGACTTTATTAAGGCTGGCTATCCACCTGACTAAAAACAAATGAAGAGTGGCAGCTTGCTGTCTTAATGATTCAGCTCAGCTTTGCTCATCTCTGGTGGTCAACATGTTTCATGCCCTGTGGTCCTATCGATCCTCGGCATTTCATCAGGACCTAACGTGAATAAAATCTATCTACACTGTGTGGAGGGTGCAAATGCTACCTACCACTAAGAGAACAGTCTTCTCAATTTCGTTGGGTGATCTAAGAAAAAAAAATAAGATACCACAATATGTTTCAAAATTTGAAGAACATAGTTCTCTATCGTGTCAAACTCTCTCTGTAAACGTGCTTCATAAATACATTTTGTATAGGAACAGAAGACTAGGGATGTATTGTGTAGAAGCACGTGCGAATATCTCTTATATTTAGCTAATCACAAAAGTGGGAGCAACATCCTGTACGGGCTCAATATAGCTGCTTCTCTTTTATTTAATTTTTTTTTCTTTCCTTCACGTTTTTTCTTCACACGAGGCTCAAGCCCTCCTAGAGTAGAGTGGAATAGAGTCTGTAATCTAAACAACGGATTGTTTTTCTTTGTAAAACAAAGCCTTGATTTCTCTTGCACGAATGCTCCCACGGTGGTGAGGTGAAGGGTTGTTACACCAGAGCCACACAGGGCCATAATCCTACTGACAGTTCCTTTCTCTCCTTTGTTTCTCCCCTCAACAAGCCTCCTGGGACCTCCTCCTGATAGCCGAACGTCTAGAGGGAACCACACACAAGAAGAGGAATCTCGTGAAAGAACTCTGCTCACCTAGTACCTTTACCCAAGGCCGGACCTTAGTTTTAATATTATTTGGAGAAGAATCCAACCATGTTTGCTTTGAACTGTTAATTTGAGAATAAAAGCACTTTAAACATTGCACACATACGGCCTCCTCGCTTCTGTTTCCACCCATCCCTCCCAAAGGTGGTGTCAGAAGTGGGATCGGGGGAAATGGAGGCTGTGGTGACTAAAATGGTGGAAGGGCAAGAACAGTTAGAAAAAATCATGGAGAAGTTCTTGGTGATAGCAGAGGCAGACCGAGAGAAACTGCACAAGACCCTGACAGAACAAGGGCAGACACAGGAGACTGTCGTAGGGAAGCTGGCAGAGGCGTTAGGACACCCGCGAGGACATGCCATCCTACCCTCTGTGGTGGTACAAAAATATGTCCCAGGGGAAGATCCCAACTGCTTCTTCTCTAATTTTGAGAGACTGGCCAGTGCCACCATGTGGCCTGAAGACAAGTGGGGACACTATCTGGGTCCTCTCTTGACGGGGCACCTCCAGTCAGCGTATCAAGCAGCCAATCCCCTCGGCACTACCCAATATCCCGAGACAAAAAGAAGCATTCTAGAGCGTATGGGTATAGATGAAGAAACATATAGGATCAGACTATGACAAATCAAAGAAGGACCCCAAGAAACGCCCAGGGCTCTGTATTTTAGGATACAAGATATTACTGAGAGATGGCTCAAACCCTTAACCGCTACGAAAAAGGAATTATTAGAGAAGATAATTCTGGAAAAATTTCTCACTTCCTTACATCCTCCCATACAACGATGGGTCCGCCAACATGGGCACCTCACCCTGGAGAAGGTTGTAGAAATAGCCACCGCCTTTAACAGAGCCCAGGAACTACAAAGAGGATGGGAAGAAGGTTCCTGGAAGCATCCCGGGGGAGGACCGTCCAAGCCTGCCAAGCCACTCCCTAGCATCCGTAAATCAGACACCGTAACCCTACTCCCAGGCCCCTTTCCTGCTTTACTTCATCCGACACCCCCCCAAGGGACCCCAATGATTCCAGTGTCTGGCTTATGGCCATATCGCCCGTAAGGAAGAGCCCATGGAGGTGGGGTACACTAGGGCCCTCTACTGTTCAACTAATGAGAACACCCTCCCGTATCATAGGAGAGTAAAGGTTAATGGGGAGCTGAAAGAAGCATTAGTGGACACAGGATATTTGCAAAGCGTAATGAGACCACAAGCTATTCCTGGAGGGTCTTCCGCTACGAACGGAGTTGTTAAAATACACTGTGTTCATGGGGATAGCAAAATATACCCCATGGCAGAAGTCTCCATCCAACATCAGCCATCTGCCCCCCCCGTACCCTTGTGGATGGGTCTGTTTCCACAATTGCCCGAACCAATGGTCCTAAGAAATGATTACCCCCATATAGCTACACTACTGAGTGAGAAAAGAGAGGAAGTAGATGAGTGGGGAGAAACCGCCCCTTTTTCACAGGACCAAGATCATGAATGGACCCTAGGAAAAGACTGAAAAAGTAGAAGACAGAAAAGAGAAGAGAAAAAGAGTTGGTCTCAAAGGGTTCTAACCAATAATGGATACGAATTGTGGAACCATGATAGAAACTTCCATTCCACCCAACACGAAGACCTTACTCTCCAGGAAGCATGGAGACAAGCCACAGAACAGGAGGAACCTCACCAAGTAGGTCCCCTGTTCTTTATACGGCAAGGGTTGTTATATAGGAAGGGAGGAAAGTCCATGCCGATTCAGTTGTTAGTACCACAGCCGTTTCGGGAGAAAGTATTATTCTTGGCCCATAGCCACCTTTTAGGGGGACATTTTGGGACAGACAAAACTGAGAAAGCCATTCTAGACAGGTTTTACTGGCCTAGAATATACCAACAGATTCGGAAATACTGCACAGAGTGTCCAGTTTGCCGGGCTGCCTCTGGTCCCTCCTGTACAAACGAACGACAGTCCGTTTTCACTGTTTGGTTTTCCATTTTTCCTTCGCCGTAAAGGTCAGGACACATACGGAATGGGGACCACCCTATTGATTCTGAAGGTAAGTCGGGCCTGGGTGTGGGGGTTCGGGCTGATTTCTTACAATCACCAATTGTGCAGACAGCAACATCCCCATCAAGAGCAACATCCAGAGAAAATCCTCCAAAGAGGCAAGCTAGAAAACCAAGAACTCAGAACAGTGAAACGAGACAGTAAACAGTTGAAAAAGAGATGGTGCACCCGCAAGGACACCTCCGACAGGGCAGCCTTTAAGACCTCCCTCAACCTCTACCACCACCTGCTGAGGGCAACACAGAAGATAGCCCTTGCTGCATGCATTGAAACCTGCGCCAACAACAACAATGAGCTTTTCAACATTGTTAAGGAATTCTCCAACCCAGCTACCAGTGAAAACAACATCACACCCTCACAGGAGCTGTGCAACAACCTTGCCCACTTCTTTTTTGATTGCAACCATATACAGAAACTTCAAACCCCAACCCACACCTATGGACTGCCTTGACAGATACGCCACCACCATAACTGACATGAACACCACACTGATCACCTGGAACATCCTCTCCACCCAGGACACCACCCCCACTATAAAATCCATCCACTCGGGAGCTCCCACATACCCAAGCCCGCACCACATCTTCAACCTCGGAAACCAAAGGATTGGCCAGGAGCTCACCACCCTACTCAACACCTCTATCACCACCGCAACATTTCCCGCTGCCTGGAAACATGCCAAAGTCAGACCACTGCTTCAAAAACCCTCCGCTGACCCCAGCGAACTCAAAAACTACCAGCCAATCTCCCTGCTCTAATTTCCAGTGAAGGTACTGGAAAAGATCATCAACAATCAACTCATGACGCACCTGGAGCAGAACCAGCTACTCGACGCCTCCCAATCTAGCTCCCGCAACAATCACAGCACCGAAACCACCCTGATCACAGCCACTGACAACATCCGAACCCTCCTTGACCGAGGAGAAACAGCAGCTTTCATCCTCCTCGACCTCTCTGCAGCCTTCAACACCATATTTGATCACACACTGATTGAAAGACTAGACCACATCGCCATCCACTCAGGTAGATCACCTTCTTCCTCAACGGAAGAACCCAGTAGACCCACCTCCCATCTTTCAACTCTGAACACAAGGAAATCACCAGTGGGGTTCCCCAGGGCTCACCCATCAGCCCCATGCTGTTCAATGCAAATATGACCACGCTGGCCAACATCGTCAGCTCTCACGGTCTCAACATTTTCCTATGCAGATGACACACAGCTCATGCTCTCACTCACTGATGACCCCACCACCACCAAAAGCAACTTCCACAGATGCATGACAACATTTGCTGACTGGATGAAGAACGACTGCCTGCAGCTGAACACAGACAAGATGGAAGTACTGATCTTTGACAACAGCAGCAACACATGGAATGACTTCAAGTGGCCATCAGACCTAGGACCTGCACCCACTCGCTCCAACCATGCCAGAAACCTCGGAGTCATTATTGACAAAAAGCTGACCATGAAATCACAGATCAACGCCGTCTCGTCCACTTGCTTCCTCACTCTGCGCGTGTTACGTAAGATCTTCATACGGCTACCCCTACACACGAGATGTGCCATGACACAAGCCCTCATCACCAGCTGACTGGACCACGGCAATGCCCTCGACATAGAAATCACAGCACACCTTCTACAGAGACTTCAAACCATGTAGAACACTGCAGCCAGACTCATCCTCCCCCTTCCCTGACTAACTGCCATCACACCCCACCTCAGGAAACTCCACTGTCTTCTTATACAAAAGAGATGCCAATTCAAGCTGCTGACCCACACACACAAGGATCTGCACAACCAAGCCTACATTAACCACTGCCTGAACTTCCACGAACCATGGAGAAGACTACGCTCTGCCTCCCTTTAACTTGCCCATACTCCCTGCATCTACCGAAGCAGAAGTGGAGGACACTCCTTCTCCCACATCAACAAAGACCTGGAACAGTCCCCTCACTCACCTCTGGACCATCATCTTGTTTCCAGAATTCTGAATGGCCCTCAAGACCTGGCTGTTCGAATAAGCCTCCGGGGCCTGGATGATTGATTGACCACAACAGAATCTTGTCAGGTTTTGGGACAGAGGTTTCTTGGTCTGAGAGTCCGGCTCATGTGACTGACCTCCTACATACAGTTAGAATGTCCATGTTATTTACATTATTACTCATTCAGCATCTTCATACAGTGTCTTCACAAAGACTTCTGGGCTTCCCAAGGAATTCCTGTCTCCACAAACAAGAAAAAGATACTTGTTTGCATGGTTTCTCTGTGCATGTTGGTACTTGGAGATGAGTGTGGATCCCTCACAGGCATCTCTTACAATGGTGGTACATTCTTCCTTAAGGGTGTGTAGGAAAGTAGAATCTGCTTCAATGGTTACCCCCACTTTTTGCCTGGTGCTAAGCTATATTTGACTAGTCTGACTGGATTCCTGCTAATCAGGACCCCAGTCTATCTGCTTTCTCCCTAAACTGTTGTGTTGAGTACTTGGGTACATCCCAGATTGGATACTGGGGTACCCTTATAAGTCCCTAGAATATGATACTAAGGTACCCAGGGCATAGGTACCTCAGAGGTCCCCCATGGGCTGAAACATGTATTTTGCCACCCATGAGAGACGATCCAAAATGGATTTACAGGCCTGCCATTGCAGCCTGTGTAAGCTGGTACTAGCACCACTTACTAAAGATATAGGTTTCCTATATCTAGGGTCACTGCACTTAAAACCTATAAGTCACGCCTATAGCAGGCCTTTGCAATCCTGAAGGCAGGGTGCTTGGTTCTAAGCGAGAGGATGCCCCTGCATGAGCAGGACACCCCTGCAGCCTACGGAGTCCATTCTCCCGGGTTGTCAGTGAAGCAGGGATATACTATATAGAGGGGCACTGCGTAATTACGTGATCACCATCTCGAAAACAGCTGCAACGAATCCTATCATGTTTGGTATCAAACATGTTGGAATCATACCCCCACACCGTAAACTGTGTGGGAGGTATGATTCCAAGCACTGGAAGAGCTCTCCATTAGGCTCTCAGTGTTCCCGGTACTAGCCTTCTTGACCCAGACAGCACAAAATGGTTGCTGCCTACCAGAGACATGATTCTGCCCTCCTGCTGCTGAGCCAAGCTTGAATAGAGGAAGGTAGGACAATAGGCATCCTGTCACAGGGAGGTGTGACCACCTCCCAGACAGGATTTAGTGTATTGGGATTGGGTGGGTGCACTTGCCAGCACCACTCAGTCTGCATGAGGGGCACAATTGGTGTCCCTGTGCATAGTCCAGTTCAACCCAGTTCTGGGAGCCGTTGGCTCCCGCTCTGGTGTGAAACTGGACAAAGGACATGGGAGTAACCTCCCCCCATCCAGACCCTCCCCTGGGAGGGTCCCCTGAATCTTCCCAACCCTTTCCCTTGTCACATGGCCCATAGGGACATTGTCCTTTTAACTAAGTTAGAATGAGTACGCTGCAGCTTGCACACGTTACTACACGTCTTTATTTTTGCATACATTTCTATGGCTGCTTTCACATGAGAACTCATCTCTGTGTTCACTCTCTGCAAGTTCCTGGGATTTTGACTGAACATTGTGAGCAAGGTCGAACAACAATGCCCCTTGTTATTTTGTTCTGGCCAGGCCTTAGCCCTTAGACAAAACATACTGATGCAGCTGTTGTTTGGACAAACGCACTTTGGTTTTATTAGAATACACGAATAGGTAGCACACACTGGGAGAGGGACCTTTCCAGGGAGGAGAGCAAGACAACACCTATGATGTAGATCTACCATCTGTAGGCTAAGGTATGGGGTCTGCTGACAAAGCCCAGAGATCTTCTAAAATATAATAATACTGCTTCTTAGCAAAGGGAGGGATGTTAGGCTCTATTGTCTTTTTCATGATGACATCCCCTTTCATGATATATGGACTAGCTGCTATGCTGACTGTATTTGTACTATGCATTTTTCTGCTTGTTGTGGCACGTATACTGCATGTTAGGGCATGTTAGTTAAAATAAATATTTTAAACTATTTTGTGTCTCTGTCAGATCTTATTGTGGACAAGTACAAGAGTGAGAGCGAAAGGGTGTGTCTTGTTACCGCGATTCCTGAGAGATCTGGGAGTGTTGTGTTCTGGGGTGTCTAATCATTTGTTTCTCTGTAGGAGAGCAAGTGAGACAATATAGCTATTCTGTCCTGGGCTCCTGGGTACTCAGGTGGTAGGATGACTCAGTCCCTATACACCAAGGTTCTATAATCCTATGCATAGTTCTGTGTTTGTGCAGAATCTCTGCAACACCCTAGGGTATGTAAGGGCTTACCTGGGTGTAGGTCCCTAGATTCGTCGTGGGATAAGATTCAGATCAGTCACCATTACTTTTCTACCGTCTGGGCACTCTGGACTTCGGTGGACCTCATTTCGGCCTGACTTCGTCTCCCTTCCAGTCTGCTGCATCATCTGTGCTGCATCATACAGGAACCTTCCAAGGCCTGTGAAGCATCAAAGACATTGAAGGAATCTCCCTTGGAGTGAAGGAGTCACTCCCCTGCATTCGCAGGCACCGCAACTAAGTCGACCAGTCTGCATATCCTGAGCTCCTCCTGACTCCGTGGGCTCTGAAACACAGGTGGTGGTTTTCCACAGCTCCTGAGGGATGCCCTGCCCTCTCACCAAGTTTGAGGCCAGTATCCCTCGTGGGGGTTGCAATAACCGAACCCCTGTGCACCACATCCAACTTACAGTTGCAAAGGCTTGTTGGCTTCTTTGCAAGAAGATTTTCGGACTCCAAGTAGCCCCAACCTCGCGCACCTCCAGTGACCAGAATCTTCAGCCACACCGCATTGTATGCATCGTGACCTGCATCTTTTTGTGAGCTGCTTGAGATCCTCTCGCGACTCCAGTGCCTCCGGCCTGTGGGTCCATTTGAGGGTCACCTTTGCTTCTCTTGGGCTCCCCTGATTGCACCAGGCCTCCCTGACTCCCCTGACTTTAGTGAGTCCCCTGGACCTTGCTGGTCCTGACGTTGCTCCTTTTGTGATTTCTGCATGGCTTGCCTTTGCCAAGGCTTGTTGGTGCTCCTGCCGGACACCGACCCCTCAGCACTGGACATCCTTTGTGGGACAGCTCGTGCATGGCTCCTGGTCTCCCTCAGCATTGCCTGAGCCTCGCAGCTGCAGAGTTAAGGTCATCGTCATCCATCCTGCAACACCCGACATCGGAGGGCATTCATCTTCCAGGTCTCCTGATCACTCCTGAGTGACATAGACTCTGTCCCCTCTGCTTGCAGGTACTTCTCATCAAGAATCCATCCTTGGATTCCACCAGACCCTTTCTCCTTTTTCAGCAGCAGCACTTTCCGGAAATCCCCCATTGGGTTCGACGGCGGTTTCCGACACCAATTCACACGTATGCACCCGGCTTCCCTGGTGTATGTAACGTGGGGACTAGGGTATCCACGGGTGGGGCGGCTCTCCAAACTTCTGTCTTCCACTGGGTTTTTTCAGGGTCCACTGGAAAGGCTTCTTAATATTTAACAATCCGACTGCGACTTACACATAGAGTTGTATGGAGCACACAGTCATGTTCCCACACTGCACACGCTCTCCGTGGGGTCCCTATCTACTCACCTTGGGTGGTTACTTGGGGTCCCAGCACTTCTACGTCCTCTTGACATTGTCTTGACTCCAGTCATTGTTCTTATACCACTTTCTTAGTATATGGCTTGGTCCCCCCGTGGGGCCACTGTGTATTTTGTGCTATTTACTGTGTTTCTTTGCTAAAGTATTGTGTGCATTGTGCATATCTCCGGGTAGGAGATATTTCTATGTTTTAGAGAGTACTATATAATAAATCCATATTTTTATAACTACTTTGTGTGGTTCTTTTCACTTAATCTATACTATAAGACTGCATTCTGGTAAAACAAGCTGCTTTACACTCCCTCTGGATTAAGCCTGAAGGCTGCTCTCCACAGCTACCACTTAGAGAGCTTTCTAAGGTTGTCTAAGACCTCTTAAATCACCCTAAGGGTTGTCTGGACTGGTGCAAGGTGCCCACTTACATTAGTGGACATCATATACCAAGCCAGCCTCTCACAGTGTGTATTTGCTGGTTTTATTTATTGGATAAATAATTGTTACAGGTCAACAATTTTTGCAGGACGTGTCTTGCTGTAAGGTAAGTCAGCAGGAGGGAGAGTTTTGATGTGCAGAATAAGGAAGGGTTTTCATCTAAAGCGAGTACCTAAACTGTGTTTTAATTAACATTGGAATGTGAAAAAAATGTAACAATTTTAAAAGAATGACCCTAAAAGGAACTTCTGATAGTGAAACAATTACCTATGATTGGGAGATGGTTTATTAGTAGGTGCAGATGTGTAACTAGAACTAGTAATAACACCACAATCACAAATAAGATCCAGTCAAGTCTCAATAAATTAATCCTTGCTCAACCCTTGGGAGACTGGCTGACAAGAAGTCAGGCTTAACTTAGGAGACAAATGTCTAGACCATTTAATATCACCTGAACAGTAAATAAGTAAGACACACACACAATAAAACTCCAACACCAATTTATGAAAATAGAAAATAATTTTTCTTTAAAATTACACAAAAACGACAACCATCCAATGAAGGGAACTGGAGATATGAATTTTTAAAGTTTACATTTTAAAATGTTCTTTCTGGCACTTAAAAGTGAAAAGCTCCAACCATGGCTAACTGGTTGCACTGGACCGGGACAAAGTCAAAGTTTCAGGCCAACCATGATGGAGCGTGGGTCAGCTTCGCGGAGCAGTAGGACCTTCTCAAGTTTTTACCTTCTGACTTAGTCACTTTTTTGAAGCTTTTTCTCTCAACGTTGAGTGGTCGTCTTCGGCATTCTGACTTTCAGTTTGGTGATGGAGCCTGCTGCAGCACGATCCCTTGGTGATTCCTGGAGGTCTTTGTCGTCGATGCTGAAGAATTCTGGAGCTTTGAGCAGGAAAAACCTGCAAATCAGGCCAAGTGGCCATTCAATGTTACCGGCTTGACTCTTGTCATCGAGGTCGGTGGACTTTTGGAGCTTTTTCCCAAAAGTTGTCCAAAAGACTCTGAACTTCTGGATATTCTTCTGGAAGGTTTCTTGAGGGTCTTTGAGGTTCCACAACACCAGCCAATGTTCCAGAAGCTCTGATTTGCCTCTTGGGGGTTTGGGACTACAATTGCCACAATGTACCTAATCAAATCCAATAAAGTCCAGGTGAAGCTGGCGAGCTGGGCTTGTCCTTGGCGATGATTTAGGTGACTTCTTCCAGCACTTTTTTTCCTCTTTCTGATCAGGGAGTCCACTCCTTAATCTTGGAACCCAGACAAAGTCTTTTTTTGTGAAGCCTTGAGTGTGCAACAGGTGCAGTCCTTGTGAGTGCAGTCCTCTCTTTGTGCAGACCAAGGGTTCAGCAGGGCAATCCGTCTTCTTCTGATGTCTTCAAGCAAGGATCTGAGGTGCTGTTCAGCTGTCCCATATTTATTCTAGATTATGGGCTGGCTAGAGGATGGAATCCCCAACCAATGCGGTTCAAGTTGCACCCTCTGTGATGAACAGGACCTTAGAAGTGTGACATATTTTTGTCCGAGAATGTACATGTCAGTCCACATCAAAATGGAGAAAATTTCTACTGTGAGTTCAGGTCTGACTAACCTAACCCACAGGTGTGGCTAACTTTTCCCTACACTTCCCTTCCAGCCCCTCTCCTAATTGAATTAGAGGGGCTTCCAACTGGCTGGGGGTGCAGGACATGGGGGTGGGACTTGTCCCTGTACTATCTGAACTTCTCCCTTTGAAGACCAATTTGTCTACCCAGCACCCTTCTTCTCCCTGGCTTCTCCAGGAAGCAAATCTCCACCCACCAAATGGCTGTATTGTTTAAGCCCCAGGCCTCTTCCTACCTACTCAGGGAGCAGCTGGCTCAGGGTGTCAGAGACTGGCCAATCAGAAGTGGCTGCTACAGGGCTGTTTTATGCAACTTCAGGATAGTAAGTTCTAAAACTACTTTCATGCAATAGTTCTAATGAATCCAACCCTGACAGGTTGTTGCATTTATTGTAACTATTATTTTGATACTTTAAATTAATGTTCTACCTCACTCCTGCCAAAAGTTAGACTTTATTAAAGTTTTCATAAAGACTTCCCACGTTAGCCTACGGAGTTAGCAACACCACAATGGGGAAAACAAAATTGGCAGTTTTCCCTCACCAGGGCATATAAAACATAATTTATAATGTCTCTGCTTTCAATTACAAGGCATCTTACCCTTGGGGCACCTAGGGCAGACCTTAGAGGTGACTTATATGTAATAAATAGTAGTTTTAGACCTTGAAGGTACTTCTAATTTCAAAGTCAAATTCGGACACATGTTTATTTTGAAAGCAGCCTGCAAAGCTGGGCTGGTTTTAAAATGACAGCAGAAACCACAGCAGTGCACAATTAAATGCATTAAATCCGCTGGGGTCTCTAAACCTACATGTCCTACCATATACAAGAGACTTATAGGTAGGTTGTCAAAACTAATTGTGATTACACCTAATTGCTGTATACCCTTTAAACAGAGCACTGGCCCTGGGCTTGGATAGCAGAGTCCAGGGCACAATCAGAGTCAGTACCCACCAGTATCAGTCAACAATGGGGGTGATCAGGGCAGAAATGATGGCTTTCTTACATCTATGAAAAGTCAGTGTATCTCCCTTCTCTTCAGAGGGTTTCAAGATGTGAGCATTTTGAAGGTACATTCTCCAGCTTTTACACTGATTTTTGTAACTTTCTTGTTGATAAAGAGGCAAAGTTGTTATCAGGTTCAGCGTTATATACATTTTTAAGGAGGAAGCTGCTGGCTGTGTGGTAAGGTTTCTTATGGAGGGTGGGAGGTGATTGGCACAATTCTCACTTCCTGACATGCACTCTTTCAGGTAGTCCCTTAATGTTGTTTCTGTTCTCACTTTGTTAAGGTGGGTAAAGAAGGTAATGACAAATACTGGTTGGATGTCAATTTCAGTTATGCCCTGTATGGTACTGCAATAAATATTGGACTGAAATGTGGCCCTAACAACAGCCTATCCCTGCAACTTTTATAAGCATGCCACCCATCACCCTTTCTTATTTTACTCTGATGTGTGTCCAGTTTCGACTTTCCCAGCTAAGTTGTGTTAAACAACCAAATTTCAATATATAAGGACTGATTTGGATCTTGGTGGAATCCGTCCCGCCATTGCTTTTTCAGCGGTCTTCCCACCCGCTGACTTGGCGGTCCGCCCTCCCTAATTACATGTTGGCTATTGTATATGTAAAAGAACACCGCTGTCCTGCCACACTGCCAGGCAATCTCGACCATGTCGAGGGCGGGCTAGGCAAAAGCTGCTGTCCAAGGGAGGACTGACAGTTTCTCTGCCGGGCCAATCCCAATGTGCCTTCCTGCCGACGTGAATGTGGCGGTCAAACCTCCACACCTGAGCTGGTGGAATGGAAGGGATATAAGGCTGAAACTCACCTTTTCTGACTTAAACTTCCTGTTTTGCCATGGATCTGCTCTGCCAAGTCCTGCCGCTGCTGCTGCTGGTTCATGACAAGCAAAACCAACACTGTCATGGATGCAATCAACGATAAGCTACACTCTTACCTATTACCCATTGATCTGTCTGTCAACATTTGCACAGAGCTAGTACATTTATACAGGTGTGTGTAAAGACAGGTAGAAAATTCCATCATTAAAAACATATGCAACACCCACAATAGGGATAATTGCAATGTTAAGTGATGTAGAAATTGCACTAGACAAGGTGTTACCTTTACCTTAAAACTTAACAGTCAAATGAATGTCTGTCACAAATTAGTAGTAATCAACATATACATACATGTAACATTTTCCCTTGTCTCATGCAAGTCCTGTACTGTATCCAATATCAATTAAGGGTGGGCGGAGTTCGCAGAGAGTCTCTTCATGGAATTCCACGGAGTTCCTTAAAAACTCTGTGAGATTCTGCAGAGTTCTGCACACATCACGTAGTAACAGGTACAGCACCTCTGAAAGGGAGACGATTGGAAGGAAAACAATTTCAATTAAAATATAGCCGCACAAGGCTGAAGTTAATATATCTTGAGGTCAAACTACCTAGCCTAAGCACTACGAGTACGTACATCATATCACAGCATTACTTTCTGACCCACCGATCGCTGATGTAGAGTCATCATTATGCCAGTGCCAAGCCCTTTGACCATGAGGACGCACTCTCTGTCAGGTTGCTGCTGCTGCTCTTGGAGTCAGACGGATGCCTTCTCCTGGAGGAGCGAGTGCCAGTAAATTGCCAGCTCTGCATCAGAAGTTCAATCTGTGTGAGCACATACACATTGACACTATGTGCTGCAACAATGATCCCGGACTAGCTGCATGAGGGCGGAAGTGAACAATGAGCGGAATGGCACTTGCCTGGTACACGCTTTGCATAGACATAGAAAATGGACATTGAAGTTCTCCCTGACAAACACTAGAAAGCAAATTGTTACTTTGTGATAAAATAACTATTTGCTTTCTATTGTTTGTCAGGAAGAACTTCAATATCCATTTTCTATGTCTATGCGAAGCGTGTACTGTCCTTCAAGGTTCGTGATGATAGGAATCAGGACTGCGGAAAGGTGGAGCACAGACACAGAAGGGGGATATCTGCACTTCTCAGTAGTAAACAAGTACACTGGAATAGTGAGTACCTATATTTTTATATTGTCCTTTCAAGCATTGGTTGAGGGGATACCAAAGTGTGTTGGGGGGCATTTGGCTGAGGGGTAGGGTCATACTTGAGGGTCAAATCGGCGTACATTTCTCATCAGGCCTAGGGGGATTTTACCTCTGCTCAGGGCTGGCTGGGCCGTAGATTTGGACAGATTAAGGGGATGGGAGGTCAGGGCAGACCACGCAGGGTGGTGCAATGGTTTAGGGGTGCTGCGTGATGCTCTGCAAACTCCGCTCCGTTATGCTGAACTTCGTGCTCCAAGCGGAGCGCGAAGTGGGCAAAACTCTGTGAACTCCGCCGGAGGAGCGGAGTTCACTGCACACACTTAATATAATAGTCACAATTGAAATTTAGAGGTGTCATGCATATGTGCATATGTGCTCATACTGATCAGTAATCAAGGTGAAACTAACACACCTGTAGTTGTACATCCCAAAAAAATTGTCTACATCAAATAGTTGGTGCAAGTGGCCATTTCTATGATGACTGTCTGCACCTAAATTCAAATGACCATCACATACAAGGTTAAGCGGTGTATGCACTTAACAAAGTAGGCATTAAAAAAATCAGTTGTATCACCTGCCATCATGGGAAAGACAAATAAATACTTCCCATCTTACTGAGAAAACTGCTAGGAATAAAACAATTGCTAAGGAAAAATAATGCCAGGACTCACTGTCTGTCAAAAAATACTGCAATGCTGTACCAATATTGGCATACATTTAAAGCAGGTTACCATTGTATTGGATATTCATTGATGGTAACACTCATGTCAATTTAGTAAAGTATCTTTCAAGTGTCAATATTCATACATGAATCCTGTACTGTAGTAGCTTAGCAATGTATCACATACTATCGACATACCTATGCTGTTGAAGACAGTCTGATAGTAATATTTGGGGGGATTGACAAATGACTATTACTACATAATGAAAGACATTGCCCTTGTAACACATCTAATACACTTCAGTACAGAGCAAAAGAATCTTCACATTTGACTACTAAATATCTGTAGGTATTTTAACCTTGTATCTTTGTGAAATGATTTCACTAAATATGCTGGCTTTCACTGTACTCAAAATGTTGCAAAACCTCACACTAATCATTACATACAATGAATCATTTATGATATTTACTTCAAAGATTGAAATGTCAATCGCAACATGCAACAAAGAACAATACCTTCAACATTTGCCTAATGAGTAATTTGTTTGGCCAGAATCTGAATCTGAGTTTTCCTGATGGGATACTTGTACATGTTTTAGCATTGTTTTACGTAAGTTAGCATTCGCGGCACCATTTTGTGTATGGACGCAATTTTGTATCATGATCAAAATTAATTCTTTGCCATTTCCGAGAAACGGCCTTCTCTAGGTTATGTTTCTTCGGAGCTGAGTTTTGCTACACTAATGAATGCACTGTTCCTATTAGCGCATACCTTTCCTTTAGATGTAAGCCTTCTCCCACTTGTCTAGTGGTGGGTACAGGCAGAGTGACCTTGAATAGTAGATAATATGTACCCGGCCTCAAAATCGAAACTTACTTCTTTATAATTTACTGTCCAGCTGCATCTCTCTGGAAAATTCTGTGATGGGCGTGCTTTCATTGGTTTCGAAGTGTACATATGTATCTTTATGCTTGCTGATGCCAGTCCCTCTGCAGCACTCCTAGTGATTGGGCAGACAGGGCTCCGCTCTGAGTGTACTTTGGATAAACTGTTATTGGTTTGTATTCTCTAGTGTCTGACCGACTCTTCATTTTGTGCGGAAGGCTGAGAGGTGGACATGAGTGACCCGGGTGACCCTAATCGGGCCACTTCCTTCACATATATAGGATGGAACATTCCATCTTCCAAAATGTCTTCAACTTCCCCATTTTACTCCATCATTGATTGATCATCTGGACATGACAAAGAACACTGAGGAATAGCTTGGGCTATTTGGTACTCTGTCACCATCGTGTACACATTCCTGTCTGTTTTTCATCAAAATTGTTGCCTTTGTCAATTATTTGGCCAAGGTAGACTGCCTTACACACACATTTGTTAAGCAGTTAGACATCATGCATATCTGTCACTAATAAAATGTATGAAACAGTTTTTCTGAGGCAGAATACATTTTGAATGTGCCTTGATACCAATATGTAGCCCTCAATTCTGCTGTCATTAGTCATGTTGGATCACATGCTCACTCTGGTTGTGTAGAATACCAACTTACTAATGTGATGCTTTGAGTGATTTGTGGAACTATACACATAGCTAACATAATTTTCAATTTGATTGGACACAGTACATACATATCTCCAGGTGTAAAGAGTTTAGGATGTGTTTGCCATTTACCATGAAAACATTTGTCAACTTATCACAAGTACATCAAACATATACATGCATAATCGTGCTCTAGTCACGAACTATGCAGGACTCTTATTTCACAGACAATTGAAGTATTCAGGTTGCACAAGGCACCAGCACTGTAATTAGCGAATTGTCTAAGGATATGTGCTATTGTCCCATTGACAGCAGAAATTGAATCTGTAAGGTCTGATGATGGCTAGACCATACGTCCATCCAAGGCACTTTCACTTTTTTTTAACCAGAGTAATCATAGGCGCCACACAGGTTTTATCAAAAGCTTTGCACACTTGCTTCCTCATGCTATCGTTTTTTTATTCATAATAGTATTTTAATTACAAGATATTTTGCACAGTTTAATAACACACTTTCTACTGTCAGAAATGGAAAAGGTTTTTAGAGTTGTTGGAGCATCCTTCACTTTTTGAATGCATTTGCAATAGTTTCATTGGTATGCAATGGTTTTAATAAACTATGCAACTAAAAAAAACTAGAAACTTGAAACTCCCTTTACATTGGGAAACTCCTAATTGTGTGTTAAGTGTATGTGGGTGCTGATGTGTCACATCATTGTGGGACATACTTCTTGTGGCTCACCACTGAAACTTGGTTGTGACATTCCACCAGATACGGGAACAGTGGTTTGTGATGTTCCTGTGTCTACAATATGTAGTGCTGCCATGGTTTTTTCTCTGGATATTATTGATGAGGGCTTCCTTATGTGAGTCAGAAGATCTGGCTCCAGTTGATGGCAAGAATCAATGCTAATTTGCCTATGCTATCATATTGTTTTGGACATATCCCTTTCTTCCATGTTGGCATGGTCTTGAACTGGAAATGTCCAAAGTGGCACTGAGTATTAGTGTAATGCATGGATTGTTATGTTAAAGCAAATGTTTACAGACAAGTATTGGTCAAATAGGATAAACATTGTAGTTTGTGATTAAATGGTATGACATATTTTGGGATTCATGTTTGGGATCTTGAAATAAACAATACCTACTTGCAAATCATCTATGTTGACACAATCTGTGGATGCTCTGTCATTGTCAAGTTATGAGGGAATAAACAAATGCATTAATAGAGTTGAGATATACAACACCAGTCTATGCTTTTTTGACTTGTAAATTTATTGTACCGAACATCATGAAATTAAAGATGGTGCACATAACAAAAGCAAAGCGAAAAGTGAAGAAGTCAGTCATGGTGAATGAAACCATAGTGGGAGAGCCATAATTGTTTGAAGTCCAATGTCCAGAATACTACTGACACCAGAAAGGCAAATGTGTCCAAAACTAGACCACAGAGTGAATGGTAGGCACACACTGGAGGAAATTAGTGTTGAGATTTCTTGCTGGCAGTGGCAGAAGTCTTGCCATCATCATCATCTAGTGATCTGTGTGGATGTCCCCTGACATGGGTGGGAATCCAAAGCTATAGGGGGTAAGGAGGCTGCAGGTGGTTGTTCCAGTGGCAGGTCCTCCCTTCCTGTGCCTGTGGCCGATGTAGATGGCTCAGATGTGGTAGGACCACAGAAAAGGCTAGCTGGTGCTGGGAAAGCCTTGCACATGTGGGTGTAAATGTTCTGCAGCATCCCAATCAGGGAGCCCATATTAGAATTATGGACCTCCATCTGGTGGTTGTGCTCCCTCTGCAGCTGCTTCATCTCCTGGAGCTCGGTGAGTACCTGGTCCATCATGTCTTGCGACTGATGGTATGCTCCCAAGTCTTGGTCGATGGTGTTCAGGGTGTCAGTGACCCTAGTGGACTGAATATGCTGGCCCACAAGCACCTCCTATGACCCATAACCCCACTACCCTTTGCCTTGGTCCAATGTGCCTCCTCCGACTGGGTACTTGGTGAGCTGGTGTGGTCTCAATATCACCTGGCAATGGGGAGCACGCGATCAGTGTTACAGTGGGAAGGACACAGGAAGTGGAGTCTTCAGGTTACTGAGGTGTTACAGCTGAGGTGGGAGGTGTGGGTGTGGGTGCAGTGAGTGTCACTGGAGCCTGATCAGATGTACCAGGCTCTTCAAGCTCCTCCATATCATGAGGAGTGTTGTCCTCACTGAAGGCTTGATCCTGCACTGGAGTGGGGGATCCTTCAGTGCCTGGAACCTGCCCATGTGTACTGACAGTTTGACCTATTGAGAAATGAAGAGCGTTCTAACTATTAAAGTGTGTACTGTAAATTAAAATCTTTTGAGACAAATAATGTATATACCTAGAAGACAAAATAGGTCGAGATTATTGTGATAATAGCTTCCAGTGGTATTGAACTTATTACCCAACATTTTATACATTTCAAACAGTACAACTTCAAATCAGTAGGTAATAAGCTAATCTGAAAGGTTCAGGAAGTGATTAGGGAGTATACCTGACATCTCCCAATTATTCAGCTCAACACAGTGTAGAGGTGAAATGTATAATTGACAATTCCAAGGCCTAGCTGTTTGTAAAACAGACATCTCCACTACTTGGATGGATGTTTGGCATTAGTCATCATGTGAACAGTGCATGATCAATATTTGCAAGTACCACTTATATTCAGCATATTGATTTGCATACATAGCAAATTTAGTGTCAACACAGTTTGATTAGTGAAACTCATTACATCAATACAATTATTTGAGTTGAACAGGACAACATTCAGAAAACCATAGAGATTATTTTCATTAGAGAACATTGACTAGAGATTGATCACTACATGACACTTTACCATGTGTTGAAATCTGTTAAGAAAGAGAAAATGTGCAACATGGCATAGCAATATTCTTTGGAGAAACAGGGCATTGTGGTAGTTGCAGTCATTTCAAAGACAACTTCCCAACACTTGCAAAATGGTTACTGAAACATACCTGTGAAAAATATGCAGTGGAAATGGGCCTGACACTCACATTTTGCACATATATGGGTAATGGGTTATTTGGTGTTGTAACACTTACAGGCACCATACCATCATGTGACATGAAATGGAGATTGACACCTGTAATCTTAAATGCAACACAATAGATTCATGCAAACAATGATAATTATCTGATAATTATACTTTGAGGTTTGTATGTTAGGAAAATACGGTCAGGACACATTGGCAACATCTGAGATGAAAACAAACAGGACATTGGGGTTTATTGTGACTTTGCAAAGTGTAACTTACCAGACTCTACTCCACCAAGTCTTCCTGTCAAACCTTCAGGATGTAGGATCGGTAAGACCTCCCAGGGCATAAATGGTATTGGGGGCCTGGGAGAACCACCACCAGTCCTGTTGGCCTCCATGTGACACTTAGAGGCCAGGTAACGTACCCTTCTCCTCAGGTCATTCCGATACAGCATTCAATCTGCCAATTATTCCAGCCCACATTTGCCTTTTCTATGATAGGGGTGTATTTTGGACTTAGACTCCAAACAATCGTGGCTCTACTTTTAGGATTTCATCCAACATGACTCCCTCGGTAAAACATTGATTTTTGGGGACTGGCATTGTGCACAAAATTTTTAAAAAAATGTAAATTATTAACCATAAGGTACTAAAAGAAAGGCGATAAGGGGACGGGAGACTGAAAAACAAAAAACCTCACTTCACTGGCAGAGCCTCTGGGATCAAATGTCTTGGTTTAAGCTGGAATGGCAAAAGATCATGGTCTGAAATGGGGTGTGTTAAATAGTGTGGCATGCAGGTGTTTCCATTTGGCCAATTGACATCAGGTGTGTTCTGCTAGCATCCACTCAATAGTCACAGTGATGGTGCACTGTTGAGCGCATACCGCGACAGACTCCCACAGTTTGGGAACTGCTGATAGACCGCCAGCACAACTGTGAAATCTAAATCGGAGGTGTAACTACTGCCCTGATGGCGACAGACTACTATTCACCAGCAATAGAGTCCACTGCGGCGGTGTGCCGCAGCAGGAAACACTCCGTCGACATGGATGGATAGGCAGCCTGGATGCATCTAAATACAGCAGGCAAAAGACCGTTGATTCGGTGGAGTACTAGGAACCACCGCTGCAGCGGGACAGCGATAATTTTGACAAGATCTAAATAGGGCCCATAATCTGAGGCAGGGACATTCCCAGGAAAATACTGACCAGGAGTGGAGTCATAAGGATTAATGTGAAGGTGAGGGCACTGCCCCATCACCAGTCAATAAATTATTTGTGGTGCTCTCCCTCTAAGAATATATTGCTATTATCTAACTTGTTTGCATTTAAAGTGCAAGTCAATATATTTTAATATGTTTATCTGGGTGCTACATAAGTGGAATGTTACATGAAAGATATGTGCTGCAATGGTTTTGTTGACAAGACTCTGGAAGTGTTTTCACTCAGGCACCATGAACTTCCTATTGAAATGCATTAGAGTGAAAGACTATTTTTAGGGTCAGATAAAATAAATAGCTTTTAAAAAGGGAGTACTACTCAACATCATCTCCTACGCCGACGACACCCAGCTGATCCTCTCCCTCACCAAAGACCCTCACACCGCCAAAGCCCACCTCCACGAAGGAATGAAGGCCATCGCCGAATGGATGAGTACCAGCCGCCTGAAGCTGAACTCGGACAAGACGGAGGTCCTCATCCTTGGTTCCAACCCTTCAGCATGGGACGACTCCTGGTGGCCGACATCACTGGGAACAGCCCCGACACCCACCGACCACGCACGCAACCTAGGGGTCATCCTCGACCCCACCCTCTCCATGACTAAGCAGGTCAACGCCGTTTCCTCATCCTGCTTCAACACCCTCCGAATGCTCCGCAGGATCTTCAAGTGGATCCCCACCGAAACAAGAAAAACAGTCACCCAGGCCCTCGTCACCAGCAGGCTGGACTACGGAAACGCCCTCTACGCAGGAACGACGGCTAAGCTCCTGAGACTGCTGCAACGCATCCAGAACGCCTCTGCACGTCTTATCCTCGACATCCCCCGACGCAGCCACATCACACCCCACCTGAGAGACCTGCACTGGCTCCCTGTCAACAAGAGGATAACCTTCAAGCTCCTCACCCACGCACACAAAGCACTCCACAACTCTGGACCAGCCTACCTCAACAGACGACTCAGCTTCTACACCCCCACCCGCCAGCTCCGCTCCACCAGCCTCGCCCTCGCCACAGTCCCCCGCATCCGGAAAGCGACCGCCGGCGGCAGATCCTTCTCCCACCTCGCCGCCAAGACCTGGAACACCCTCCCCACCAACCTTCGGCAGACCCAAGACCTACTGGCCTTCAGAAGACTCCTCAAGACCTGGCTCTTCGATCAGTAGCAGCACCACCCCCCGCTTCCCCCAGCGCCTTGAGACCCTCGCGGGTATGTAGTGCGCTTTATAAGTGACATGATTGATTGAAAGTTGGAGCTTAAATTATGTAATGGTAGGGCTGGATTTTTTTAAGAATTGTGGTGAATTTTTGTCTTTTCAGGCAGTTTTCCCTTATAATTTTTTGGACAGTCCAGGAAGCTGAAATGATGGTACATTCCAGAAATAATAACTGAAGTCTTTGAAGAAATTGTCTGACATGTGGAGGGAAAAATGTATTTTACCAGCCCCGGTATGCCAGAATTCTATGGCAGCTGCAGCACAGAGACTGAATGGCAACCAAGGGTGCTCACTGCTAACATCCTGTATTGATGTTAAAATTGAGATTTATCTTGTTGTCTTATTGATAGAACTCGTGCTTTAGAATTCATAATATTTTTGCAAACAAGGCTGTAGGAAATGACCAATGTTTGTGATTCAGTTGTAATGTTTTGGTTAATGAATATTTGAATCCGCTAATTCAAAAATGTTTGGAAGAAAGGTGGGCCCTAAATCATGCTTAAAAGGCGCTAGAAACTCAACTCCGACAATACAGGAAAACTTGCTGCAGAAAGAACCACCGCTAATTTCCCTAAGGTCGGAAATAGAACCGGGTGAAAACGAGGACTGGTCCTGGGTGCCAAGGGCCCTGAGCCAAAAACGCTCCTGATAAAAATATACAGCAAAATCCAAACAACACCTCTGGGGCGCTCAACAGTCTAAACCGTGGAGACACAATCAAGATCTGTTCATGGAACGTCCATGGATTTAGAGAAATGGGCCAAGACCAGGAAACATTGTCTTTTCTACAACACCACGATCTAATATTACTGCAGGAAACATGGAATACGCAGCCAGCTTCAATCATAAGCTACGTAGAACACCATATACTGGCTGAAAAATACTCTAACTTTCGGCACCCAAGGGGGGGGGTCTATCAAACTATGCCACGGTAAAATACGATTGGTCCACTGAAGAACTAGATGTTGGAGAAAACTGGCTTCAAGTATTAAAACTCATCGGCAAACCCTATTCTAAAGAATTAACCTGGCAATTCATTGTCATCAACGTATACATCCATCCGGAGAAAAGACGGAAGAAGGAAAAACTCTTCTGCCTGGTGAACCTAACAAAGGCTCTGCAAAGGTCCCATCAAGACAGCAAGCTGATTATCTCAGGGGACTTCAATCACAGTCTTGTTGGGAACAACCAAAGTGAAAGGAATGGGAAAATAGACTCGGATATTCGAAAACTAAATCAAGAGCTAGAAGCTTTGAGCCTAACAATTCTAAACGGAAACACAACAAGAGATAGCCCGGCCGCCTTCACATACATGAGCGGAAATAGGCATTCAACCATTGATTTTACTCTAGCCAGTAATGACCTTTTCCACATGATAGTCTCCTTTCACATCTGTTCATGTTCAGAAAGTGACCATTTCCTGCAAATCGTGAAGATAAACATCAAACTGGCTACAACATGCAGAGCTAAAACTCTAGTTGAATTCCCAGAAATTTACAATCTAAGGGAACTAAAGTGGCGCGGATCAGACACAAAAGCAATTATGGAAATTATCAAAGATTATGTAAATCAGACAGGGTCCCTGAGAGAACAAGACAAAATTACAAACTGGGAACAACTAGGCGATATTCTCATTCAAAACTTCCCAGTCAAGCACGGACGCAGGAAGAACATCGAAACAAGGAACAAACCCTGGTTTCATAGGCAGCTGCGTGACCAAAAAAGAATGATCGCTAGAGAGATGCGAAATCAGGCCTCAGCAGCAAAGAAAGGATTAACCATAGATAAGAGCAAGCTGAAAAAACTGAGGATTACATTTAGGGAAACATGTAGGGAATCTAAAGCGGCCTACAGGGAATCTATTTGGAGCAAACTACTCTGGGCAAGTAAACTGCCAAATAGTAGGGATTTCTGGGGAATAATAAATAACTTAACAAAGGGACCAAGACTCCAACAAGAATCAGGAATAAGCGGAGAAACTTGGAAACAATATGTACTTAAAATGTACAACCACACGGACCACAACAACATCGGTAAAGAAAGAAAGGAACAAGATGACCCACAAGAGCAAAGGCCCAGAGAAAGGAAGATCGGCCCCCAACCACAAGCGGAGCTACACATGGCTGCCGACCCTGACACGTACTCTGAAGGCTTAAATACCCTCACGGATGTAAGGAAATTAAGCGGAATAATAAAAAAACTAAAAGCGGAAGGAGCAGCAGGGCCGAATGGCATCCCCAACGCCCTATTTAAACACGCACCTGATTTCTGGGCAGCCTATCTAACGCCCCTCTTCAACTATATATTTGGCAGAACAAGACGCCAGACTCTTGGAAAGGTAATATAATCCAGCCAATTTTCAAAAATGGAAACCGCAGCCAGCCTGAAAATTACAGACTTATATCCCTGATCGATGTAGAGGCCAAATTGAATGCATCATGCTTATTAGTCCACCTTCAGGCTTGGATAGAGGAGACATGCGTAATCCCAAAGTTCCAAACAGGTTTTAGGCCTGGCATGGGAACAACAACAAACCTGGCAACTCTAGCACTTTTAACAGAAAAAGCCATAAGAAGGAAAACACGACTATTTGCATGCTTTATTGACCTGAAGTCTGCGTTCGACAGAGTAACCCGAAACAGATTATGGGAGAAATTAAAAATCTGAGGGCTTCCATCGCAATTACTCGAAGCAATGATCGCCCTGCACAACAAAACATGGACGAAGGTGAAACTCAGAGACGGGAGGAGAACCACAGCCAGGATAAGCACCCAGCACGACTTAAAACAGGGCTGCGTCCTGGCACCGAGCCTTTTTAATTTATACCTAGCTGACATAGTCAATCATATGCTATCAGCCAAGAGTAATCCTCCCATTCTGGCTAAGGAGCCAATTCCTTACCTACAATATGCAGACGACATCGTGGTGCTGAGCCAAAGCCCGATCGGCTTACAAAGAGCAATAAATAATCTGAAATTATACCTCGATAAGGAAATGCTTGAATTGAACAAAAAGAAAACAAAGGTCGTGCGTTTGGTTGACTCCAAGAACAGTAAATTCAAATGGTATGTCAACAGCCACCAAGTGGAAGAGACAGGTTCATACAAATATTTGGGCATTACTCTGGGGCGTGGCTTGATTCACAAGGAATATAAAATGGACTTGAGAGCAAAAGCTCAATCACTAATTTTTGCATACAAACTGTTGAACAAAAAACGTTGCTGCCCCGATTATAGTCATCTTTTGAAAGTGATGGCAGCACAAACACTACCTACTTTATCATATGGCATGGAAACATGGTGTGGCAAGGACGCCGATTTGCTGAACGAGCTTCAGACAAAGGTGTACAAGGCCGTACTTAGCCTCCCCAAATGCGCATCACCAGCCCAGGTCCATCTAGAATTTGGCCTCCTGAATCAGAAGTTTCGAAGTATGCGCGCCTTTGTGAACATGTGCTGGAAGCTTTGCGCCTCTGAACCCGGCTCACTAAACAGCATATGTTGGGCTGAGATCCAGGCGCAAATGGCCCAAAAACCTCCAAACTCATGGGGCGCCCATCTAAGTATATCCTTGGAGGAGCTAGACATCCGAGAGCTTTGGAATAACGAGAACGACAGGGCAACATTTAATAAGTCCTGCAACAACTACGCAAAGAAGAAATCCCTTTTGGAAGACAAACTAATCCTGACCAAACTGTAGGAAGGTGGAATCTGACTATATGGTTGCCCCCACTTTTTTCCTGGTGTTTTGCTGGTTTATGACTTAGTTGGACTGGGATCCTGCTATTCAGGGCCCCAGTCTATCTGCTTCCTCTATAAAATGGTTTCCATGTGCCTTAGGCACATCTCTGATTGGGATCTGGAGTGCCCTTATAAGTCCCTAGTATATGGTATACTATGTACCCAGGGCATAGGTACCTCAGAGGCCTACCAGGGGCTGCAGCATGTATTATGCCACCCCTGGAAGGCCAGCCAAAAGGACACCACAGGTCTGCTACTGCAGCCTGGGTAAGGTGGTGCATGCACCCCTTACTGTGATATAGGCTACCTATATCACTACATACATACACACATATAAACCTATAAGTCACTCCTATGGCAGGCCTTATCAATCCTGAAGGCAGAGTGCGTGGTTCCTATGTGAGAGGGTGCCCTGCATGAGCTGGGCCCCTCTGAAGCGTTCAGAGACCCTTCTCTGATGCTGTTTGTAGTGCAGCCTGACCATATACTCTTAAGCGCATTATAACCTCGCGTTAAATGCTAACTTTGGGATGGCTGCACGGAAACATGTCGTGTTTGGTGTCAAACATCTTGGAATACTACCCCCCGCCAGTTCTGGCGGTGGGGGTAGCATTCCACCCTTCTAGAGGGAAAGACATGTACACACCGGTATGCCCGGTACTGACTTTCCAGAGCCCTGGCATCACAAAATGGATGCCGCTGCGACAGACATGAGTCTGGCCTCCTGCTGCTGACCGAAACTCCGGCAGGGGAGGCCTGGACAATAGGTTTCCTGTCCCAGGGAGGTGTGACCACCTCCCCAGACAGGATAGTGTGTATTGGGGCTGGGCGGGAGCACTCTCGGGTGCTTTGAAATCCTGCACTGGGGGCACACCTGGTGTCCCTGTGCATACCCCAGTTCAAACTGGCTCAGGGGCTTCCAGCCCCTGCTCTGGCGCTAAACTGGACAAAGGGAAAGGGGTGTAACCACCCCTCTGCCCTGGCCCTCCCATAGGTGGGGCCACAGAGTATGTCCAACCCCCTACCTTAGTATAAGTAGGGGAACCCAGTCCTTAGGACTTTAGATTTTTACCTGGACGAAACTCTGATACAGAATCCTGGACCTTCGACGCTCTACTTTAAGATTAGAGGACTGAAGAATCTCCCTTGGGGTCAAGGAGTGACTCCCCTGCTTGGCAGGCACCAAAGAAGCAATTGTCCGGTCTGCATCGCTGAAGCTCCCGTCGGACGCCGAAGTCTTTGCATCACCAGAGGTGGATTTCCAGACTTCCCCGAGGCTGTCCTGAGTCCCCAGCAAAGCTGAGGCCCGTAGCTGTCGTGGGTAACGTGGAACCGTGACCCCTGGACACCGAACGTATTTGCAAGTGCATCCTCTTCTGGGTCTCCCACAAAGGCGTGCTTTGGGCTCCCAGTAGCCCCATCCTCCAGCACCAACTGCACTGAAGATCACTGGCCTCCACTCCACGAGTGTCCTGTGAGCCAGCTCCACGTGCATCGTCTCGAGGCTCCTTCGCGGTCGCTAGTCCGTTGGCTAGTAGGCCCTCCCGAAGGCCAATCTTTTTCTGCTTGGGCTCCCTGATTGCTCCAGGTATGCCCTGACTTATCCTTGCTGGGTGAGTCTCTCAGACCTTGCTGGTCTGCAACATCATCCTTCTTCCATTTCCACAAGAATTGCCGTTGCCAAGGCTTGTTGGGTCCAATCCGGTCGCCGTCACCCCTGCAATCGACAGACGTTGTGGGACAGCTCGAATCCAGCTCCTGGTCATCGTCGATGCCTCCTGGACCTCGTGGCTGAAGAGTCAAGACAACTGTCAACCTACCTGAAGCACTCGACATCGGTGGGCATCTGCTCATCGCCTTCCTGGTCACTGGCTAGTGACCCAGACTCTGTCTCCTCTGCTTTCAGGTTCTTCAGATCTTCGATCCACCTTTGGATCCACCCGAACACTTTCGACTTGGCCGCCAGCAGCACTTTGCAGCAGATCGCCATTGAAAGCGACGACGAAACCCGACCCCGAAAGACACCTATGCACCCGGCTTCCCTGGGTGAGGTAACTCGAGTACTCCGGTGCTCCCGTGGGTATTGACACTAGAACAGCCTAGTTCTCAAAGGGTTTGCTCCAAGTCCTCCTCTAAGTGTCCCTTTTCTTTTAAATTCTAATCGCGACTTTCCCCATAGAAGTTAACGGTGGTTCGCGGCTGTGTTCATACACTGCACGCGTCCCCGTGGGTCCCCTGTGTCACTGCCTTGGGTGGTTCCTTGTGGTCCAAGCACTTCTACAGGCTCTAGGCCTTGTGTCTAGCTCAGTCGTGGTTCTTATACCACTTTATTGGTATATGGTTTGGTACGCCCCTGGGGCTCAAACGTGTATTTGTGCTATTACTCTAGATAACTAACTTATAACGTATGTACTTCAAACTCTAGCCTCATAAAGAGACTAGAGGGGTGTGTTTAGTAATAAATACATATATTTTGAATATATACCTGGTGTGGTCCTCTTTCATTTGGTCACTCAAGAGATTATAGACTGGTAAAACAAGCTGCTTTACATTCCTTCAAGACTTAGCCTGAAGGCTGCTCTCCATAGCTACCACTAGGATAGCTTTCAATAAAGGTTGGTGTTAGACCTGGCACCATTGGCGTGGGTCTCCCTTCCATTTTTCGCTGTTGTCTCCTCTGTTTTACTGGTGTTAGATGCTCTGGGCGCTGTGCCACTGCCATTCAGTGTCACAGCGCGAATGCTCCCTGTGTAAATATGTCTATGTGAATTGGTATATCCCTGATTGGCTTATTTGGTTTACCTGTTAGTCCCTAGTAGTGTGGCCTATGTGTGCCCAGGGCTGGTAAACCAAATGCTGCTGGTGGGCCTGCAGCACTGATGTGTGCCACCCACAGAAGCAGCTTGTAAAGTGTGTCTCAGACCTGCCACTGCAGTGTCTGTGTGCAGTCCAGAACTGCCATCTTGGCTGTGAAGTGCACTCACTTCCCAGCCCCTGAACCTTCCCTTGGCAGCCTGTAAGTCACCCCTATGGTAGGGTGCATTGTATGTGTAAGGTAGGACATGCCTTGGTGTATGTAGCATGTCCTGGTAGTGAATTACACCCCATTTCGTTTTTCACTACTGTAAGGCTACCTGTTCCTCATAGGCTAGAATGGGCAGTTTGACTATTACATTCTATAGTCCTAACTGACCCCAGGGACATGGTAGAAAAACGAATTTAGTATGCCTGAGCTCAGAATATTAAAATACATCTTTTAGTGAAGTTTATTTTTATATTCTGTGTTTGAAAATACCACTTTTAGAAAGTAGGTATTTTCTTGCCTAAGCCTTCCAGTGTGCTCTGCCGTTATGTGTATTGGCTGTCTGGTTTTAGAGGGGCAGGACAGGCTGAGTCAGACCTGGGTTGAATAGAGAGATCTGCATTTAGAGTGTGGGGAGGGGTGGCTCCTTGACCTGAATAGGGCTGTGCCTGGCAAGGTGAATGCTGGCTCCACCTCCCACTGTGTGTCTGCTAGCAGACCCCTCTTTCTGAAAGGAAGGATGCAGCCTGGTAAACAAAGTGCTCCAGGCCTGAGCAGAACTGGTTCTGGCTAGGTTCAGTGACTGGTAGCTTCTAAGAACAAAGGCTTTTGGGTTATAAATATCTGTGCTCAAACCCCTACATTTTGTATTGCTTTTGGATCTGGAGAGGAAACTCTGTCCGTGCCACTGGAGGAATCTGCAGGAAGTGACTGTCCCTGTGCTGTGTGTTGTTTCTTGCACTGGCCTGCAGCAGTGACCACTGGACCTTGAAGAAGAGGAAAAGGAACTCTAGAGAGAACTTTTATTTTTGTTACATCAATTACCCAAGGGCTAGGAAAAGAGCTAGCCTCCTGCTGGAGTCTCAGGCACATCAGACTCCACCACCAACCTCCTGCTTCCTCCCTGCGAGGACTGCTATCTGCTGATGAGGCTCCTGTGAGTTCCAGGGCCTCTAGTTTGCATCAGAGAAAAGAGTGTGAGAAATCGATGCTAACGCATCTTTGCGGGCCGCTGCAGTCGAGAGCGCTGGGAAAATCATCGAGCTACTGCCGCCGAGGGCCCGCAACACGAAACCATCGCTGACGCCCCTTTGCGAGCCGCTGCAGCCGAGACGCGCTGGAAAGATCATCGCGCTGCTGTCGCCGCGCAATCGCAACCCTTAAAGAAATCAACGCTTCGAGACATCGCAGTGCGGACGCCGTGCGTCCGCCACTTTGATCGCATCGCACCGAATTTCGTCGCTCCCTCGCGGAGCGTCTTGTCTTCGCATCGCAACACGATCGCACAGCGCAACAGGATCACCGCATCGACTTCTCCCACGCGGCAAGAAAGTCTTCGCATCGGCGGTCCAGCGTGCAGAAGTTTGTCGCATCGTCTCCGCACGCATCCCGCAGATCGGCGCATCATCCTCCCTTGCGGCAAGGATTTCAACGCATCGCCGGCCTCGCGTGCCGAGAATCATCTCTACAGCTTATTTGTGACACTTTGTTGGTTTTGCTACTAAACCCAGGTACTTTGTGAAAGAAAGGGTCGCAGAGACCACTGCTTTGAACTTGAACCTTATTTTTGCAACCTTTGAACTATTTTTGACAGCCCTTCAACAGCTATCCTATTTTTGACAGTATTGTGGCTTTTACAGTTATTGGCCTTGTGATAAATCCGCCTTTATATAAAGATACTTATTTTTTATAATAACTACTTGTGTGGTGTCCCTTTGTAGTGTTCCTCACTGTGTTACTGTGTATGATCATAAATGCTTCACACCCTGCCTCTGAGATAAGCCTACCTGCTCGTGCTACGTTACCACAGGGTTGAGCAGGGGTATTAAAGAGGGTAGCCCTCTCACTCTGACTTAGGAAGAAGGGTCCCTACTTGGACAGTGGCCAGCCATTGCCAACTAGAGACCCCCATTTCTAACATTGGTGGCAGCGGTGGGATTCTGGACTTACATTTATGATCGCATACAGTAATTATAGTGTACACTACTAGTGAGTGCAGACCATAACGTACTGCATACATTTTTTTGAGAGTTTTTTTGGATCCTACATTGTAATTGATATTGCCGGTGATTTTTCACCCGCGCACATTTTCTGAGAGTTTTTGGGATCCTATATTGTGATTGATATTGCCGGTGATTCTTCACCCGCGCCCATTTGTTGAAAGTTTTTGATCCCCTATTGTAATTGATATTGCCTGTGATTTTTTACCCGCGCACATTTCTGAGAGTTTTTGGGATCCTATATTGTGATTGATATTGCCGGTGATTTTTCACCCGCGCCCATTTATTGAAAGTTTTTGATCCCCTATTGTGATTGATATTGCCGGTGATTTTTCACCCACGCACATTTCTGAGAGTTTTAGGATCCTATATTGTGATTGATATTGCCGGTGATTTTTCACCCGCTTACATTTTTTTGAGAAGTTTTCTTCTGTCCTTTATTGATATTTCCAGTTATTTCTACAATGGGCAAGCCCAGATCCAATGCCTCAGAGGATCTCTCCTGGGAAGAAGAGAAAATAGAAACCTACAATGCCAAGCAGCTCAAATATTTTTGCAAGCAATTCACAGTCCCTATCACAGGTCTCACTAGAAGGGAGGAGTATTACAAGGCGCTGAAGGCCTGGCTAGAAGCCAGGGATGCCCCTAAGGATATAGGAGAGCTTGTGGAGGTAGGAGAGCAGTAGGGCGATGTAGTAGACTTAGTAGGAGATCCAGCCCTTTCCAACCCGGGCTCTAGTGTGTCCGCTAAGGGTCTGTCCCCAGAAGAGCTGGAGGACAGGGAGAGTGATAGGCGGCATAATATGGAGATGGCTAAGCTTAAAATGGATGGTCACCGGGACCTAGAGAACAAGAAGTTAGAAATTGAGATTATGAGGATGAAGCTTGAGCATGAGAGAGTATTGAGGGAGTTGGAGATTAAAGCTAAGAGCATGGAAATCTCCCCTCTGGTGGCAGCGTACCTGTAGTGCACCCTGAGAGTAGGGTGTATATACCCAAGGAGGTTATTAAGGATTTCCACAAAAGTGAAGATATTGGGCAATGGTTTGCTGCTTATGAATTAGCCATGGTGTCCCACCGGGTCCCTGAGAAGGATTGGGGAGCGGGGTTGTGGGGACGCTTTGTGAGTGAGGGGAGGGATACCTTGTTGGACCTGCCCCCAGAAAGTAGGATGGTTTATGCCCACATGAAGGAAGCGTTGATGACCCGCTATGGTTTGACCCCTGAGATGTATAGGCAGAGGTTTAGGGTCTGCAAGAAGCTAGAGGGTACCACGTGGGTTGAATATGTGTCTTTTTTTGCAGAGCCATGGAACGCTGGGTAAAAGGTAGCAAAGTAGAAACTTTTGCACAGTTTTATGATTTGATTGCATGGGAGCATTTATCTAGTAATTGTTTTCCTGAGCTACGCCAGCACCTAATTGATTGCAAGCTGACTAACCCTAGAAAGCTTGCTGAGGAGGCGGACCCCTGGGTGAGCACCCGGGTCCGCAAGGGTCCAGTGGGAGACGTCGCCAAAGGTGGGCAGGGTCCCCAGCAGAGGAGTGGGGGGGACAAGGGTCAACAGAGGGAGTTCCACCGAGGGCCCCAAAGTAATCCCCCAGGGAACCAAGCAGTGGAGTCCCAGCCCCCCCAAGAAAGGAGGACAGGGTCCCCAACAGGTAGGCCTGTTCCCAGGGGGCCGCCCACGTGTTACAACTGTGGTCAAGTGGGCCACAGATATTTTGATCCCCAGTGCCCCCAAAGGGGGGCCAGTGCACCCCCCCGAGCACCACCCCACCAGATTGCTAGTGTAGCCCTGGGAGAGGAGGAGATGGGTGCCCAAGAGGGGTGGGATCCCGTAGAGTTGACCCTTGTCTCATTAGGGGACTTTGAGATGGTCCCCAAGCCTGCACTGCCTGCTAACACTAAAAATACAGGCAGTGGGTGACCATCAATGGCCATAGGGTGGAGGCTCTAAGAGACACAGGGGCCAGTGTAACTGCTGTCAGCTCCCGGTTGGTGTCCAAAGAGCAGGTTGTCCCCCATGCATTCTACCCAGTAGTGTCCGCAGACAACTCAGAGAGCCAATGTGAGGTGGCTCAGGTTCCCTTTGAGTGGGGGGGTCTCAGGAACTCTTCAGGTAGCTGTGAGGCCCGCCATGCCTGTAGACTGTCTGCTGGGCAATGATTTAGAGGACTCCCCGTGGGCTACGGTGGAGAGGAAGGCTCACTTAGAGATGTTGGGTCTGCCTGAGTGGGCGTGTGCTACCACTTGGTCCATGGCAGCCAAGGAGGGTGTTGAAAAGGATCTGGAGCCTGAGAGTAGGGCCCAGATCCCTGCCTTAGAGAGAAGGGGCAGGGGGCGCGGGAAGCCGGCCCCCTTGGTTCCCACGGCCCAGGAAAGAGCAGACCCTGAAGGGGATGCCCTGGAGCCTACCGGGGAGCAGATCACCGAACTGGGGGACCTGCCTGAGCTGACCCATTGGCAGCAGGAAGGGGGACCCACCAGGGAGGAATTTTGTGAGCAGCAGAGAGTTTGCCCCTCTCTTGAGGGTATGCGGCGACAGGCTGCAGCCCAGGCAGAAGGTGACATGTCTGGTTCACATCTGATTTATTGGGAGAACAGTCTCCTGTATAGTGAGCCTAAGGTTGCTGAGCCAGGGTCAGCCTGTGTGCTGGTGGTACCTGAGTGCTTCAGAACCTTCCTACTGGGGTTGGCTCATGACATTCCATTGGCAGGACATCTGGGGCAGACCAAGACCTTTGAGAGGCTGGCCGCCCACTTTTATTGGCCCCAGATGCACAAGAGTTCAGACACTCATTGCAGGACCTGTGAGACTTGCCAGGCAAGTGGGAAGAGTGGGGGGAAGATCAAGGCCCCACTCCAGCCCTTTCCAGTTGTGAGTACTCCATTCGAGCGAGTGGGCATTGACATTGTGGGGCCTCTGGACCCCAAGACAGCCATGGGCAACAGGTTCATCCTGGTCTTGGTGGACCATGCCACCCGGTACCCTGAAGCCATCCCGCTCAGGACAGTGACGGCCCCCGTGGTGGGACGTGCACTGATGGGGATTTTCTCCCGTGTGGGATTCCCCAGAGAGGTGGTGTCTGACAGGGGGACCAACTTCATCTCCCAGTAAAGACTAGAGTTAGGGTTTTTGGCGTAGTCCAGCAACTCCTCGGCACCAGCACCTTCCGGCTTCGTCGGAGCTACTTCACAGGCTTATCCGCCTCCCGGCACTCTTCATCCTCATGGAGCGCCGTTATTCTCCTCCTTGCTCCCCTACTTCCGCCGCTACCTGGCTTTAGAATCCTGTCCTCCCGCAGTTTCTACACTTGATTGCTTCGATTTTGCTCTGACACATCAACCTACGTTCCAGTACTCCCGCCTGCCATACTCCGCTAATTACCTCTTCCTCTGCATAACTGCCCTCACCGCCCACAGGCTTCCCTGCTACTCCCGTGGCACGCACCCCATGCCTGGCCTCTTCGTGGAGCACCGTCTCCTCCGTTACATACGATCACTCCGCACACCCCCGGCCGGGTTGGAATTATCACCGGCTCAACGGGTTCTGCTCTTTCTATCCTCACTCTTGCTACACAGCCCTGAAGAGTCACCGGATTACTCTGAGTGACGAAACACGTGTCGGCTGGTTGTTTGTTGTAATTCAGTCGTTGTTTCATTAAATAACTTTTCAACTCTAACAGGTGTCGACCACTACAACTGTCATCCGAACAATACTGTCACATTATCGTTCGTTATACCCTCACCACGTGTGCCCAGGACTGTGCTCATTCATCTCCCAGTACATGAAGTCTCTGTGGAAGGAGTGTGGGGTAACGTATAAGTTCACCACTCCTTACCACCCCCAAGGTAATGGTCTGGTTGAAAGGTTCAACCGGACCTTGAAGGGCATGATCATGGGCCTAGAAGAGCCCCTGAGGCGTAAGTGGGACGTCCTCTTGCCATGCCTGTTGTTTGCCTACCGTGAGGTGCCACAGAAGTCCTTAGGGTTCAGTCCCTTTGAACTCCTCTATGGCCACCCGGTTAGAGGACCTCTGAGTCTGGTCAAGGAAGGCTGGGAGCAATCTCCCAGGAAACCTCCCCAAGATGTATTTAGCTACATGTTAGCCTTCAGGAACCAGACTCGGCATTTCAGAAAAATTGCTGAGGCAAATCTGGAAGCCAGCCAGGAAGAAATGATACGTTGGCATGACCAGAATGCCACTCTGGTCGAATTTCAACCTGGTCAGAAGGTTTGGGTACTGGCCCCAGTGGAGCCTTGTGCGCTCCAAGATAAGTGGACCGGTCCATTTGAGGTGGTGGAGCGCAAAAGTCCAGTTACCTACTTGGTGGACTTTCAGTCTCCCAGGAACCCCTTGCGGGTCCTGCATGTGAACCGCTCAAAGCCCCACTTTGAGAGGTCTGAAGTGGGCATGCTTCTTGCCACAGATGATGGGGTTGAGGAGGAGAGTGAGCCTCTCCCCGACCTCCTGTGTGCAGAAGAGAAGGATGGGTCAGTGGAGGGTGTGATCCTCTCCACCACACTGACCCCTGCGCAGCAGAGAGATTGTCACCACCTGTTGGGGCAATTTTCTGATTTGTTCTCCCTGGTACCTGGTGTCACTGATTGGTGCGTCCATGAGGTGGATACCGGGGACAGTTCTCCTGTCAAGCACAAGGCTTACAGGGTAACTGACAGGGTCAGGGCTTGCATTAAGGAGGAGGTCTCCAAAATGTTCGCCCTAGGGGTGGTTGAGTCCTCTAGCAGCCCCTGGTCCAGCCCCGTGGTCTTGGTACCAAAAGCTGCGACGCCTGGTGCCACTCCTGAACTGAGGTTCTGTGTGGACTACCGAGGTCTCAATTCGGTCACCAAGACCGACGCGCACCCCATCCCCAGAGCTGATGAGCTCATAGACCGGTTAGGGGCTGCCCGGTACCTCAGCACGTTTGATCTGACATCTGGGTACTGGCAGATCGCCTTAACTGATGGGGCAAAGGAGAGGTCAGCATTCTCCACACCAGATGGGCACTACCAGTTCCGTGTGATGCCCTTTGGGATGAAGAATGCCCCTGCCACCTTCCAGAGATTGGTCAACCAGGTGTTGGTTGGGCTGGAGGCTTTCAGTGCCGCCTACCTGGATGACATTGCAGAGTTTAGTTCCTCCTGGGAGGACCACTTGCGCCACCTCTGGGAAGTGTTGATGGCGCTGCGCAGAGCAGGCCTCACAATCAAGGCCAGTAAGTGCCAGATTGGGCAGGGTTCTGTGGTGTACTTGGGACACCAGGTGGGGAGCGGCCAGGTGGCGCCCTGCAGCCCAAGATTGAAACCATCCTGGCTTGGGAGCCCCCAAGGACCCAGACCCAGGTGAGGGCCTTCTTAGGACTCACAGGTTATTACAGGAGGTTTGTCAAGGGGTATGGCAACATTGTTGCACCCTTGACTGAGCTGACTTCCAAGAAGCGGCCAAAGATTGTGAACTGGACGGACACCTGTCAGAAAGCCTTTGATGCCCTCAAAACTGCTATGTGTACAGCACCCGTACTCCAGGAGCCCAATTTTGCTAAGGAATTTGTTGTCCAGACAGACGCTTCAGAGCATGGGGTGGGGGCCGTTCTGTCACAGATAAATGAGGAGGAACTAGACCAACCTGTAGCCTTCATCAGTAGGAGGTTACTTCCACGGGAACAGAGGTGGAGTGCAATTGAGCGTGAGGCATTTGCTGTGGTCTGGGCACTGAAGAAGCTGAGACCATACCTGTTTGGGACTCACTTCCGGGTTCAGACAGACCACAGGCCCCTCAGATGGCTGATGCAGATGAGGGGTGAGAATCCCAAGTTGTTGAGGTGGTCCATTTCCCTACAGGGTATGGACTTCACGGTGGAACACAGCCCTGGTACAGAACACGCCAATGCTGATGGTCTGTCCAGATTTTTCCGCCTTAGCGATGAGAACTTCCAAGGGGATGGGTAGTTCTCCCCACATTTCAGCTGGAGGGGACGTGTGTTAGACCTGGCACCATTGGCGTGGGTCTCCCTTCCATTTTTCGCTGTTGTCTCCTCTGTTTTACTGGTGTTAGATGCTCTGGGCGCTGTGCCACTGCCATTCAGTGTCACAGCGCGAATGCTCCCTGTGTAAATATGTCTATGTGAATTGGTATATCCCTGATTGGCTTATTTGGTTTACCTGTTAGTCCCTAGTAGTGTGGCCTATGTGTGCCCAGGGCTGGTAAACCAAATGCTGCTGGTGAGCCTGCAGCACTGATGTGTGCCACCCACAGAAGCAGCTTGTAAAGTGTGTCTCAGACCTGCCACTGCAGTGTCTGTGTGCAGTCCAGAACTGCCATCTTGGCTGTGAAGTGCACTCACTTCCCAGCCCCTGAACCTTCCCTTGGCAGCCTGTAAGTCACCCCTATAGTAGGGTGCATTGTATGTGTAAGGTAGGACATGCCTTGGTGTATGTAGCATGTCCTGGTAGTGAATTACACCCCATTTCGTTTTTCACTACTGTAAGGCTACCTGTTCCTCATAGGCTAGAATGGGCAGTGTGACTATTACATTCTATAGTCCTAACTGACCCCAGGGACATGGTGGAAAAACGAATTTAGTATGCCTGAGCTCAGAATATTAAAATACATCTTTTAGTGAAGTTTATTTTTATATTCTGTGTTTGAAAATGCCACTTTTAGAAAGTAGGTATTTTCTTGCCTAAGCCTTCCAGTGTGCTCTGCCGTTATGTGTATTGGCTGTCTGGTTTTAGAGGGGCAGGACAGGCTGAGTCAGACCTGGGTTGAATAGAGAGATCTGCATTTAGAGTGTGGGGAGGGGTGGCTCCTTGACCTGAATAGGGCTGTGCCTGGCAAGGTGAATGCTGGCTCCACCTCCCACTGTGTGTCTGCTAGCAGACCCCTCTTTCTGAAAGGAGGGATGCAGCCTGGTAAACAAAGTGCTCCAGGCCTGAGCAGAACTGGTTCTGGCTAGGTTCAGTGACTGGTAGCTTCTAAGAACAAAGGCTTTTGGGGTATAAATATCTGTGCTCAAACCCCTACATTTTGTATTGCTTTTGGATCTGGAGAGGAAACTCTGTCCGTGCCACTGGAGGAATCTGCAGGAAGTGACTGTCCCTGTGCTGTGTGTTGTTTCTTGCACTGGCCTGCAGCAGTGACCACTGGACCTTGAAGAAGAGGAAAAGGAACTCTAGAGAGAACTTTTATTTTTGTTACAGCAATTACCCAAGGGCTAGGAAAAGAGCTAGCCTCCTGCTGGAGTCTCAGGCACATCAGACTCCACCACCAACCTCCTGCTTCCTCCCTGCGAGGACTGCTATCTGCTGATGAGGCTCCTGTGAGTTCCAGGGCCTCTAGTTTGCATCAGAGAAAAGAGTGTGAGAAATCGACGCTAACGCATCTTTGCGGGCCGCTGCAGTCGAGAGCGCTGGGAAAATCATCGCGCTACTGCCGCCGAGGGCCCGCAACACGAAACCATCGCTGACGCCCCTTTGCGAGCCGCTGCAGCCGAGATGCGCTGGAAAGATCATCGCGCTGCTGTCGCCGCGCACTCGCAACCCTTAAAGAAATCATCGCTTCGAGACATCGCAGTGCGGACGCCGTGCGTCCGCCACTTTGATCGCATCGCACCGAATTTCGTCGCTCCCTCGCGGAGTGTCTTGTCTTTGCATCGCAACACGATCGCACAGCGCAACAGGATCACCGCATCGACTTCTCCCACGCGGCAAGAAAGTCATCGCATCGGCGGTCCAGCGTGCAGAAGTTTGTCGCATCGTCTCCGCACGCATCCCGCAGATCGGCGCATCATCCTCCCTTGCGGCAAGGATTTCAACGCATCGCCGGCCTCGCGTGCCGAGAATCATTACTACAGCTTATTTGCGACACTTTGTTGGTTTTGCTACTAAACCCAGGTACTTTGTGAAAGAAAGGGTCGCAGAGACCACTGCTTTGAACTTGAACCTTATTTTTGCAACCTTTGAACTATTTTTGACAGCCCTTCAACAGCTATCCTATTTTTGACAGTATTGTGGCTTTTACAGTTATTGGTCTTGTGATAAATCTGCCTTTATATAAAGATACTTATTTTTTATAATAACTACTTGTGTGGTGTCCCTTTGTAGTGTTCCTCACTGTGTTACTGTGTATGATCATAAATGCTTCACACCCTGCCTCTGAGATAAGCCTACCTGCTCGTGCTACGTTACCACAGGGTTGAGCAGGGGTATTAAAGAGGGTAGCCCTCTCACTCTGACTTAGGAAGAAGGGTCCCTACTTGGACAGTGGCCAGCCATTGCCAACAGAGACCCCCATTTCTAACAGCTGTCTTTAACCTATCTCCAATAAGGGGTTGTTTGGACTGGTGCAAGGTGCCCACTATAATTAGTGGACAGCATATGCCAGGCCAACTTCTCACACAAACGACGCCACGCATGGACCGTGATAAATTCATATATAGACCTAAAGCCTCAAGCCTACCTGTCTTCATACTTCTGCAGAGAGATAAAAAGGAGTTTGATCATATACCGACTAGGAATGCACGACTCGAAGGACCCCCTGCCAACATGGAAAAGGAAAGCACAATCAACAAGCTGCCGTCTGTGCGGCTATTTTAATGAAACATGAACGCATTTGCTGTGTGTATGCCCAAGCGTCAGTGACCTAAGGAAGATTCTTTTAAAACCTATTTTTCACGTCCTAAAAATTCGAACATGCAGACAGGCAGTGATCCGCTGGATGGAGGGTACATCCAACATCCTGACTTGCCGTGGAGTAAAATTCCTCACACAAGTAAACAAACTTCTTCAGGAAGCGGACACTAAAGCCTGCCACGGGAACAGTCCCATTTCAAAATTTTAGGAAGAAATGCAGCACATGAGTCCTAACAGACCCAAGTCACAAACCCGTAGATATAAGATTAATCAGTTTTAATTTACACAAAAATGTATTTTAAAAATTACTTCACACAGCATAGTCGCTTGCTACAATACCGGTACCCCCTAATAAGCCGAAACGCATCATAAGATAAACGCATTTGCACTTTATAATGACATTTTAATCCCAGATACGTTTTTTAAAGTGCCCTTACTCTACGAACACATCCTCACTTGTTTTACTCGCAACCAGAAGATCCAAATGAATTGCATCGTCGTTGCACATGTTTTAATATGTTGTAATGGTTTTAATTAACCGATACAAATAAAGTTTTGATTGATTGAAATGTGTGCCTTTGGTCATGTAATTCATAATATAGTTTTCAAAGGCCAACAACAGTTCACGAAAGAGTTCCAGACCTCCGTACACACCCTTTCCATACGTTTCCTTTCACTACAAACCCTTTCTGTCTCTTCATATGCACTAGAATTTAAAACATTAAAAGAGGAATTTCTAAGACAATTGTTTCATTCATTTTCTGTTTTTTCTGTTTTAGAGGGGTAGGGATTGTTTGCATATAGACCTCATGGTTACGCGGTTTAATATTTTTGTATCTGCTTATCCCTGCATATAGGAGTGCTGACTTCAAAATAATTGTTACTGTCAAGTAAAATGTAAGAAAACCTACATGATCAAAAATGCATAGTTTCAAATATGCCAGCATGTGCACCTTATAAGTTATTACATTCAAAGTTAGTTATAAAAGCTGATTGAAATCAGTAAGTGTATTTCATCTTTCAGCAAATGAATTTGGTGCATAATTGTTAGCAGGAAAAGTATCTGCGCATTCAGGGTGCTGCACTGTAAGATGAAGGATTCTAAATCTAGTTGTCCTGTAACACGTCTCTCTTAGCTGGCCCATTCTGACACCAAGGTTAGCCCTCTAGTTTTCGTTCGTCCTCTTTGATTCTTATTAACAGGTGTTATGGAAACAAGGTCTAGTGATATATATGTGTGTGGCCTGTGACTGCTGTGAGGTTTATTTCAGCTTTTGCCTATGGGTCTTCCTAAAATACATTAATTTCCTAGGAGCCACCTTTGTGACAAATAAAATGGAGGATTTTTGTATTTTACTTGTCCTGAATTACTTTTCCTGGTCAGGCACTCTAGGTCTCCAGCTCAAAAGGGGCAAGTGTTGTTCTCCATATGTCATAGTCTCAGACTGTTTGCATATCACACTTGTGCAGGCAGGTGTATTATTCACAACGCTCAAATGTCAAAGCACGAGCTTGAATGACAATAAACTGAATATGAAATGCACCTTGCTGGGTGTTTTGTGCCACCACACCTTCAATGCCGGGGCCTGTCAGCATCTGTAGGTAGCTACCAACAGGAAAATCCGACGAGTACTTGACATGTTCTGAAGTGGTTGAGTAGTGACATGTTTGATATCGCAAAAAACAAATAAGATAAACATATGTGAGCCACAAAAAAGAGAAAGAAAACGGCCTGCACTCAAATACCCCAGGTTATGGCTGTGTGTTGAAATGGAGTGCATTCATATGAACTCGTTGCTTATTCAAGGTAGCCAGGTGAAACGGGGTATTTCTGCAATGCTGGCCTCCTCCGTTCTTATCAGTGAATAAACCAGCCCAAGTTTTATCTTCGCTTGTTGTGGCATGAAGCCCCAGCAGGAAAATTTTAATAATCGATTTTCTCTTTGTCCTCCGCCTTTTGATAGCTTCCTTCGAGGCACGCGCCCCGCTTCAGCCGGATCCACTCCTTACTTTCATGTCTGCCACGGGCGCCGGGCTGCGCAGCTCAGCTCGCCTCTGTTTGAAGACTACTGTCACAGCTGTTTAAAGACGATTCCCCGCCACTGCCCGAGTTTATTACTTCTGTTTTGTATTTTCATTAAGTTATTTTAAATAGCCTGTAGTTTCACAAGAGAGGGAGATTAAAACGAGAGCAAAAGGGCCAATATCCCGGAGCAGTGATCTGCTCGGAGTCACACCGTGGTCCCGCTGGGGAGTAAAATCAAGGAGGGGGCGCTCCGGTTCGAGGATGTCCCGAGGCTTTCGCAACTTCAATGTGCCAGGGAGCTTTATTGTGCGAGCCACTGAAACAGAGAGACATCACCAGAGGGTATTGTGTTTTGGACTGCAAGTCACTTCTTTTGTGTGATTCAAGTCCTCCTCACACATTGGAACACAATTCTTGGGAGCTATTGAGAGAATGCTAATGGGTTTTAAGGAACTGTTTATTAAGCCGAATTGACATCGAAGGAGCCTCACGTCGCCGAGAATCGCGCACTGCAGCAGCAACTTTAAATGTGTCAAGTAAATACTGTTTTCAGAAGCCGCCGTCTTGATAAACCTCCATGCCAGTGAGACAAGTTTTCTGACATGAAATGAATGCTCTTAGAACCCCCTGTGTCCCAGAGTCACCAAAGTAAAGGGATTCTACTGTTTTCAAATTGGCTTTGAAATTACATTGATCATTTAAATCTTCCTTTTTTGCAAATAGGAAAGAAAGGCAACATGTAAAGCAGCACATTCACTTTTAAACGGTATGAGCTATTCACAAACGCATGCTGGAGTACGAAAATGGTACTCCTAAAGAACTATTTTATGTACCTTGCTGATTTGTTTCAAAAACCTGTAAAATGGGAATAATTAGGGAATGTTAGTATACAACTAGTACAAATAGAAAGGACGATGCCTTCTGTTCACTTTAACTATTAAGGAGGTGGAGGTTTCAGAGCCGGATCACACAGCACAAGATTACATAAAAAGTACTCTCATGGTGCTAATTCCCATGCTCATAAATGAACCGGTTTTATAGTATCTACAAGTGCAGCACCTACTCTTACACATTACACATTTAGATGATGCACATGTTACAAATATTGCCTCCATTGAGGCTTTATTGAAAATGTCATGTAGTTCACCACATTTACATAAAACCACAGAAGAATGGTGTTTGGGACAACCATAAAACAAGCCTCAGTCTCCGTATGACATCCGAAAATAAGAACAGTGTTAAGATCGTTGTATAACAGAGTTCACAACTCTTCAGGTGTCTTCTTAAGTTGGTTTAATGCAAGTACAAACGTAGACCACCAGCCCCTTCAGCAGCTAGGTCCAGCTGATAATATTTAAACATACCTGATGTTGGCCTACAGAGCACTATGTTGTCATCACTGACCTAGGCATGGTTCCAGTTACCCAGGCAAAGAATGACCTAAAATAATTCTAAATACATTACATTGCAGTCTCTAAGCCACAATACACAGTCACACGAAAACGTTACAGCTGTCTTTATCTACTGGTGCAGTCAGCTTATTTTCTATTGTAGCCAAATAGGTAAAACTGATGGGCCCAATTTGTGAAAATAAATATAAAAATACAGGCAGAGATTTACTGCTTTTCCAAAATGTACTTTCAAACTTATTTCCTGTTCACCAACATTTATGGTAGTATACCTGGAAAGCTGCACCAGGCGCAGGTTACTAGGCTGACATGTCCCACGGGGTCACCTACCCGTTGTGTGAATTTTTCAGTAGCAGAGACGTCCACACAAGGGCATGCAGCCACCTGTGCAAATGTACATATGTTTTCTCCACAGGGAAAACATATTTCCAAGTGGAGAAAGCCCTGCCCTTACAACCCCATCAACTCTCGAGGTGAGCCATTACCCCCAGGTCCCTTATGTCCTCATACCATTCTTAACAAGTGGAGATAACTATCTCCCGACAGAAAAAAAGAGCAGAGGAATGCTGGGACCCTAACCCCGCCCCTCCCACCGGGAGTACATAAGGAGTACCTACCCAGCATTCCGCCTGTTCTTTTTTTCTGTCTGTCGACAGAAGTGTGTTGTGGATGCTGGTGCTGCTCCTGCTGGGCTTGGGTGGCTTTTCTCCTTGGAACTCCCCGTCCGGCTGCCTGGCTGTTCGGTCGGGGTGTCTGCTGTCCTACCTCCTGGCCTGCCGGGCTTGCTGGGAGGCTGGGTTCTTCACTGCCGGCTCTTGAGTGCCGGCTGGCCGGCCCTTTGCGGCTCTCTTCCGGGTCGAGGGGCGCGTCTTCCTGGGTCCTGGCCGGGCGGAAGACGCGCCGGAGTGCTTCCCTGGATGTGTCCGCCCGGCCCTGGCGTCGTTTCTGGTGGTATGCCTTGGGCTGTGGGAGGGAGGGGGCCTTGTTCCTGCCTGCCTCCTGGCCCCCCTCCCGGGTGAGTACTGCATAGCTGTGGCTATTTTTTCCCCTTCTTTTGCTGGGGGACTTGCCTCATCTGTACAGGGGAGTGTGTTTGGTCTCCCTCTGTTACTCCATGTATTCCTGCTTCTCCTCTGCCCATTGCGCCTTCGTACCTCGCTGTGATGCCGCTTTCAGTTTCGTGCTGTTTGCTGCGCTAGGTTGGCGCTTGCTTTCTTCGTTGGAAAGAGCCGGCTTCTGCTGTGTGTGTTCGAATGGTGCTTGGTGGTGCGGGGACCCTACTTCCAGCTTGTTTGGGCCATCCAGGTTTCCGAAGGTGTTGCTTCTGCCGGGCGGCTTGCATTTGGCGATGGCTGCAAGTCGGTGGGGGGGCGTGAGTTGCTGCCCATCTGGCTTCGGCACCTGGGGGTTCCGGTGTTTGCCCCGGCCTCTGGTCTGCTGCGTGACGGGCTGGCTGCCTGACGCCGTGTCGGGCGGCTTGCTTCTTCTGTGCTGTCTGCCTCTGGTGTGTTCTCCCTGCCTTTCACGCGGTTCGCTGTGTCTCCCTGTTCCTGGTTGCGGTGGATTCATTGGTGGGGTCCGTGTGTTCCCCTGCTGCATTCTCTGCCACGCTTGGTTGTGCTCCCCTTCTTCTCTGGGGTTGACCTGCCTTTTCTTTTGGACGTGACTTTGCTCCTGGTTTGCTCTGGTGGGTGCTGGCTGTGGCGTTGTTGCTGGGGCTGGCGTCACCTGTGCCCTGTTCTGTATGCAGTGCTATGTGGTAGGGGGTTTCTCCTGCTGCATCCCCCTTTCTAGTGCCTGCTTCTGCCAGTTGCATGTGTCCTCCTGTGTCGTGGCTGGTGCTGGTGTGCCGCCCCTGGTCCCTTCGGGTCCTGTTCGTGCTGTTTCCTTTTCCCTTGGGAGGTTTGGGTCTCTGATGCTTGTTGTGGCCTCTGCACCGTCTTTCCTGTGTTTGGTGCCATTTTTGTAGCTGCTGTGCGATGCGCTCCTGCTCTTCTCTGTTCTTTGGTGTGCGGGTGCCTGGGGTTCTGCCTCTGGTTGTCCGTTGGGGGCCGTGGTGTCTCGGCCCCCTCTCTGCCTGGCTGTTGCCTGGGGGTTGGTATTTGCTGCCCCGGTGTGCATGGCGGCTGGGCTGGTTGATCCTCCTGCCCTGGCGTGGTGGCGGGTGGTGCGCCTTGGGCTGGGGAGTTGTTCATGTCTCCCGGGTGTGTTCCATGTGGGGGTTCTCCTGTTTTGCCTCCTCTTTCTGGTGGTCCCTGGGAGTCTGGGGTTCGTGCCCCTTCTGTATGGGCCTGGCTGTTTTTCGCTGGTGCTGGGTCCCGGTTGTTGGCGCCTGGTCTCCTCTCTTCTCCGCGGTTCTCCCTATCGGGGCTCCGCCTGGGTGCCTGGTGCGGTTGCTTGGCCTTGTGCCTCCGGCCTTTCCTCCCTGAGGACTCCTGGTCTTGTCTCCGGCTTTTGGCGGGGTCGGGCCTGGTTGGTGCCTGGGGGGGGCCGCTTGGGCTTTCCTGCTCCTGTGTGTTTCGGCACCTGTTGGTCGCCTTCCTCGGCCCTGGGTCTTTGCCTGTGCGCTCTCTGGGTTTCCTGGCATGGCTCGACGGGGGTTTTTGGCTGCCGCTGCTGCTTTGCTTGTTCATGTCTGGTGGCTGCTGGTTCCTTTCTGTGCTGGGCCTGCTCCGCTTGTCGTTGCTCGCCTGTTCTTGCTCCTGGGGTGGTCTCATCCTCCCTTGCATACACTCCTGGGCCTGCTCTTGCCCGCTGTTCTCTTCGCGGGCTTGGTTCTCCCCTGGTTGGGTGCCCGCTTTTCCTGCTTGGTTCTGCTGGGTTTTCTTTGGCTGGTGTTGGGCTCCGGGTTTTTTGTTGTCTTCCCCGGTTGCCCCGGCGCTCCTCCTTCATTGGCCCTTCTTGTGGCCTGTGGGCTTTCCGCCCTGTTTTGCCGTGGGCTGTGTCTGGCCTTGTTCATTCCTGTGTGGGGTCCTGGTGTTCTGTGCTTCTGGTTTGGCGTATCCGGGGCTGTCTCCGGTCGCTCCTGGTCTGCCGGCTGGCGGCTGGTTCGGCTTGGCCTCCGGCTGTGCCTGCTTGGTTTCGCTGGCTGTGCTGTGGCTTTTATGCCGGCTCTGGGGTGTGTTTTGCCTGGCATTCCCGGTCTCCTTTTCTGGTGCTGGTGTCCTGGCTTGTCTGCTCCCTGCCTGTTGGTTGGCTGGTCCCTCTTCTGTCGGGTCCCTTTGCTGGCGAGCTTGGGGTGTTCCTGCCGTTTCGGCTTCATGGTTCCGTCTGGGCCTGTCTTTGCCTGTGTGCCCTCTCCTGTCTTCCCCCCGTGCTCCCCGGGTCCTGACCCCGGTGTGAGTCTGTCGGTCGGCGTGCCCCCTGTCCTCCCCTGTCGGGGTGCGGTCCTGTGGTGTTTTTCTTGCCACTTTTAGGGTCTGCCCTCCTTGCTGCTGGTTGTCCGGGGCCTGGTGCTGCTTGTGCCTCTGGCTTCTCTGCTTCCTCCGGTTCCCGGTCTGTTGTTTCTCTGCCGGCGGCTCTGTTTTTCTTTGGCTGTTGCCTATTTTGTTTTCGTCTGGCCTGCTGCGTGGCCTGGTGGTTCTGTGCCGGGGGTCTCTGTTGGCCTTCCTGCCCTTTGCTTCGGCCTGTGCGCTGCGTTTTTATTTTATTTATTTATTTTATTTTATGCGTTTTTATATAGCGCAGACTTTACCCAAAGGTGTCAGAGCGCTTCACAATAGGAACAGTAACATTACATGAGGAGAAAATTACAAGTGAGCATAATACAAAAGCAAGCGTTACATTACATGAGGAAAAAGTGACAATTGTGCAAATAACAAAAACAAACAAGATACAAAAAGAGGTAGCAAATGATACGTTACAAGAGGAAAAAGTGACAAGTGTGCATGATACATAAGATACAAAATACAAATAGAGGTATAATACTGTAATAAGTGGCAGTCACTCAGAACACACTGGGAAGGCACTTCTATAGGCATGGAGTACAGAATTTCCTATAGTGGAAGAACTTTCTTGAGGGAGTAGAGAGGGAGTGAATTAGGTTTGGAAGTGTCTTTGGAGAAGGAGAAATTTGAGGTCAGTTTTGAAGGACCGGGAAGAGGTGGTGGTCCGGAGCTGAGGCGGAAGTGAGTTCCAGATTCTCACTGCGTTGCCTGAAAAGGATTGGGCCATCGATCTTTCCTTTTTGAAAGTGGGAGGTTCAAGCAATAGGTTTTCCGCATTACGTGATGGTCTAGAGCCTCCAGAGAGTTTCAGTTTATTCGCCAAGTAGCGAGGAGAGGAGGAATGCAAGGCTTTGTGGGTGATACAGGCAGTCTTGTAGATAGATCTTGCCTCGATGGGAAGCCAACGGAGGGAGGATAAAATGGGTGTGATGTGGTTGCTTCTTTTGGTCCCATATATGAAACGAGCTGCTGAATGGAGCACAGATTTGAGGGGGACAGGTGGGATTTGGGGAGGCCAGTAAGAAGAGAATTGCAGTAGTCCAGTCTAGAGAGAACCAGCGATTGGACCAGGGTTTTTCGGTCTTGCTCTGGGAAGAAGCGTCGAATCCCCCAGAGAAAGCGCAGTTGGTATCGAGCAGACTTTGCAATGGAATTGATGTGGGAGAGTAGATTGAGTTTTCTGTCGAGTATGACACCAAGGGATTTTGCGCTGTCGACAATGATAGGTTTATTGTTAAGTGGATTCATCTGATCCATCCATGATTGAACCGGAGGAGGAGAGAGTGAGGAGGAGAGGAGGAGGAATTCAGTTTTGGAGGGATTCAGAATCAATTGATGAGTTAGCATCCAGTTTTGAATGGAGTCGAGAGTAGAGTTTAGGATGGAGAGATCGTGTGTGGAGGACACCTTGAGGTAGATTTGAGTGTCGTCCGCATAGAGATGATAGGGGATCCCAGATTTACTTAGGAGATTTCCCAATGGTTCCAAATAGAGGTTGCGTGGGCTTTTCCCGGGTGCGGGTTGGGCCGCGGGGTCCTCTTGCCTGGGTGGGTCGCTTGGCTTCGGCCCTGGCTTCCTGGTTCCCTTTTGGCGTCTGTTGCCGCTGGTTGGGTCTGTTTTGTTGTCCTCTGCCCTGGGGTTTTTCCCCTGCTCCTGCCCGCCCTTGGTGTGTGCTGGGCCATGGTGTTTGTGTGCCTGTGCGGTCTGTTTGGCTTCCGTCCTGGCTTTTGTTGCGTCTCTGCCTTTGCTGGTTTTTGGGGGTTCGTTTTCCCTACCCTTGGGGGTTTCTGGGTTGTGACCGTTGGTCCTGTCCTTTCCCCTTCCGGGCCTGAGCGGTTCCGGGGTGTTGGTCCCTGGTCTTTGCTGGCCTCTCTGTTGTTTGGTCCGCTGTCTACCTGGTCTCTCTGGGGGCGTCTCTGGTTGGCTTGTTCTTCTGCCTTTGCCATGTGCCCTTGTCTTTGTGGCCTTTGGGGTTGGCCTCCCCTGCCTCTTCTGCTCCGGGTTTGCGTTTCGGGCCCTGGTTCGGTTGCGGCCTGGTTCCCTGTGGGGCGTTTGGCCTCCTGGGGTTCTAGTCTCTGACTCTTTCCCTGTCCTTTTCTGTTTGGTTGGGGTCTGGCTGTCTTGTCCTCCGCCTGCTGGCTCTGTGGGCCTTGTGGGGTGCCGTTGATGGGGTTGTGTTCCTGTTTCCCCGGCTTTCTGGTGTGTGCCTTGTCCTTTGCTGGCTGTTAGCCTGCTGCTGGGCTCTCTGTGTGGCTCCTCCTCCCAGGCTGGGTGCCTGGGGTTGTCATCTGGTGGCTCTGGGGGTTGGTCCTCGCCGTTCTTTTCTGGGGACTGGTCCTCCTCTCTGTCCTCTGGGCTCTCTGGGGGCCGGTTCATTCTGGTTGGGGGGGGCCTGGTGCCTGGCCGGTGCTTTCCTCCTTCCTGGTTTGGTCTGGGTGGTCCTGCCCTTGGTTGTTCCTTTGGGTTGTGCCTGTGCCTTTTGGGCTGGCCCTGGCCTCTCTCCTTTTTCTTGTTCCGGTGTGGTTGGGGCTCGGTCTGTGCTGAACCGGGTCCTCTGTGCCTCCCTGTTGGTGCTGGGGTTGTCGGCCTTTGTCTGGTGGGTTCCCTTGGCCATGTCCTGTTGGGGCTTCGTCTTCTCTGGTCTGCTGCGGTCCCGGTTGTCGGTTGCTTTGGCGCCTGTTTTCCTTCTGGGGCTTTGCCTCTGGGGTCTCTTTGGAGGGCCTCCTTTTCGGCTTCCTTTTTTGGCCTGGTCGCCTTTTTTGGCGTGCTTTCCTCCGTTTGGCGGGTTGGGGTTTCCCTTTGGTTGGCCTGGGTGCTCTGTTTTCGGTTTCTCTGGTTGGCTGCCTCCTTGTTGTGGCTGTCGCCTTCTCTTTTCCTTGGTCCTGGTTTCTGGTCCTTGGTTGTGTCCCTGCTTGCCTGTTCTGGCTTGCTGGCCTGTTGGGCCACTGGGGTTCTTCTTCTTCTTCTTCTGTGGCCTCCTTGCTGTCCTTTTCTTGTGGGCGGCATCTGTTGTTTTTTTTTGTTTGGCGTTTTCTCCCCCTTCCTTGTTTGCTCGGGGGGGGGGCTCCTCGTGTCTGCTGGCTGCCCTCTGTGGGTTGTCCTCTTCTTGGGTGCATTCCTGCTTCGGTGGGGTGCTTCCTGTCTGGTTGCTCTGCCTGTGCCTGCGGTTCCCTCCTTTTGCTTTCCTTGGTTTGCTGCCTTGGTGTGGTTTCCTGGGTGTGCTTGTGGGTACGGAAGGCCGGGTTTTTCTGCTTTGGTATTCTCCACTTGTTAAGAATGGGACGAGGACATAAGGGACCTGGGGGTAATGCCCTATTACTTACCGGTAATCTTCATTACTCCGGGTCCCGTTGTCCTCGTCCCATTCTTGCGCCCCGCCCTCCCTCCCGGACGGCTGGCCTTCCTGTTGGGCTTGGTTGTTCAGGTGGAATGCTGGGTAGGTACTCCTTATGTACTCCCGGTGGGAGGGGCGGGGTTAGGGTCCCAGCATTCCTCTGCTCTTTTTTTCTGTCGGGAGATAGTTATCTCCACTTGTTAAGAATGGGACGAGGACAACGGGACCCGGAGTAATGAAGATTACCGGTAAATAATAGAGCATTTTCATTCCTTCCCGAAAGGGGACTTACTACAGACTTTGACTAGAGTAAATCTCTGATCATTACAATGGTAGAAACAGTTGAATCAAAGTTTGTGAATAAATGCCCACAAATTTACATGTTTGTGGGAATTTACAAACTTCCAAAAGAAACCACACCTTGCAAAAAAAACAAAAAAACACTCTTACCACTTGAGTAGGTTTTACTACTGCAGATTTCTCCACAAATGTGCTGTGAAATCTGCAGTAGTAAATGCATTTGCACCTTTCAGGATTCACTTTGCGTATTCCAGGTTGACATATAAAATGTAAATTTGATTGTAAATGTACGTTTACGACCACGTTTACCATTGTGGCTAGTATCCTATGTATTGACCTATTTAACTGGAAAGTTGAAAAGGAGAATGACTCATTGGTGAAATAAATGACATTTTTAGGGTTTTTGTTATTAAATCAAGGGGCTATAGTAGGTGTCGAACATGCCACGTTATAACGCATGCGTTTACAACGAATTGCATAACAACGCGATCATTACAATGACCGCGTTGTTACATCGCATACCTTTACAACGCAAGTCATTACAACGACTTGATGTAGGGGGCGCTGGATGTTGGAATAGTATAATTTATTAATTCAACTCCAGTCTGTGCAAGAGTAGGGGAGGTGTTGTATTTAAAATCCAACACCTTCTGCCCCCTACAGCAAGCCGTTGTAACAGCTTGTGTTGTAATGGCATGTGAAGTAACAACGGGGTCGTTGTAATGACAGCGTTGTAATGGCATGCGTTGTTTCGCATGCGGGGTAAACGATGTTTACCGTAGGTGTCTATTATTAATTTTAGTGCCACGCATACAGGGAAAATGCACTTGGATGTCATTAGGCCCGAGTGTATTTTATATAATATGAGCAAAATCTCACACACACCCAGGCTATTGGGTTATATGTTTTTATGTAATGTCATGTTTTTGCTATTTACATAATTTTTGCTGCAAGGAGCTAGGTCCAAGCAGAAAATCTATTTTGGAAAAAGGAAAATTTGATATATGCTTAGCTGCATATGTTGAACTAGCTAACATTCACCACCTGACTTTAGAAACTGTATGGGCAATGAATTGATCCTTTATCTTAATTGCCTTTTGTACTAATGACTTACCTTTCAAACTACTTTAACACAGACGACCTCCCAGGCATAGCACACATAAAACCTGAAATTCTTCTGATAATTAATTCTTGTTATGTGTGGGTAAACTTTGTACTTTTTCCCACCCCACAATGCCATTAAAACCTACGTAGAAGAAGCTACAAAACAACAGACGTTTATAATAATGAAATGTGTTAATTCTTTAGGCATAAATTATGGCCCTTGCACTGGTCATAAAAAACAAACCCAAGAACCAAGCAAATTATGTGAGAGAGAGTTGAAGAAACACCTATGTTTTCATTTGATATTTTTTATTATTATAAACATCTAAAAGGCAATAGAAATGAGTTATCATCTTAAGACTTGATCTAAACCAACCCTTCTCATAGTTGTTACTGCAGCCCATTGGATGGTGGTTCTCATTAACCAATCCACCCTAATTCCTTCAACGTTCCTACCATCAATCACAAGCTTCTTGCAGGAAACTGCCATTTTCGCGTGGTCACCCCACATTGTTTTTTATAGATCCTGCTTTTGTTGCTATTATGCTTATGACTCTGTGCGCTTTAAAAGTGTCATTCAGTGCCACAGTGTGTGCGCTATGTCTCTAAAACTAAGTGTGAAGCTGATTTCATCCAGTTGGGCCAATTAACTTTCCAGGAAGGCCATTGTAGGTTGGTGCAGAAATTGCACCATTGGTTAGGTAATTAAAAGTCATGTGTGGACTACAATGTGCAGTTACAGCATGATACTAAATTATGGCTCCAGACAGCACCATTGTTCTCTGGCTGGGCTGAAGTTTTAAAGCACTGCAGGTACACATGGCAAGAATGGCATTACCGACAACAAACAACTTTTCTATATTAACTAAGTCACCCCTAAAAGTGTGCATTGAATGCCCACAGGGCTGTGTGCTTAACATAAAAAAGTGAGCACATTAGATATGGAAATATTATGCCCCAAAGAAGACAGTTGCGAAAAACTGCTGTTCACTGTATTTAAAGCTACTTTTTTCCAGGAACAAAAGTCAGTGTATTTCATCTTGACTTGGGGACCTGCTAGGGAGCCAATTCAAAATTATTATCCACATAGTTTTAAAAATCAAATGTACCAATTAAAAGTAGATTTTGAATAACTTTGTTGACAAAGTAACTTTAGAAAAGTGTAATTTGTATTGCCTGACAGTACAGTTGCTAGGACTGATTTGCTTCACAAACCTGCTCCTGAGACTACATACACATCATTGGCTGGCAGCTAACAGCACTTCTCATTGAGTATAATAGCTTGACCACTGGCAGCAGGAAGTCAGTAGTGGTGATAATAATGGCCACTTAGTAGGGATTAGTCATCTGGGTGGGGCAGGAACATGTGTCAACTCTTAGTGTGCTTGCATATATATTCCTTGAAGTGAAGATCACAAATGATGATGTCAGGAGTTGCAGCCAGTGATTCACAAAACCACCTTAGATTTTATGTCTGTCCCCATAAGGAGGGGAAACCAGTTCTAGTACTGGAGAGGGAAGGACACCTCACCTTCATTTTGGAGGGGCTGCAAGGAGGAACTACTGCACATGGAAGATGGCTAGTGCAATTTTGGTTGAGGGATGATGGGAATGTTTGTAGTGAACTGAGAAAGTAAGAGCTGAAAAAAGAAGGTGGGAATTCTGCAAGAAAGGATCCAGGACTAGGTGTAGGACAGTATCCAATCAGTAGCTAGTGCACAGGATAAGACTGGCACCCCACCACAACCTTCTTGGAATGTTCCTGGACCTGGGAAGACAACACCTGAAGAAGGAAGACACTTCTTGCAAACTGGAAGAAAGAAGACCAAAGGACTCCTGACTCCTGTTGGCACAGTCTGGAAATCCTATCCAAGGGTCATGGGAGTGGCCTGCTTTAAGGACACAAAAAGCAGAAGGACTCTAAGAAGATGCAACTGACCATTGTGGCCTGGAACCTTCTTGCCACGAGACAGACTTGTGTCTAAATGGATGCTCTAAGGATTAGAAGTTTTCAGAGGTCTTATTTTTCAGCACCAAGGTGTGAGTGGAAAGTAGTCACTTTTTCCACCTCAGGTATATAGGACAAGGCACTGCCTTGTCTTCCTTAGGGAGGTTGTGCACTTGAAGGTTACTCTATGTCTTTTGGCATAAAGAATAAGACTTCAGTGGGACCAGAGGGTGAAGGTATTCAGCCTCATGGAGGCCACCTCAGCTTCAATTACCAGCCTTCCTTCATTGGAAGATTTTGAGGAACCAAAAAACGGACGAGGGCTTGATTTAAAGTTGGCAGGCAGGTTATTCTGTCACAATCATGACAGATATACAGTTCACCTTATTATGAATGCACTATATGGTATGGCACTAGTAATAAGGTAGATTGAATATCCATCACATTTGTGATGGAGTAACCCTCTGCAAAACCCTATATTTAGGCCCTTAATCCAAAGCCAAAATATTGGACCAGAGAGAGGCAGCAAATCTACCCTAGAGCTTCAGTGACCACAATGGCTATACAATTCTGCTTTGTTTCAACAAGAACTTTGGCCCCAAAATTAAAGATTTCAGTTGGAGCTCGATGACAAGGTCTCCAACTTTGAGAGACCTTTACCAGTTTCAGCTCCTCATTGCCTTGCCCCACTGGAATATTTGAAGCTCCATATAGATTTCTAAGTCAGATGGCAAAAACCTTGGCCTGTGTTATGTGTTTGACTGGCCTAACCTCTGCTACATTTAATCAGATTAATCATTTAAGTGCGCACTGAACTTTATTCCTTTCTTTTGTTACCCTTGTCTAATGTGTGTTGAAAAGCACTTCAAGAGGGTTAAAGATGGAACAGAGATAAGGGTCTAAAATGGTAGCGAAGATGTTGCCAGCTCTTTTACATTCTCGTTTATAACTACCCTTTTCTGTGTAGAGAACCTCAATTGGACAGGCCTTTTACACCAGCTTTTGTGGTAGTCTCCAAGATTTTGGTGCTTTGGTGCTGTGCATAGGACAAGCTACAGTAGATATACATGGGGGAGGGGACATAGAGAGGAGGTAGAGCTTATGGAACTAGTGGGAAGTCAGCCTATCTCTGGCAGTTTTCCTTAAACAGAGGATTTTTCAGTTTCTTCTTGAATTGTAGGAGGCTGGTGCTGTTCTGATGTCGGAGGAAATGTTGTTCTAGATCCTGGGAGCATATGCTAAAAAAAAACCTTTTTTCTTCGTTTCTCCTTCCTGCAGTATTTAGTCTCTAATCTGGTGATTTTGGTGCTACCTGTCTAGCAGTAACATCCAGATACTGTTAGTTTGTTAGTTAGGTAGACAAGACATGTGTAGAGGACCTTGCAGTTGATGCAGCTGATCTAAACAATGAACTGGGCTTGCAAGGGAGGGGGCAGTGTATATCCTTTAACACAAGGCTGATGTGGTAGGATTTCTTCAGCACCTTGATGAGCCATGAAGGATGCTTTCTTGGAGGGTGGTCTGTGGGATGCCTTTGTGCGTGGCATTGCCTCCATTTAGGTGGGAGATGGCTTTAGCATGAACTATTGTTCTGAAGTGTTTTTCTGGGTCAAAAGGTTTCCTTTTTTAAAGAAAAGAGAGTTTGAACTAAGCAGTTTTGGTCTTCTCTGCAATGATTTCTTTGTAGTAGATATTTGAGTTGACGATAAATCTGAGGGACTTGTGCTGTTGAAATGTGAAGATGTTAGGTCTAATTCGAGAGCCATAACTACCTCAGGGAATGTTAAATTGTGATTGCAAAAAGGAGGAATTCGGACTTTATGGGGATTAGCATCAAGTAGTTTGTTGACCCACAGAGTTGGATGCACTCAAGGCAGGCTTTGAGTCTCTGTATGTCATTGGCTGAGAAGATTTTAGACAGAGTTGGGCATTGTAAACATACTGCCAGATCATGATATTGCTGTCTGCAAGGATGGTTCCCAAAGATTCCATATAAAGGCTGGAAAAAAAGGGTGACAGGATGCAGCTCAAGGGGACTTCACAGGTAAAACAAGAGTTGAGATCTGGTAGTTTCTCATCTGAATGAGTTACTTTTGATTGGTGATGTAATGGTGACAGTGAAACACACACAGCGTTTCATTGCATGAATCAATTCAGGATGCACAATGACAATAATATCTACTGAGAAGTCAAGCAGGATAAGGAGACAAGAGTCATTTCTGACACTGAGGAAGAGGGCATTGCCATCTACTTGGAGCATTGCTGTTTCAATAGTACAAGGTGGTCTTAATCCTGATTGATAGTCTTGCAGAAGGTTTTTATTGCTGATGTGCTCTTGTAGCTAGGTAGAAACTGCCTTCTCAATGATCTTTCCAACAAAAGTGGGTAATAGGATGGAAGTTGGCAAGGTTGGCAGCGTTTAATGTAGGATTGGCAGAATAGGGAGGATCTGTCAACTCTTGAGGCTGTCTGGAAAAGTGACCTGGGTTAGAGAGGGTTTGACAATTTGCAAACCAGGTGTGAGGGCTTCGCTTTAAAAGACTTGATAATGTAGAACAGAAGCATGGCATAATTGTTGGAGGAGACCTTGAGTGAGCTCAGAATGTTGGATAAGCTTGTGTGGGAGTTATTTGTGAAAGATGACTAATAAGTTAGGGGTGGGTGGAATGTTTCATTCTGCCCACGCAATTGGCGGAAATTTGGCGACTCAGCTGAGTTCCGTCCAAATTCTGCCAATCGCTGCATGGCAGATTTTTTTCCTGCGAGCTGAAATAGGAGAACAAGCATTATTTGGCATCCCCTAGCGCCATTTTCTAATGCGGGCTGTCATTAGTGGTCACGGTCAGAGAGCTGCTTTTCAAGTACTTTTGCTGCTGCTCAAGTAAATTTCCTACTCGAGTGGCAGGAAAATCAACTCAAATGGCTGAGCGCTCTTGCGCACCGCATGGTGCCTTTCAAGCTGATTTTTCAGTGCTGCTTCCTCTAAATTGCAGTGCGAGCAGCGTGACATGCATATTTTCCACGCACTGGTGGAACTCTGTGGAATCTCGCAGAGATTTTGTGTAACTCTGCATAATTCTGTTGATTAAAACTCCACGAGTTCCATCCACCCCTTCAGTTAGTGTTGTGGAGCCTGGGTATAGGCGATGGTGTGGATGTCGATGATGAAGTGGTGAAGTTAGATCTGATTTTGTTGATTTTCTCCATGAAGAAGAGGTTGATATTGAAGCATCTTTTGGCTGATGCTGGGATAGTGGGTTCTGGTATGAGGTTGGCACACTGTTGATTGTCTTCAAGAGGGATTTGCTTCTGTTGATTGCTCCATTGTTGGTGTTCTTGTAGTAGAAGCCTTTAGCTGTGGTAATATGGAACAATGGGGGTTATTATAATAGCGGGCGGATCGCCACTGCCCGTATGGCGGTGGCGATCCGCCCGCTATTATACACTGCCCGCATTCCATTTCCCCCCGCCATATTACAATGGCGGGGGGGACCCCGGCGGACGGAAAGACCGTCCGCCGCTTTTCCGCCAGTCGACTCGTCGACCGGGTGGAAAAGGGGCATAACACCGTGGCGGTGTCTGCAAGACACCGCCATCCATATTATGATGCATGCGGAGATGTGCCTTTCCATGGCGGCAATGCCGCCATGGAAAGGCATACGGTCTTTTACAATGGGGGCCCGTTGCGGGCCCCCATGGGAGGTGGTGTGGGGGGTGCACCTGGGGGGTACCATAGGTACCCCCCTACATTGGCATGCACAGGGTGGCAGGCACCGCGTGGTGCCTGTCACGTTGTGCATGCCAATGCACAACATGCTTCATTGACATTGCGGCTGGTGCTGCTCACAGCTACGCCTGCCGCAATGTATATGATGCGGGATGCCACCGTGGCGGTGGCATCCTAATAGACATGGCGGGACCACCGCACCTCTTGCGGGCGGTCCCGTTTGCCGTTACGGCCATCGTAATGATGCCCAATGTTTGGAGCAGGGTGCTTTTGAAAGGGTATGCTCCTCCTGACATTTTGATCTTCTCCATTTCTTCTCCTGTCTCTGTATGGCATGCCTGTTTTTGGTAAGTTCCTGAGTGTACCACAGTGGTGATGGTGTCGTTTTAGATGTTAATGTTTTCAGAGGAGCATTCTATGTGACTCTTCAGAGTGTTTTGTAGTTGTTGAGAAGTTTGTTGACATCTGTTGAGGGCTGATGTCTCTGGGTAGGTTGATTAGTTCTTTTTGAAGTTTTTCAGGAAGGATGTCCTTGAAAGACACGAAGGTAATTGTCAACTTGTTCTGCTGCCTTTCAAATGGAGAGTATCATGTGTGTTAATAAAGGGATGGCAAGATGGTCAGCCCAGTCCGGCAGTATGGAGGCCAGCATTGAGTGTAGGGGAATGCAGAGAGGATGAGGTCCAGTGTGTTGTCTTTGGAATTAGTTGGAATGGTGATATGGCATTTTATTTCTAGGGTGCTCAGTAGAGAGTCAAGGGCTTCCTTCATTCTTTTCGTGTTTTATCTGCCGAGAAGATTGAAGTGGACAAGGAGTGTGGAGTGGAGATGTAGGAAGAGCTAGTGAGTTCTGATATTTAAACTTGGAAGTCTTTGTGGGTTCGGGAGGTCTGCAGAGAAAATGAAAGAAGGCTATTTTGCAGGCTAAGGGATGAAAGTGGCAGGAAAATTAGGTGTGGCCGTACTTGATTTTCTTTTGGGTGATGATGACAGTTTTATCTCAGATTTTATATTAGAATGTGGGGGGGCTGGTTCAGGAGTACGTAAACCTGTTTCAATTTGGGCCTTTTACCACTGATGTCCTGGGATCTGACCTACTATTGCACCCAAAACGTAGTGCCATAGGTACCTATTTAGCAGTTGATCCTCAAGGTGGCGAAACAGTGCAATCTAAGACTTACTCTGAGAGAAGCGGGATTAGTGATTCAGAACTTAGTGTAATGTTAAAAGTATATAATAAATCAACATTCAACTAGTGTTTTATTTTTTTTCTAAGAGAAGTACTTTATTCCAACATCAGTGCAATACTGTTGAACCCAGCCCTTTTGTAGGGTCTCCCCCAGGTTTTTGCCTTCTGTTCCTGAACCATTTTTGTTAGCATTAGGACTCTTTATCACTTTATCACTGTTAAGCATTTCTAAAGTGCTTGTGCTCTCTCCTTCAAACATGGTAAAATTGGCATACACCTAATTGGCTCATTTAATTTACTTGTAAGTCACTAGTAGATCCCACTATATGTACCCAGGGCCTGTAAATTAAATGATACTAGTGAGCCTCCAGCAGTCATTGTGCCATCCACTAAAGTAGTCTTTAAAACATGCCTCAGGCCTGCCTGTGCAGCCTGTAGTGCAGTTTTGAACTGTTATTTCAATTTGCCAAAATACAACTTTAGCCCAGCCTAAACCTTCCTTCTCAATACATATAGGCCACCTCTAAGGTAAGCCTTAAAAGGCTCACAGGGCTGGGTGCATTGTATTTAAAAAGTAAGACATGTGTGCTTACATTTTACGTGTCCTGGTATTGAAAAACTCCTAAAGTAATTTTTCACTGCTGTAAGGCCTATCTCTCCCATTGACTGGGTTAACTTATTACATTTAATAAGTGAAAACATTTGATTGGGACCAGATAGAGACATGGGGGTCGATTCCGATCTCGGCCGGTAGGGCACCGAATCGGATTCGGCTTAACCGGATCCGATTCGGAGCCCTATTTCCCGACCGATTCGTACATGCGTCCGGCCGAGCGAGTACGATGCGTGCGCTCGCGAAATCGCCGACCGACTCGTTCGCAGAACCCGATCGCTCCGACCGACTCGCACGGACACGATCCGCATCGCACAATGGAGACGTTCCCCGGCCAGGCAAGTACGATGCGCGCCGCGAGCAGTCCGACCGACACGCGCCGTCCGGCTCGAAAGAGCAGTCGGAGCCGTACTTCGGGGGTCCGTGTCGGACCCCCTGTACGCGTAGCCGCGGGAGTCGCACACAGGGGGGACCCATGGGTCCCCCCTACCTGTGCATGTACGGCGCGAGTCGCTTCGCCGCGTACCCGCTGTAGGGGGCGCCCCTGTTCGCCTCGCACCCATTGAGGCGACCGGCTCCCATTGACTTCAATGGGAGTCTGACCGACTCGAGTACGATAGCATACGGACGCATCGTACTCGTTCGGTCGGGCTGCACGGGTCCGATTCGGTCGGAAATCTCTCCGGGTCCGGCTCGGTCGGAGAGATTTCCGGCCCGAATCGGAATCGGCCCCATGGTGTTTACACTCAAATGAATTGTAATTTTAAAACCTCTTTAATGGTGAAGTTGGATTTTAAATCACAATTCTGAAAATGCCACTTTTAGAAAGTTGGCATTTTCTTGTCCTAATCATTTGTGCCTTCTGCCAGCATCCTTGGTCACATGACTGTGAATGGCTCTGCTGTTGGGGTTTGTGTCTTCCTCCCAGACAGTGACACAAAAGGGAAAGGGTATGGGCAGGATAGGTAAGTCTGTCAGAATGGCTGGGGGCAGAGCTGTGCCTTGCCCAACTTATACTTCAAAGGGCTTGCCTCCTGCACATATAAAGGAATGTGTCACTAGTCTTTTGTCAGCCCAGACTTATTGGAGCCTTGACAGAGAAAGAGAATAACTTTCCAGAACCAGATGTGGGGGTAGTAGAGGGAAATTCCCCCACTTCAAAGGCTGGCACCTGGTGCAAATATTGGACCTCCAGAGCTGCTTTTTAATACACTCCTGAACCATTGAACATTATAGAAGAAGGGCAGCCTTTTTCCCCAGAGGACTGCCCTGTTGCTCGAGGCCTGCCTTGTTACCCAGAGGACTACCCTACTGCTACCAGAGGACTGCCCTGCTGCTTGAGTACTGACTTGACCCCCAGATGTTTGCCCTGTTGCTTAAAGCCTGACTTGCTCTCTGAGAAGGAAGACTGGGCCTGCTCCCTTCATCCCAGGCCACCTGAGTCACTCCAAGGGTCAGTTGGCTGATCTCCTGTCTGAGCCACAGGGACACAACAAGTTCTGGAGGCCTCCCTGCAACTGCCCAGCTGCATTGGACCTGCCTGCACCTTCAACTGGACCTGTCTGAGCCCTGATGGCCTCTGCTGGAGTGATATCCTGATCCCCAAGAGGTGCCTCACCAGGTACTGGAACCTTGGCTGGTATCAGTTAAGCTCCTCCTGTAAAAAAAGGTGAAATCCTGAAGTTTCGGGTTGTTTGCAAACGTTAATGGGCCCATTCGTGCAGGGAATCTGCAGCCCGCGATGACCGGCAACGCAAACCTTCAGTGAAGCCGACTCTAAGTCCCACAGCGACCACCAGCTATGACCACCAATATGGCATCTGCTCTTTGCGCCAGAGCCATGGCAGCCTGCGGTGACCACCAGCACGAAGCTCCAGCAATGACTGTCTGTGACGCTAAACAACATATTTGCGCTACAGCGACTAGCACCTGCACCGCCATCCTCCACTGTGAATGAAACTCTCCGTATTCCATCACAGTTGGCCTGAACATTTGACTTTTCCCCGTCTAGCATGACCAAATCACTGTGAGTGGTGCTTTTAAGCACTACATCTACTTAAAACTTTAATTAGAATATATCCGGTTCTACTAGTCGGATGTTTGTCATTCAGATATCATTTTATTTATAAAATTGTACTCTTGTTTTTCAATTGGTTTGGGATTTTTCTTGGGTTGTGTTTACACTTTACTACTGTTGGTGTGCTGCATAAATAGTTTACACATTGCCTCTAAGTTAAGCCTGACTTCTTTGTGGCAAGCTACCAGAGGCTTAAGCACAGGTTAATTTTGTGGCTTTTGTGGTTCATCCTGACAAGGATTGTGTTTGTTGACTGAGTGGGACTTCCACCTCCCTCAACCAATAGCCCAATTTCTTACCTTTTCATAATCTGCTCTAATAACAGCTGCTCTGAAAGAATGGTTTAATAATGGTTAATGCAACTTTTATCCAGTTTCTTTTGATTATTGCTTAATATTGTGCGGTAATACCTACATAATTGCTTGCTTTTTAAGAAATTGGATGGACCCTAAAAGATTCATTATTTTACTTACATTATTTTTTGAAACATTTCTCACTTGACCCAGAACACCATGTTCAGTGTAACTCATGAGCTCGTCCTGTCGCACACAAGGGCTAGACAAGTATAATTTAATAAGATATTTTGTTTACCTTGGTCGCTCACCCTTACGATGATAGGGAGATTTTTTACATTAACTGGGTGATGACAATGATAAAGTGAATGTTTTAAATACACACTGTGCACCATTTTCTTTTAAGGGTACATTAGAATAGTTTTAGTGACGTACATGACACAGAAATAAAGGGGACTATTACGATGGCGGTCGTAAAACCTCCCCGACCGCCATGGTAGCAGGAAAAGACCGCCCGCATGGACCGCAACATCACCGCCGGTCGAATTATGATGACCCGCGCTCGAAATCCGACCGCAGCGGTCTGATCGCGGGCCTTAACATTGCGGCAGTTGCTGCTGCCCGCAGCACCGCCGCAATGCCGAAAGGAGCATGTCCTGCATTTCCCTGTACTGCGTGGCAGGCACTGCACAGTGCCTGCCACCTGGTACAGGGAAATGTAGGGGGGACCATGGGTACCCCCCAGTGCACCCCCCCACACATTGGGGGCCCGCAACTGGCCCCCAAAAGACAATCTCTGCATGCCTTTCCATGGCGGTTTGACCGCTGAGGAAAGGCTGGCTACCGCCGGCATCATAATCCGGCCGGCGGAGCCTGCTCTGCACCGCCACCATTATCCCGTTCCTGCTCCGTCCACCAGGCAGGAGTGCGGATGGCAACCGGCGGAAAAGAGGCGGGCGGAATTTCCCACCGCCGCGGTCACCACCACCATCCTAATTTGACCGGTGGTTTTCTTGGTTGTCCACCGCCGGTCCAGCGGGCGCCACCGCCGACCCGGCAGTGGACATCCGACCGCCATCGTAATAGACCCCAAAGTTTGAACAAAAACTAATACAATGCTTCTTGTTTATGCAGATGCAGATGAGGAAAGTGGTTATACTTTGGATTGTAGGTGATAAAGTGAGTGGTATAAATCCATCCAGTGAAGCATTATGCAGAGTGGAGAAACCAGATGAGCATGTGGCTGTGCCATACTCCATAGGGACGAGCACAGGAATGAGACAAACACATCAAGGATAGGTCTTGTTTAATGGAAAAAAGGAAACTGGGACTCTTAGGGTACCATTAAGTCATGTTCAAACACAATATTAGTAGTATATTTATTTACTTGTTTGTTTGTTTGTACTTTGGTTGGTTGATAAAATCGAATTAATAAGGCTGTGACAAAGTATGCTTCAGGATATTTTCAATAGGCAAAACAATTTTGGAAAGAGGAGGGAGGTTCCATTGGATAAATAGGTCTATATCAGAGTGCACTGAACAAAAGCGGCTATTTGATGGGACAGTGCATGGTTGTCAGAAAGTTATTGGGAGGAAGGTACTGCTATCAACTTGATAAAGACACTCTGGTAAGGTTACAGCACTGCATAAGAGAATCTCTGCTCACCTCCTGGTAGGAAATGGCACAAACAGCTGGCAATTCCCCAGAAATATGCATGTTAAGTTCAAACAATACCAAACAATGTTAAAGTCAAGAACACAACACAATAAAATCAAATCCCAAAACCAAATTAGAACAATCGAGAAATATTTCATAATCAAAAAGACACCAGAATGACCAAAGATCAAATGAGGAAAAGCAGATTTAGGTTTTGAGGCAGAAAGTGGCTAGAAAATACAAAACACCAACCGAAACTCACAGTATGCAGTTGACTAGGACCAATGCTTGATTTAAGTAGACTTTGGCGAATCAGAGATCAGAAAGATCAAGAAGATCACACTGGTTAAAGCTTTTACCTTCTTTTTTAGTCTACTCTTTGGATGGTGAGCCCTCCCCGGAGGAACCATTGCACTTTGATTCGGTCCTCTGGAGAGGGGAAAATTACTAGATCACAAATTTCTCCAACTGCTGGGATAGCTTTTCTTGGTCACTGCTGTAGCCCTCAGGCAGGATTCTGGACACCATGGGGCCGATTCCGATCTCGGCCGGTAGGGCTCCGAATCGGATTCGGCTTTACCGGATCCGATTCGGAGCCCTATTTCCCGACCGAATCGTACGTGCGTCCGGGCGAGCGAGTACGATGCGTGCGCTCGCGAAATCTCCGACCGACTCGTTTGCAGGACCCGACCGCTCCGACCGACTCGCACGGGTACGACTCGCACCGCGCTATGGAGACGTTCCCCGGCCGGGTAAGTACGATGCGCATCGCGACCGCTCCGACCGACTCGCGCAGTCCGGCTCCAAGGAGCTGTCGGAGCTGCACTTTGGGGGTCCGTGTTGACCCCCCTGGAAGCGTAGGCACACGAGTCGCACACAGGGGGGACCCATGGGTCCCCCCTACACGTGCATGTACGGCGCGACCCGCATCGACGCAAACACGCTGTAGGGGGCGCCCTTGTTCGCGTGGTGCCCATTGAGTCAATGGGAGCCCGTGTACGCGTCGTACGACTGGCTCCCATTGACTTCGATGGGAGTCCGACCGAATCGAGTCCGATAGCATACGTGCGCATCGTACTCGTTCGGTCGGACTGCTAGAGTCCGATTCGGTCGGAAATCTCTCCGGGTCCGGCTCGGTCGGAGAGATTTCCGGCCCGAATCGGAATCGGCCCCTGAGTCTCTCTCCAACAACGGGCACTGGACAGTGCTTTTTGTGTCCTCTTTACAGCTCACATCAGAAAATGAAAATACACTGGTGTATTAAATATGTCATTTACAAGGGTTATAGTTTTGTCTTGGCAAATGCATATAATTTGAGCCGTGATCACAAAACCATGTAATCATATGTAGAAGGGTACTAAACCAGCCTTTCCTTAGATGCCCAGTTGTTGTCATCCTATTATTATAAAGCTTTTAATCCCCTAGTATCGTTGGCATGGTTTCTAGGGTTCACTGATAGAATATCGACGCCCAAAATATCCCCATACACAAATATCGAGTCATAAATATTGATGTCAAAAATATCGACATCCTATATTTATAATGGTAAATATAAAAATATCGAAAAAAATATCAATGTAGAAAAAATATGGATGTACAAAATATCGATTTTTTTATATATTTTAAAAATAATGTTAAATATATTAAATAATAAAATTTATTTTCAAAAATTATTTAGATTTAATATACATTTTAACAAATATAAGAAATACATTTAATTTAAAAAATGTAAACATACATATATAAAATGTAAAATTTATAAATATATATATTTACTTTAAAACAATTAATAAACTATTCATTTTAATTTATTTTTAAATTTTATAAATATATAAAAATGTACAAATAAATATATATATGCATACACCTATAACATAAAATCTAATTAAAAAAAATTATATTATAAATTAAAACATTAAGGGGCCCATTACGATGGCGGGCGGAAGCACCACCGCCGTGCTGGCGGATGCAAAAACCACCAGTTACCGCCGGCACGCAGCAGTCCACACGCCCGCCCAATTACGATGCGAAAAGTAGGCCAAACACCGCCGGCAAGCCAGCAACACCGTCCGCCATCAAAGTGCGCCCGTTCACATAGCGGCGCAGCACAACTGACACACACCGTCCGACGAAACACGTCCCGCCCGGCGCATAAATTACGATGCCGCAAACAAACGGCTCCCACGGCCAAGAGATACCGTACGACAAACCGAAGCGGTAACACGGATGCCGAGCACGGACAACGAAGAAGCGGCTCCCCGAGCATGAATCCAGCACTGCAGGCCCTCCCCATGCTCCTGCTGATGCACCACCAAGGGCGCAACGTACCGCGGAGACGCAGGTAGGCACACACACAACAAGTGCACGCAAACAGTGCACACAGTGCAAGGGCGGAAAAAGCGGACAACCCCCCACCAGCGCGTGTACACTACACATCCACCATTGCATCCACATATGACACACAGGCCAAATCGTAACATCGCGTAACACATGTGTACACACCACCTGGGACTAGGAACCAACCACCCCGTCACGGCCCCAAAGCGCCGATGACGCCGCCACACATGCGCACAACGCAGAGGCCAACCGCAGCGCCATGCATGCGTCGCACACAGACACAGGGACACAACCAAGCAGCACACACATCAGCCCCACCCCGAACGCACATGACACGTGACAGGCCTGCCACAGACATGTCCCCAACGCCCAATTCACGGACAACACCCAACGCCACACAACCGACGCACACATGTCAGTGAAGACACGCAACAGCAGGACACACCCCAGTGTAACAAACATGGCGTAGCACACAGCGGCGTCAACACCAACTAGGAGAAGCAGGGCCCCTTCGGGAAGAGGAACGCCAGTACCACACTGAAACACCCATACCACCCTGCACATATGAACAAGACATATAAAACGGAACACCAAAGAGCCCGGGGACCGACAACAGGTGGCCCAAGAATAACATTCACACACAAGGCCCAACGCAGAGCGGAAAGGCAGCCTGCCGCCCACACAAGGGAGAGCAGACAGCACTGAATGACCTTCCATTCCAACTCCGAAACCACAGCCCTACGACAGAAGCCGGTGAATACAACCATTGTCCAAGAATAGACCAACACAGGCATGCCGAGGAGAGCGACCACAGGGCAGATAGCGCATATCACAGAAGCACACAACGGACGGGGAAGAAAGAAGAAAACACTCCCCCATGTCGGCCACATGCAAGTTAATTGGAAGGAGTCACACATCACTGACCTTGAACTGTCTGAGAAGCATGTGGGAAGAGGGCCCGTGTCCTCCAAACAAGCCAACAGAACACAAGTCCTGTCTCCCTACGACTACACAGAGCTCACAGCAACCTCGGAGCGTGCACATTGCAGACTGCACACACAGCCGGAGCACGCCACCACAACGCACCGCTGCGAAATGGCAACCGCAACACACCTACCCAACTACGCCGAACAGCTCAAGCTGTACAAAACCAACCTGTTCCATACATTGGGATGCGATCTCCTGTCCCTGCTGAACGTAAGTTACCGACTGACTTACCGCATCACATTGTTCAGCTGCGTCATGCCCGTCTTCTACTGTCGGAGGTGTCCCTACCAGCATCCCGTGGAGATATGCCTCTCCAACCCGGCATGTCTGAAGGCGGACCTGCTACCACTACTCCTCCCTCTGGACGCACACGACAGGGCCTGCTCTGCCTATGGGGGCATGGCGTATGTGGCCAACATCGCACCCGCACTGAAATGGGACCACTGTGCCTCCACACGACGGATCATCGAGAACAGCTACATCGAATGTCACCCAGCATGCCCCATCATGGTCCTCCAAGGGACAACTTACGAACAACACCTTGACAGCCACCATCCGCTACATTGGCTGGCAAACATGTACACCACCAATGACATGGAAGCCCTGCTGGACGGCATCGCATACCTGACAACCTGTAAATTCGTCGGACCACAACGCAGGTTCCCCGAGTGACCTATGATGTCCAACCCCGCACCCATGCTTAGCTTCCGCACGGACTGGCCAGTCACCACCACAACAGCCATACCAAACGACCGGCAACTGTAACCACACCATCAACGACATCGCCATGACATCGGATATGACCGGGACATGCACACTGTTCCCCATCACATCCAGGAACACCGCATGCATCGTGGGAGGCAGTGGCATGGGCTCTGTGTATCGCACCCACATGGACGGAACTGCACGAACAACCAGGACACGACATGGATCCAGCGCCCATGGACACACACACCGCTCAGTGGACATGAATAGGTCGCCTGGAGTCTGTGGGTGCTGCACCCCTCCCACCCCCGCCCCGGGAATCCCATACCAGGACCTTTGCATGGACGACAAGTGCATACAACAACAACACGACCCCAGTGACTGTGACATGTCCAGTAACCACCACAGTGCAACAACAAGTGGCACGCCGCTGCATGCACGCAAGCACATGCCCTGATGTCATCTCACATGCACGCGTGCATGAGGAACAACCGCAGCAAACCTGTCACATGGAACTGAGATGGACTGTGCCCATGATGCCAAGCGGTCTGGTAGGCTACATGTATACCGTCTGTGTCAAAGTCCGCAGCTCCGCAGCAATACGTAAATGTACATTAGCACAGCCTTGGCCAAGCAGATGTCACTCTGAAGCCCACATCCAACTGCCAATCACATGTAACCCCACACCCTATCCCATTTGCAATCATGCTCAGTATATCCTCAACATGTATTCCGCTGCCAGTAGTGTCCACTATACTGCATCACAGAGGACAGAAGACTCAATATAATGTTTGAAACCAAAACTGTCTCCGCTGACTCATTTCACAAGTACGAATGAGAGAGGATGAGAGTATGTGAAGTACACGGCAGTCGTGACATGACCATGTAGTCCACTGGTATTGGATGTCAACGCAAATGAGTAGCACTACTGTGGAAGACACACATGTGTCGTGTGAAGTCGTATGGACGCAGTGCTCAGGTGGGTGGGTGCGACGGGTAGATGCGCACATGCCAAGTTGGAGCACGCCGTGTTGGGAGGGGTCATGAACAGTACACCACCGCTTCCCTGGGCATTGTGAGAGGACACCTGTCGGGGGAGTGAACACGTGTGTGCACAGCAGCCGGGCACACGTACAAAGCGGTACCAGGCGCACCTCAGCCCACCCTCTGTGGACAAGCTGGATCCTGTTGTGCGCCCGCCATGCCCCTTGACAAGGCACACACAGCCCCAGTCGACCAGGTGTAACCCCAACATAGTCAATCCGCACAGGCGATACAGGGCACGGGATGGCAGTGGAGCATGGTGTGTGAGAGGTCTCCTCGCGCTCCTCCTGGTCATATCACGCAGGCAATAGAACCTCAACGTCTAGCATGGCACAAGTCAAATGGAAGTGTAGGGGGACGCACCACAGCACGAGCAGCACTGACGTCACGGGAGGTGGCTCGCACCATCCCATCCATTGCCCATCATACCAACCACGCCACATGCCATTGCGACTAAGTGCAAGCGCGTGCGCCACCACCCCCGAGCCCTCCCCAGAGAGGCCAAAGAGTGAATGTGTGGGCCATCAGTCACAGACGGACGCGGCATGGCCACAAGGGCAGCCACAGCCACTGGGTGTCGCAGGTGGCGGATCCGGAAGGCGAAGACTGTGATGCATAGTCCATGCAGGCCGGGTCTCCATTTGGGGCACCACGCAGGTGGACGGCGTCCCGCAACACATCATACCCTGAGACAGCCCACTCGTGCAACTGGACCCACACATACACTCCTTGCCCTCTCTGGTGCGAGCTTGGGGCTGCCTGTGCAAGCGCTAGCCTCGCAGGTGAGCATGCATATTGGGGGAGCGAGGGGAGGACATGAGGGCTGGGGCGAAGATGACTGTATCACTGTCAGTTAGTACAAGGGATGACCCAGATGTGGAAAGGAAGAGACGTGTCCCGTGTGTACTGCAACTAGTCGCCAATCCAACTACCCCCCATGTCCGGAATGTAAGCCCGCACCTAGGCCCGCCCATCCGCCACATCGAACATACCACCAGCACGACAACCTTCCCATTCGAAACACTGACTGGGGGTGGCGACCAGTGTACAATCATGTGTAGCCTACCCACGCGTACATGTGGGCCCTCCATGATCCATGTCACCTGCGGCAAAGTCATGACATGCGCAATGAGGGAAGTGAGGAGAGCTGTCCGCCCCACGCGCAGAAGGTGCATCAGCTCCACAGACCCAGCAGCGAGTCCAGCAGGGGTCACATGTGCAGGGGCAGCTGTGCCTGGTGTGAAGGCACATGCATATAGACAGCACATCGACCAATGTGTAGTCTGCCCACATCTACAGTCCATCATCATGCGGACATAGGAATTGAACACAGGGCAACACATCTTAGTTGGTGCACCCACCGTGACCAACAATGCGCAATCATCGACGTACCCGCCCTGTGCATGGCCCCCCACCCAACGGAGGCACATCCAGTGCCACCATCCCACACACACAAGCCTTCCACGGAACATGCTGTGTCCAATGGTCAGTACAGAGTCAGCGCCCATCTGGTGGATCCTGAACAGGAGACACATGCACACACATGCCAGCTCCCACTATGTACGTCTGCCACCTGGCACGTGCAATGTAACCTCTCACCTGTGACGTGTGACTGCAAGCACACAGCCGTCTTGGCATGGGGCTGTCAATGTGGACACCTGTCAATGTTTCGGGAGGTGTGATCCGTACAGTGCTGTACATAGGGTGCAGTGCTGACACCTACTACTGTCTCATATCCCCTCGTGCCACAGGTCCCACTTGTTTTGGCTGCTCAGCCTGTGCCCACATCGTCGTCGTCGTGTGCCATACTCATCCAGCCGCGGAAGCAGTTCCATGCTCAGCAGACATTCATGTTGCCGTGGCGTTGCCGCTTGACGGATATGCAGTCAGTCCCCATCAGCACGCCCCGCAAGTCATTGGGGCCTAGATCCCCATGTGCATGCACATGGCAGTGGTTTGTATCACTAGCCATTGCCATTGTTGGGAGACCTGTGTAAGTGTATTGTGGCCGTGCCGTCCCAGCTTGACAGCTGGGCTGTGGCTCATGTGCTTGCTCAGTCATGTCAGTGATGTGTATGCGAAATTGCTATGTGTCGTGTTGCTTTGACATGTGTCCTCTGCCATTGTCCCTAGGCGGAGACCGAACATTGACCGCCCATACCAATTGCTGGCGGACATGGATGATACAGAGGTTATTAGGAAGTTTCGGCTGGACAGGCCAACCCTGCATCGACTGTGTGCCATGTTAGAACCCCATCTCCGTCCCCGCAGGGTGTATCCGACTGCTGTCACCCCCACGGCTAAGGTGATGGCCGCCATGCATTTCTTCGCCACTGGGTCATTCCAGCACACAGTGGGCATTGGAGGAGGGATGTCCCAGCCCATGTTCAGCAAGGTGCTGAGGGATGTACTGGCAGCCATGATGCTGTACCGAAACAGGTACATCCGCTTCCCCAGGGCTCGTGAATTGGCGGCAGTGAAGGGTGCATTCTATGCCCTTGGCAGAATCCCACACGTCGTTGGAGCCATTGACTGCACACATGTCGGCCTTGTTCCACCACAGGCCACTGAGCATCTGTACCGCAACAGGAAGCACACGCACTCCCTGAATATGCAAGTGGTGTGCCTTGCGGACATGGTGATCACCCACGTGTGTGCAAAGTTCCCAGGCTCGGCCCATGACGCACACATAATGCGCAACAGCATCTTGCCACGACTGATGTCCAATATGCAACAGGATCGTGCCTGTATTGTCGGTGAGTATGTGGAGTGGTGTAGCGTGCTGGTTGTGCGTTGCTGTCCCCTGTCCAGTTGGAATTGCAACGGTTCTCTGTGTCCCTCACACCCAGGTGACTCTGCGTACCCGAATGGGGCATGGCTGCTCAGTCCATTGAGGAATCCTCGCACCCCAGCAGACGATCGCTACAATGAGGCACATGGGAGGACCAGACGTGTGGTCGAGCGTACCTTTGGCCTCCTCAAGTCCAGGTTCAGGTGCCTGGACCGCACCGGGGGTGCGCTGGCGTACTCCCCACAGAAGGTGTGCCGGATAGTGGTGGCGTGCTGCATGCTGCACAATCTGGCCATTCGGAAGCAGATCCCCCTCATCGTGAATGACGGAGATCAACCAGGGCCCCAGCCCGCAGACCAGGACAGCTCGAGTGAGGACAGCGGAGAGGAGGAAGCTGGTAATGTGCGGCAGCAGCTCATCGCCCGCTACTTCACTTGACGGTGAGTGTCCATGTACGACGGCTGATGTGGCTGTATCTGTGCAGGTGTGTGTGTGCTGTGTCAGGGTGGCCGTTTGTTCACTGCGTGCTGTGTGTCAACGCTCCATGGCCAGGGTAGTATGCCACTGTTGGTGGCTGTGGCATTGTGCCCTATTGCTCTGTGCGATGTGTGTACATTGCTTGTAGTTGTTGACATGTACTGTGTGATGGGTGTGTGACACACTCATTGAATGTGCTCCTGTTCTGTCTCCCACCCCTAGGTCCCTACAGGCCCTCCGGATTCAATTGCCATGCCACGCATCAGGTGCCTTTCCGCCCAAGGTGGCCGTTGTATTCCGTACAAATAAAACACAGGGCACAAACAGCAGTTAGTGAAAAAGGTGCATTTATTACAAACTGTGACATGTGATTGTGTGTAAGGTGATGACAAAAGTGGTGCGTGCAGTGACAATGAGCTGTCGGTCATGGCTGCGTGATGCTCAGGGTGTACCCACTGGTTCTATGTCCATAGTCCAACACACACATGCCATCCAGATGGCTGTGTGGAGTGGGATCGTATTCCAAGTCAATGCAGTGGCTGGTCAAGGAAGGCTGGCGGAGGCTGGCTGGCTGCCTCACTTGCGTTTGGAGCGTGCGAAGTCCTCCCGGGAGATCTGTTTCCACTTCGGACGGCCCCTTCCACGTTTGCGAGGGGGTGCCTGCTTGCGACATGCTGGTGGTTGAGGTGTGCTCACTGGCTGTGGACGCAGGGGAACTGGACACTGCTGCTCCACCCTGCGCCCCGGCAGGTGGTGGTGGAGGGGGAGCTGCTGTCCCTGGCAGTGACCTCACCGCCACCACCAGCTGGCCCATGAGGTCCACGAGTTGGCCCATACGGGCGTCAATGGACCTCAGCACCCCCAGAACCTCACGCGTGTCTGAAGCAGACCGGACCCATTGTCCTTGGGCCTCTTCATAGGCCCCAAGGACTCTGGCCATTTGAGGCAGGGCATGGCTCCCAGGGGAGGCTGGCGTTTCCCTGACCCTGCTCCTCCTACCAGTCCTGCTGCCACCGGCCTGCCCACTAGCCACATTGCTCACCACGGTCCTCGCTGTGGCTCCCAGGGTGGATCCAGTCGGCCGGGCCACCACCTGCGCTGGGGCTGGTGCCAGCGAAGACGTGGTGGTGGTGGCGGCGGTGGTGGTCGGTGCGGCGATGGTGGCGGTTGCGGCAGTGGTAGTGGCCACAATGACCGTGGGTGTGGCCGCAACGACAGTGGCAGCAGGGGGCTGGGAATGTTCAGCAGCCCTGGATGATGGGTTGGTGGGTAGGAGGGGTCCTGGGGAGCGGCTGGGCCCTGCCACACCAGATGGGCCTGCTTGGTGGTCCGTGTCCGAAGAGGAGGACAGATCCTCCAGATCCGTGTGTCCTCGTTGGGGGCTTGTAGGCTGGCTGTGCTGGCTGCTGGCTCCATCCCCAGCATCCAGCAGTTCGTCACCTGTGGAGAGAATGAGATTTGTTATTGTGTTGCACCTGGCGAAGTATGTATTTGTCGTCTGACATTAACAGTTCGTGCAATCTCGTACATGGGTTTCCCGGAGGCGTGTGTGTGGCTGTAGCATTTGTAGTTGTGTGTGCTTGGCAATGGGACTGTGTGCTGTGCACATGTGGCATGGGACGGATTGGCCATGCCGATGGGTGTGTTGCTGTGCCCCTACTTATTGTGACTCTGGTGTATGCGGGCTCCTGGCCCATCCTGGGTCTGGTTTGTACTTTGCTTTTGGGGTTCAAATGGAACGCTTAGGAACGCATATGGCAACATGGGGGCCATGCCCCAGATTCGCATTTGGGAGGGGATATGCTTTTGGGGTTCAAATGGAACGCTTAGGAACGCATATGGCAACATGGGGGCCATGCCCCAGATTCGCATTTGGGAGGGGATATGCTTTTGGGGTTCAAATGGAACGCTTAGGAACGCATATGGCAACATGGGGGCAATGCCCCAGATTCGCATTTGGGAGGGGATATGCTTTTGGGGTTCAAATGGAACGCTTAGGAACGCATATGGCAACATGGGGGCCATGCCCCAGATTCTCATTTGGGAGGGGATATGCTTTTGGGGTACATGCTGTGAGCCATGGGTGCCGAACGTGACATGTGTTGTGGCAGCATGACAGTGCATGGTTTGAGGTGTGTGCATGCTTGACATGGCCTGCATATTTGCTGTCTGTTGTGATTACTGGACATGGCATTGGACGCATCGTTATGAGTGAGTGATGGTTGTGTGCCAGCCAACGTATTGCAGTTGTCCCATCTCCTTGGTGTGCGTGCTGCCCTGTGCCATGTGCATCACTGCAGAGCTCGGGGGGGTGTGGCCCATGTTGTGTGTTGTTGCTCACAGTGTGTCGTGCGCTTCATTGACTTCTGGCACATGGTTGGTCATGGGCATGTATCTTAGCGTGACTGCTGTATGTATGGCAGCTGTGCGGATGACATGCCTTTCATGAGACTGGGGCTGACGGATGGGATGGATGGTATGTTGTATGTGCATGGTGTGTCTGTGTGTTTGATGGGTTCAGTGGTGTTCGTGTGCATTTATGTTGTTCCGCTCTGTTGCGTCTAGTGTTGTTTGTCTTACATAGGCGTAGTTGTGGGGTGTGTGGTTGACAGGCAGTAGGGGCTACATGGACAGGACTTCAATGGTGTTTCGGTTGTGTGTGATGAGTTGCACAGTGGCTGCCGTGTGGTACTATATTCAGTGTGGCTTGTGCATGCAGACGTGGCTCCTTGGGTGTTGCTATGTCTGTGATGGGTCATGTGGGGTGTGAGTCTGTTGTTCATGTCCGTGTGCACATTGTTCACTTGTTCGTGACGGTGGGCGGTGCTGCGTGTTCATCTGCTACGTGACATGTCCCATGTTGTTGGTCGTGTTATGGTCCTCATGCCTCCAGTAATCCAGCCCTGTCCAGTTTCCCACCTGCAAGTTGTTCGTGCGTGCACTGTACTGGATGCCACATGGCTCTAAGCGGGGGGTGCTCCATGTTGCAGGTCTGTGGGGGTGGGGGGTGTTGTGGGTCGTGGGGGTGGCTGGACACCCACTGACACCGATTGCTGTGGACCGTGATGTCTGCCTTTCGGCTGTCGTTGTGCACTGCGGTGGCTGACACGTGGCTGTGGGGTGTGGGGGATGCTCCTCCTTGCTGTGCTGTGGGACTGGGGCCTGGTGTGTGTTGTACTTGGGCTGTCCACCCTCCCACCCACTGCACTTTGTGTTCCTGCCACTTACCTGTTACTTGTCGGTTAGTGCAGCTGTGGCGGACACATGGGTGTGGTGGGTGCTCGTTGTGGCGCTTCTGGCATATTTGGGGACCTGTTGGTGGTTACGTGGCTGGCTGAGTGTACACATGTCCCCACGTATGTTACAGTTGTTCGGTTTGGGCTGTGTGTGGTGGTGTCTGTTGCATGTGTGTGTGATGTGTTGTGTATTGTGTGCTGGACATGGGGGTGTTTGTCCCTGGGAGCTGTGGCATGGTGGTAGTGCATGTGAGTACATAGCGGTGTGCTGGTATACATTAGTTTGTACTTACCAGCCTCCACTAACCCTGCTAATCCGGCGAGGATCTCCGGATGTATTATGACTCGCACCTTCTCCTCCCACGCTTTGAAGGTCTTAAAGAGCGCGGGATTCCCTCCGCCAGTGACGGCAGCCAGCTCTCTGTTTTTGCCCTCCTTCTTCTTGACCAGGCTCTTTACGTCATTCCAACGTTTGTTTATTTCACCTCTGTTCCTGGGCAGGGTCCCGACTGCATTGACCTGGTCTACGATCCGGTTCCACATTCTGTTTCTGGTGGCTAGTGGTGTGTGCTGGACCATGTTCCCATAGATTTGTGGGTACACCTTGATGATCTCGTCGACCATGACCGTCAGCTCAATGGGCGTGTACTTGGGCATCCTTTGTGGTGCCATGGTGTTTGTGGTGCTGGTGCGGTGTGTGTTGTGTAATGTGCAGGGGTTTGTGGTGCAGGTGTTTGGTGGTGGTGGTGGTGGTGGTGGTGGTGGTGGTAGTGATGTGTGCGTTTCTGTGGTGTGCTGCTGTCCTTGCTGTGTCACTGTGTCCTCTCCTCTCCTCTTTGGTTTGCAATGTAGCAAGGGGTTGTGGTCTGTGGGAGTGCTGCTTTTGTACTCACCTATGTGGGTGTGTCCTCATGGTCTGTTGCTTTCAGGTGTGTTGTGTCTGGGGTTCTGGCCTTTGTATTTTTTGTTTGTCCGGGGGGGGTGTTTTCGGGATGTGTACTGTGCTTGTGTATTTGTGCGTGCCTTGCTGTGTGGACTTGTTGGCCATGTTGTGTGCTATTGGTTTTGTGAGCGGATGGTTTCTGTGCAGGTACGTGGGCGCCATGGCTTCTGCCGTGTCGATTCTCATCGGCGTTCTTTGCGCTGGCGGGCGGTATATTTGTGGTTTTTCCGCGCTCATGGCGGTGCGATCGTAATTTCACGTGCGGTGTGTCGGCCGTGAGGGCGGGCGGTTTTGTGTTGTCGTGCGTGTTTCCGTCCGTGGCGGGCGGTTTGACTCCGACTCGGACGTTGGCGGGCGGTATTTTGTGTGTTTTTTCCGCCGATGGCGGTTTTCGGTTTGTGTAATCGTAATGGCGTGGTCGGTGTTCAGACGGTGTGTGCGGGCGGATTTTTGCCGCTTCCATGCCTGGCGGATTTTTTTACGCCGGGTATCGTAATGGGCCCCTAAAATATTTAATAGTCTTTAAACTTAAATTTTCCACTCCAGTGAGTGCAACAGTAGGGAAAGTGTTGGATAGCGGAGGGGTAAAACTTAATATTCCCACTCCAGTGAGTGCAACAGTAGGGAAAGTGTTGGATAGCGGAGGGGTAAAAATTACTATGGCCACTCCAGTGAGTGCAACAGTAGGGAAAGTGTTGGATAGCGGATGGGTAAAAATTACTATTCCCACTCCAGTGAGTGCAACAGTAGGGAAAGTGTTGGACAGCGGAGGGGTAAAAAATACTATTCCCACTCCAGTGAGTGCAACAGTTGGTGAAAGTGTTGGATAGCATATGGGTAAAAATTATTATTCCCATTGGAGTCAGTTCAAAATTAAAAACAAACAAAATATCAACTACAACACAAAGGATTATGAAAAACAAAAAAAGAAAACATATATAAAAATATTAAACATGTACAAAAGATAGAAACATATTATAATGTTAAAAAGATCAAACAAATACCTAGAAAGATTTTTTTTTAAATGTAAAAATAATTTACAAACAAATAACTATTTTTAATAGAAATTATTTATAACCAAAAACATTAGTTATTACATAAATGTAATCTTTTTTATTTCCTACCCTATAACACCGCACAATTCACAACATATATCTAAATTTTTAAAAAATGTACCTCCATTATTAACATAATTAATTATCAATTAAAGAAATATTATTCATTAAAAAACAAATTAAAACAGATAAAAATTCATTTACTCCCCAAACGTTACCCCTATAAATCAAAAAACCCACACACAAAATAAAAATAAACAATTACATAAATATTTATGAATTGATGAATTAATATTAATGATCAACTAATTATTAATTAATTAAACATAAATTACTTTCCACCCTCTACCCCAATAAACACCACAACCCACACCTAAAAGCGTTACACAATTCCCATAACTAATTTTACATTAATAAATTAATATCAATTAGCAACTTATTAATTAATTTAAAAGAATTTACTTCCCACCCTTTACCACTATGAGCCCCACAACTCACATCTAAAATAATTACACAATTGCCATATTTAAATTTTAATTAATTAACATTAATTATCAAATAATTATGAATTACTTAAAAATAAATTACTTCCTACCCTACTCCCCTATAAACCCAACCACCCGCTCCTAAAAAATAACACAATTAACATAATTACCAATTAATTAATTAATAATTAACAAGCAATTAATAAATAATTAAGATTAAATTAATTCCCACAATTAGCACTGTAAAATATAAATTAAATAAATATCAATAAATAAAAAATATTAATACATTTATTATAATTAAATTACTTCCCACCCTATTCCCCTATAAACCCCACCACCCGCTCCTAAAAAAATAACACAATTAACATAATTACCAATTAATTAATTAATAATAACTAACAAGCAATTAATAAATAATTAATATTAAATTAATTCCCACAATTAACACTATAAAATATAAATTAGATAAATATTAATACCCTATTCCCCTATAAACCCACAACACACTCGTAAAAAAATGACACAATTAACATATTTACCAATTAATTAATTAATAATAATTAACAACCAATTAATAATTAAATAATACATTAATTCACACTATTAACACTATAAAATCTAAATGTAATAAATAAAAATTAATAATTAATTTATTATATTTAAATTACTTCCCACCCAATTTCTCTATAAATCCACAACCTGCTACAGAACTAAAAAACCCAAACTTTAATTAAAATAAAATTAATAACTACTGAAAATTTAACACATATATTAAAAAACAAAAGCAAAACCTATACAAAAAATAAGTTCACATACTTTTAAAATAGATACTAAAATACATAACACTAACTAAAACATCGATATTTTAAACAACTATATTTTTGCAAATGATATTAATGACTTCGATATTTTCAAAAACGATATTTCTTACCTCCAAGTCGATATTCTTGACCACGATATTCTTGCTGTCGATATTTCTGCATCACAATGTTTCCAACTCGATATTTGTGTATGTCGACATTTCCAACTCGATATTCTGTCTCTGCACCATTCGCTCTTTTATGTGTGCATTATAGAGACATTTGAATCAATGTGAGTGTTTTCCTTCGAATTAATGCAAGTGTTGTGTAGATGCACATTTTTGTGTTGAATTTGGATTCCTCTGCCAGGGTCCGTCTGTCCTCTAGGGAAATCTGGCAGCACCTAAAGGGATGGCCTGACAGATCAGTGTGTGGGTGATTTTTGCGGCTGTGTGTGTTGGCCTGTTTTATGGTCTGATGGACCAGTTTGTACTCTTGATTTCCCTAATATTACCACAAACATTGCCTGCAGCAAGCACACATGCATGCAGTCTCCCTTACACTACAAAACACCTATACAGCATGTTCAAAACTGCTCCAATTAGCAAAAGTGGGACGTTTTTTAGATCTCTGATTCAGCAATAGAAGCTACTTTTATTTTGATGCCTGGGCCTATCTTCTGTGCCAGTTCGACCCTAATGCAAAGTCCTGAAAATCTTGAGACCAAGGGGCCCAATCCGATTTGGGTCGGAAAGCTCTCCGACCGAGCCGGATCCGGAGAGATTTCCGACCGAGCCGGACTCCCCCAGTCCGACCGAGTGAGTACGATGCGGCCGTATGCTGCCCGACTCGATTCGGTTGGACTCCCATTGAAGTCAATGGGAGCCGGTCGTACAACACGTACACGGGCTCCCATTGACTGGATGGGCACGTCGCGAACAGGGAGACCCCCTACAGTGGGTACGCGTCGGTGGGACTCGCACCGTACATGCATGTGTAGGGGGGACCCTTGGGTCCCCCCTGTGTTCGACTCGTGCGGCTACGCGTGCAGGGGGGTCCGACACGGACCCCCCAAGTCCGGCTCCGGGTGCTTTTGCGAGCCGGACGCTCCGACTCGATCCGGCCGTCCGACGCGTGCATCGTACTCGCTCGGTTGGGAAACGTCTCCATTGCGTGGTGCGAGCCGTGTCCGTACGAGTCGGTCGGAGCGGTTCGGACCCGGGAATGAGTCGGTCGGCGATTTCGCGTGCGCTCGCATCGTACTTGCTCGCTGGGACGACTGTACGAATCGGTCGGAAAAAAGGCCTCCGAATCGGATCCGGTAAAGCCGAATCCGATTCGGAGCCCTACCGGCCGAGATCGGAATCGGCCCCCAAGTGAAGTCCCATTACCATTGGGTGTCAGTAGCATGAAGTCTGGTAACTAATTAATCACTGAACCCTCCACCCCCATCCTATAAAAAGCAGGTCTATCGCCATGTGTCATCTATATGGGGCATTTAGATTATGCATAGACTCAACACCGGTACACGCCACCTTCAACCTTGACATGTTTAAAACACACGTGAAGACATGGGTCAGGTACATAGATGATATCTTTTGTATCTGGGATGGTAGTTCGGAAGAGGCTATCAGATTTGTTGAGGAATTAAACAAGAATACATTCAACCTTACCTTTACATGACACATTCATCAGGAAGAAATTGAATTCCTTGATTTGAAAATTATGGCGAAAGACGAAAGATTGGAGACTATCTTATATAGAAAGACGACAGCTGGGAACAGTCTGTTACATGCTGAAAGCTGTCATCCTCACAATCTGATAAACAGTATCCCTTTGGGAGAACTCATTAGGGCCAAACGCAATTGTAGTACCAACGAAGGGTTTGAGGCTGAGAAAAAGGAGATGACCAAACGCTTTCTGGCTAGAGGCTACACGGTCAAAAACATTAATCAAGCTTGTAAGACAGCCACTGAAAGAGATAGAGACAGTCTGCTCATGCCTAAAGAAATTAATCTACCCACTGAAACTAATGTGAGATTTATCACCACCTTCCACAATCAGTCTAAAGAGGTCCATGGTGCATTAAAAAAATACTGGAATGCACTTAGAACGGACGTTGATCTTAAGAAACATATCAGAGATTATCCTCAGATTACATTTCGGAAGGCCAGATCCTTGAGAGATAATATCTGCAGCACCTTAATTAACAATGAGGTGACCCGCAGTACGATACAAGGATTTTTTACGTGCCGCAACTGCAAGGCATGCAAGCACAGCACAAATTGTAAAGAGGTTAAGTTATCCAATGATCTGCCCCCTTTCAGAATTAGGAAACATTTGTCGTGCAATTCGGATTATGTTGTTTATGCCCTCAGGTGCCCGTGTGATAAATACTATCTTGGTAGTACCATCCACAGAGCCAAAAAGCGGGTATTGGAGTAACCCTGGGCATAATACTTCGCTACGCTCACGGAGCATGCAAAGTTTGTGCTACTACGTACTACGCAAATTGCACGTAGCAGAGTGAATAACTGTACTTATGACATAGCGTAGCAGCAGTAAAATAAACACCTTCTAATGCTTTGAAAAAGCAATTTTCTATGCTAAAAAGCATATAACCAATTCACAATGAGAGAGGTGATGATTTTGGAGTCCCCCCTAACCTAGGGGGAGGACCAAGCAGATGCCTTGAACACAAAAAGCATATCATGTGAACGATTCAATGGTGGTCCCTTCCTCCTAGGACCACCCCAAGCACAGTTATGGGCAAAAATACAATCCCAACCAAAGGCCCTGCAAAGCATTATGGGACGAGATTAGCAGTGGGCAGTGAATATTAAGTGTGTCCAATATCAAAATAATTCTACAAAGAGCTGCAGTTCAACTAGTCGTTACTAGATGTCCCTCACGAGTCAAATGAAAAAGCATTGAAATTATTAATACATCAAGCTGCAGTTCCACTAGTCGTTACAAGATGTCCCTCACGAGTCAAATGCAAAAGCATTGAAACCCTTTCATGAAGCTTTTGCATTTGACTCGTGAGGGCCATCTAGTAACGACTAGTGGAACTGCAGCTCTTTGTAGAATTATCCACAATTCTTTTATATTTTTATTATTGGTGTTTAGGTTATTGTGTTATTAATGTTGTAGTTTTCAATATTTTTGCTGCTAGATAATGTTTGCTTTACTATAGTTTTATCATTTATATATTTCTTCTTCTTGCTGGTCTTGTATTTTGTACAGAGGTGTAAGAAAGTCAATATTAATGTTTTTGAGATCTTTGCTTCACAATATTTTTGTAGTCAATATTGTGTCATAGAACTGCCAGGCTTTTTCTATGATCCTTGCAGTGGCAGAAACCATTCAGCAAAGTCAAAGTGGTGACTGTGAGTGTTTTACACAAATCAAGAAACCAAGTACTGAATCTCCCAAGCCTCATTAAAGTTGTGGAGCTGTGTTCAATCAATCTAGGTCCAGATCTGAAGAGGTGGTGTGAAGAATGCGGACAACACTGTTATGGCATTAGCAATAAATGCAGATTTCCAGCTACGCTTGTTATTTTGTATAAAATAACAGCACTTTAATGACACATTCAATGCATACATTTGTGTATATTAAAAGCAGCAAACAAAATATAAATCACAAATCAATAAAGCGAAAAAGATAACACACGAAATAAAGTTGCAGGGTTGGGTACATACAATAGATAAAGTTTTCACCACTAACCAGAGCTGTTTATTTTTAAGAGCATTTGGAATTTCAATCCTAGCTGACCATCATTACTAGGGAAATTGAAGTAAATGCTACAAATATAGCAGCTTGGGGGGGGGGGGGTTCACAACACAACATAATTGAGTGCCTGGGTGCCTCTGTATTCACAGTAAAGAATTATAGAACCAGAAAATCTTGCTTTGTCCCCCAGCAAGGGGCTTGCAATTGCCTTTAAACTTTAATATGTTGCACTCTAAAAGTGTTATCAACACCACACCAATGACTACCCATATGGTGGGGGATGGGGGAACTTTGTAACTGAGGAGACCGACAGGGGTCTGACCCATTTGGGAAGATAGAGTATAAGCCTGCATGAACACTGTCACAACAAAGGACTATGCAGGACCTCCATATGCATTTTGAACTAGTTAGCATGCAAGCCGCCAGAGCCCTGGTCATTTTATCATCAGGATAAATCAGTGAACTGCCCATGTGTGGGTCACTTTATATGACACCTAAGCCACTAAGGGTGGTGAAGGGTCTGTGCTCACGTCACACCTGATGGAATAGAGTGGGTATTGGGAAAAGTCAAGTGAGGGGGTCTCACAAAATTGAACAAGCAAAGCAAACATTGGTACTTTTGGCCATTTTGTCTGTTTTCACCCCCTTTTTCCTTTCTGTGCCCCTCGCTGCCCCATTAGCGTTGTGCTTGCCATTTTGTCTGTTTTCACCCCTTTTCCTTTCTGTGCCCCTCGCTGCCCCATTAGCGTTGTGCTTGCCATTTTGTCTGTTTTCACCCCTTTTTCCTTTCTGTGCCCCTCGCTGCCCCATTAGCGTTGTGCTTGCCATTTTGTCTGTTTTCACCCCCTTTTTCCTTTCTGTGCCCCTCGCTGCCCCATTAGCGTTGTGCTTGCCATTTTGTCTGTTTTCACCCCCTTTTCCTTTCTGTGCCCCTCGCTGCCCCATTAGCGTTGTGCTTGCCATTTTGTCTGTTTTCACCCCCTTTTTCCTTTCTGTGCCCCTCGCTGCCCCATTAGCGTTGTGCTTGCCATTTTGTCTGTTTTCACCCCTTTTTCCTTTCTGTGCCCCTCGCTGCCCCATTAGCGTTGTGCTTGCCATTTTGTCTGTTTTCACCCCTTTTTCCTTTCTGTGCCCCTCGCTGCCCCATTAGCGTTGTGCTTGCCATTTTGTCTGTTTTCACCCCCTTTTTCCTTTCTGTGCCCCTCGCTGCCCCATTAGCGTTGTGCTTGCCATTTTGTCTGTTTTCACCCCCATTTTCCTTTTGTGCCCCCGCTGCCTCTCGCCATTCCCGCCGCTGCGTCCCTGCGGCCCCGCCCCCTGACTGCCCATTCGCTGCCCCTGCCTCCCGCCTCCCAGCTGCTCCTCCCTCCCACCTCCCCATAAATGGTGGCCGCTGCGCGGTGAGGAGAGCGACCCTTGACCTTGCCAGGTAGGTCGCTCCCCACCACACAGCTCCGCCTGTGTTGTCTGCCCGCTGCTTCTGCAGGTAAGATCGCCCTCCGCTTGTGGCCCCGGTGCCCGTATTTCCTGCTTGTCTCCCCTTTTCCTTTCTGTGCCCCTCGCTGCCCCATTAGCGTTGTGCTTGCCATTTTGTCTGTTTTCACCCCTTTTCCTTTCTGTGCCCCTCGCTGCCCCATTAGCGTTGTGCTTGCCATTTTGTCTGTTTTCACCCCCTTTTTCCTTTCTGTGCCCCTCGCTGCCCCATTAGCGTTGTGCTTGCCATTTTGTCTGTTTTCACCCCCTTTTTCCTTTCTGTGCCCCTCGCTGCCCCATTAGCGTTGTGCTTGCCATTTTGTCTGTTTTCACCCCCTTTTCCTTTCTGTGCCCCTCGCTGCCCCATTAGCGTTGTGCTTGCCATTTTGTCTGTTTTCACCCCTTTTTCCTTTCTGTGCCCCTCGCTGCCCCATTAGCGTTGTGCTTGCCATTTTGTCTGTTTTCACCCCCTTTTTCCTTTCTGTGCCCCTCGCTGCCCCATTAGCGTTGTGCTTGCCATTTTGTCTGTTTTCACCCCTTTTTCCTTTCTGTGCCCCTCGCTGCCCCATTAGCGTTGTGCTTGCCATTTTGTCTGTTTTCACCCCTTTTTCCTTTCTGTGCCCCTCGCTGCCCCATTAGCGTTGTGCTTGCCATTTTGTCTGTTTTCACCCCTTTTTCCTTTCTGTGCCCCTCGCTGCCCCATTAGCGTTGTGCTTGCCATTTTGTCTGTTTTCACCCCTTTTTCCTTTCTGTGCCCCTCGCTGCCCCATTAGCGTTGTGCTTGCCATTTTGTCTGTTTTCACCCCCTTTTTCCTTTCTGTGCCCCTCGCTGCCCCATTAGCGTTGTGCTTGCCATTTTGTCTGTTTTCACCCCCTTTTTCCTTTCTGTGCCCCTCGCTGCCCCATTAGCGTTGTGCTTGCCATTTTGTCTGTTTTCACCCCCTTTTTCCTTTCTGTGCCCCTCGCTGCCCCATTAGCGTTGTGCTTGCCATTTTGTCTGTTTTCACCCCTTTTTCCTTTCTGTGCCCCTCGCTGCCCCATTAGCGTTGTGCTTGCCATTTTGTCTGTTTTCACCCCCCATTTTCCTTTTGTGCCCCCGCTGCCTCTCGCCATTCCCGCCGCTGCGTCCCCTGCGGCCCCGCCCCCTGACTGCCCATTCGCTGCCCCTGCCCCCCGCCTCCCAGCTGCTCCTCCCTCCCACCTCCCCATAAATGGCGGCCGCTGTGCGGCCGCGCCGCTGGCGCGCCAAAGGCGCGCCTAAGGCAAGCCCGTCTGCGCCCGTCCGCGACTGGACCGCGCCCAGCGCCAGAACCCCTGGAACCCACTGATGCAACACCACTCGACGGACCTACGACGCCGCCACACTCACCGCACTCAATGCCGGCCGGAACCCTGCCTGCTACCGAGCCTCACCGAGACGCACCCACGGACCCTCCACCTGCCAAACCTGCCGATTCACCTGCCCCCGGACGTGCACCACCTCCGCCAAGTCGAGCACCAGCAGCAACCACCTGAAATGCATCCTGTTGAACACCCGCTCCGTCCACAGGCACGCCGTGGAACTCTGGGACCTGCTCGACGCAACAGCACCGGACATCGCCTTCCTCACCGAAACCTGGATGAACGCCTCCTCAGCGCCCGACATCGCCATAGCCATCCCGGACGGATACAAGATCACCCGGAGGGACCGCGTCAACCAGACGGGAGGAGGCATCGCCATCGTACACAAGAACACCATCCGCATCTCGACTAACTCCGACGAGACCTTCACCGCCGCCGAACACCTACACTTCCAGATACACACTGACCCCAAGACCACCCTCCGAGGCACCCTCATCTACAGACCCCGGGACCACGCACACTATTCAGCGAAGACATCGCAGACTTCATCAGCCCGCACGCCATGCCCTCCGCCGACTACATCCTCCTAGGGGACCTCAACTTCCACCTGGAGAACAACAACGACAGAAACACCACCGCCCTGCTGGACAACCTCGCCAACCTCGGACTCAAGCAACTGGTGAACACACCCACCCACTACGCCGGCCACACGCTTGACCCCGTCTTCTCGTCCAGCAAACACATCTCCTTCAGCCACGCCACCGGACTCCACTGGACCGACCACAGCTGCATCCACTTCAGCTTCAGAAAGACTGCGACCCACCACCACCCGCAACAAGCTCCCCGCCGGAGCTGGAGCAAGATCACCGCCGAGCAGCTCACCGCCTCCCTCGGCCAGAACACACCCACCAACACAACGGACCCAAACGAAGCAGCCAGCAACCTCGCCAAGTGGCTGACCGCCTGCGCCGACGACCTCGCACCACTAAAAACCCTCCCAGCAGACCCGGAAGCAAGAAAACCCCTTGGTTCACCAACGAACTCAAGGAATCCAAGAAGAACTGCCGCACTCTCGAGAAAACCTGGCGACTCGACCAGACCACAGACAACAGGACCGCCCTCAAGCACGCCACCCGCAAACACCACCAGCTGATCCGTGCCACCAAGAAGTCGGCACTCAAAGAACGACTGGACAACAACGCCCATGACAGCAAGGAACTTTTCAGCATCGTCAAAGAGTTCTCCAACCCCAGCGCCGGAAACAACGACATCACCCCCTCGCAAGATCTCTGCAACTCACTCTCCGCGTTCTTCCACCGCAAGATCACCGACATACATAACAGCTTCGACGCACAAACCACGCACCCTACCGCCGAACCAACGCCCGCCACCACCACCCTCTGCAACTGGACCCCGATCAGCACCGAAGACACCACCCGCACGATGAACTCCATCCACTCCGGATCACCAACCGACCCCTGCCCACACCACGTCTTCAACAAAGCCGACGCCACCATCGCACCCCATCTCCGGGACATCATCAACTCCTCCTTCCACACCGCCACCTTCCCGGAGAGCTGGAAGCACGCCGAGCTTACCGCCCTCCTGAAGAAACCAACGGCGGACCCCACCGACCTCAAGAACTACCGTCCCATCTCGCTCCTTCCGTTTCCGGCCAAAGTCATCGAGAAGACCGTCAACAGACAGCTTGCCGCCTTCCTCGAGACGAATGGATCCCTCGACCCCTCGCAGTCCGGGTTTCGGGCCAACCACAGCACCGAGACCGCCCTTATCGCAGCCACCGACGACATCAGAACCCTAACCGACAACGGGAAACAGCTGCCCTCATCCTCTTGGACCTCTCCGCGGCGTTCGACACCGTCTGCCACCGCACCCTAGTGAAGCGCCTCAGCAACATCGGAATCCGAGAGAAAGCACTGGAATGGATCATCTCGTTCCTCGCCGGAAGAACCCAGAGAGTCCGCCTCCCCCCATTCAGATCCGAAGCCACCGAAGTCATCTGCGGCGTTCCACAAGGATCTTCACTCAGTCCAACCCTCTTCAACGTCTACATGAGCCCCCTCGCAGCCATCGCACGCCAACACAACCTCAACATCATCTCCTACGCCGACGACACCCAGCTGATCCTCTCCCTCACCAACGACCCCACCACCGCCAGAGCCAACCTACACGACGGGATGAGAGACGTCGCCGACTGGATGAGGAACAGCCGCCTTAAACTGAACTCGGACAAGACGGAAGTCCTCATCCTGGGCTCATCTCCCTCCGCCTGGGACGACTCCTGGTGGCCCCCGGCCCTGGGCACCGCGCCCAAGCCAACGGACCACGCACGCAACCTGGGCTTCATCCTGGACTCCTCCCTGTCGATGACCAGACAAGTCAACGCCGTCTCATCTTCATGCTTCAACACCCTGCGCATGCTCCGCAAGATCTTCAGATGGATCCCCACTGAAACCAGGAAGACCGTCACCCAGGCACTCGTCACCAGCCGACTGGACTATGGGAACACCCTCTATGCCGGAACCACAGCCAAACTTCAAAAAGACTCCAGCGCATCCAGAACGCCTCCGCACGACTCATCCTGGACATCCCCGACACAGCCACATCACCGGACACCTGAAAGACCTGCACTGGCTCCCCGTCAGCAAGAGAATCACGTTCAGACTCCTCACCCACGAACACAAGGCCCTCCACGACCTGGGCCCAAAGTACCTCAACGACCGCATGACCTTCTACACGCCCACACGCCAGCTACGATCAACCAGCCACGCCCTCGCCACCGTACCACGCATCCGCAGAACCACCGCCGGAGGAAGATCCTTCTCCTACCTGGCAGCCAAGACCTGGAACTCCCTCCCCACTCACCTTCGGCGAACCCAGGACCATCTCTCCTTCAGGAAGCAGCTCAAGACCTGGCTGTTCGAGCAGTAACCTACCCCCTCCCCCAGCGCCTTGAGACCCTCCCGGGTGAGTAGCGCGCTCTATAAATGCCGTGATTGATTGATTGATTACTCAGAGGGAAGGTACTCAACAAGCAACTACTACTCAGCTCATCTGCATTTATTGATTGATTTTGGCCAGCCTTTCTTCAATCGCAGGCGAGGGCTAGAGAGGGTCTCTTAGTGTTTTGTGCCCATGTCACTGGAATGCTTATGGTGCCTATGGGGCATCTATGCAGGTAGGTCGGCATCAGCAAAAGGGCAGGCTAGGCAAGTTTTAGTAAGGTATCAAGTTTAGCCCTACCCTACAGCAAATGGAGAGTATGCAGTTCCAAATTTAGGAAGCATAGTAGGGTCCACGCAGGTCTGTGTCAAAGAGATCTTCCAGTTGCTGAAGTGATGTTACAGTTTATATGCCCATATTTTCAAGGCTGAACAGTAGCCTGCTGCCAATCAAGGCCAGTGCATCTTCAGAGTTCAAAAATGGAAAGGTCAGGTTGTAGTGGCAATTGCATTATTATAGAGTATGCTGAGTAGAGTATGCCTATCACCGGACCTAGAATGGACTCTATGGGACATCACTTATGTAAAACCATGCAGGCATATTATTTAGAGGTCTGTTCTGGAGAGAAATCTTATGTAGCCCTTCTAGATAGAACCTGAAGATAAAGTAGAAAGATAAAAGAAGTGAGGAATGGAACGTCTCAATTGTTTCTGTGTAGGCAGCAGCCATCTTCCATCTTGCATTGACAGCTCATACGAAAGGATGTTTGTAATCATCCTTGACTAACCATAATTACTGAAGGTGATTTCAAACAGCGATCCACCCTCCTTTGTTCTAATGTTTGCAATCATTATTGCAAGCTCAATACAGATAATTGCACTCAGTTCAAATTTTCACAGGCATGAGAATGAGTAAACGTGCCCATGAGCTGGCCTTGGCAACACCAGGATTCTTGGTGTTGGTCCCAGTGATCCCATATATTGTCTTGGACTCAGGAAGGAAATTAGGTAATCATTGTATTTGTCCATATTTAACCACATTGTTCATTGTTCTGTCTCGTAAAATCTCTGACTGTGAACCCATGTGGGTGCATCCTCTAGATACTCTCCCTAGAAAGTCTTTCTTTAGCTGAGCTTGCCAGTTGTTTTGTTTTGGACTAGACATGATATTTTCCTTTCATCATTTAGAGGTTTGGTTTAGATCAGTCTTAACACTCCTGGCCATAAACGTTGACTTCTCAGTAGACACTGCACCTGCCAGGCTAAGTTGGGGTCTCTTGTGTCCGGAAAGCTGTTTCTTTCATTCCTACCAGATAAGCGTGCTCTCTGCTCTAACCGTACTTTAATAGGCATCTGATTGTTATTTCCCCTTCTTTCTCTTTTGTTTGTCCTAATTTGTGTCTTTAGATGAACAGGAAGAGCAGCATAAAATGATCATTGAGCACTTCTAAGTTACTTGTATGGTCTAAATCTTTCAGTTCATACAGATGTCTTTTGGGTGCATTCAGTGTCTTTGGTCAGGGTAAGATGACACCACTGTTCTGAATCGACAAGTTAGAAAATTCTAATTTGTCCTTTTCAAATGGTTACTGTTCTAATCTATATAAGCAAATGGATTGTACTACAAGGTGGTTAGACATCTCCTGAGCCATGGTCCAAAGTGTCTCTTTAGCTGAGATTTTTGGAGTTGCCGCTCGCTCCAGTTATTTTGTATAACACTACTGGCACCAGTTTGGACATAGATGTACAAAGTTTGGCATGTTCTTTATCATACTAAGTGCCTCCTTATCAGACCCTTGTTATTCTAATGTTAATGCTAATGTTAAAAGATTTCTAGAGCACACGGCTACTGAGCAGAGTGTCCTGGCACTAAATGGTTTAGTCAAAGAGAAGAAAGTTAGAGAACCACTTTTGCATAAAGAGCTCTGCTAGAAGGAAATAGGATGCAGACAGCTACTGCTTAAAGAACAATATCTTGAGCCTTTTCTTAAACTGAGCTTCGTCATTAATCTGTTGCAGCTCCAACAGGAGATTATTCCAACCCACCGGGCCAAAGAAAGAAAACGAGTGTCAGCCAGCTTTGACCAGATGGACTCTTGTGATCCTGGCCAAAGGGTTACTAGAGGATCATAATACAATTCTAGGAAGTAGCACTACTCCTGGTAAATACCAGTGCTATAGAGTGAGGACTCCTCAGAATGGGACTAACATAATACTATTGACAGTTTTCCCTTGCTGTGGTTCAATACTCACAGTTTTGTGGTATTTAAAGACACAAATTTCACCAGATCTTACCTTGTAAAATGTGCGTGCAAAAAACTGCTGTGTGTGGCAGTTTCACACACATTGTAACCCTGATTTGGGGGGACACTTTCATGTGTACTGAGTCTGGATTAGTGGATCGACAAGAATGATGCTACAAATGTCACAATGTTTGGGTCAATTGAAAAGCCTGGTTGTCCAAGGTAAATTCACACTTTTGTGTAAGTTAATAGTTTTTTTAGTATTCACAAACTACGCTGTGAGATCCATGGCCAATGAGACCTCAAGGATAACAGGAGACATGTCGAACATGAAGTGACGTTTATTCATTAAGAGGAGGATCCCATCCATATCCCAACAGCAACCCTGGGCAACTGCTGTTCCCTTTGAATCACAACATTCTCATCTCTATAATGACATACCTGTCCTTCCAGAGCTTACATTCTATTGCTTCTCTGGAATGAACACATTGTCAGCAGCCCAGATACCACACACCTCCCTTGTATAACAAACTACACACTTTAACCTATGTACAGGCAATTTGATAGTATCTCAGAAAACCAGGGAACAAGGGGCATTACGCAAGAGATACATAAAGAAATACAACACATTGCAATACAATAGTTATTAAATGAAGACTCTCAAATAACAGTGATCCTGCATTTTATGATGCAAACGTTATTGAACAAAGTCTCTCAAATAAGTCGGTTTCCTTACCTCTCTAGAGGATTTTCTTGGCCCAACCTTCCTCCCAACATTGATCATACTACCATCAAACTTCTTTCCTCAATCCGTCCTCCTCTCCTCATACAGTTTAAGAGGCGCAGGAACATTTTGCATGGTGGCAGACAAAGTTGAGTTCAGACTAGTGTTTGTGTGTAATATGCAACTGGAAAATACTATTGATGAACTAGTGACCTCGCTGCAAGAGAAAAAGAAAAAGAAAGAAAGAGAAAAGAAAGAGAAAAAATACTCCCAGATGTAAGAATCTAAGTTACCACACACAATATTGTTACTCATACAACATCACAACTTTTAGTCTCATAGTCCCTCTACCCACATTATTTATAGTCTAAGTGGACAACTGCAAGAAGGAAAGTAGGTTTTTAAGGAAATATAGATGATCCCTTATGTAGAAAACAAAACGAGAAATGGTACTATTAAGACGAGAGTCGAAATGAATTCAAGAAGAATTTATTGAAGTATTTCAGCACACCAAGAAGGGAGGACCCCGCAGTAACCACAAACGTGTCAACTCCCTAATGGCTTCTACAGAATCACAGCTTCTCAGCTGACGTTCTAGAACGTCAGCTGGTTCATAAGTGACAGGTGAGTGCACGAGGGGTACGGGTGCCCGCAGGGCAGGGAGGGAAGGGTTCTAACACAGAGAATACATCTTAACACATCTCCTTCCTAAAGGAGGAAGAGAAAAGGGGGGAACGGGGCAAGGAAAGAGAGGGCAAGGCGGAGAGAAGGAAGACAAGGTAAGGAACAAGTGTGAGGGTGCGATGTAACACATTAGTAGCATTCAAAATCCTTATACCAACATGGTTTAACAATAATTCTACCTCTACTGCTGGTACTGGGTACCTCTGTGTCACGATTTACAGATAGACCTCCTTGTCTGTCAGTCTTATTCAGAGACCCATCTACAGGTGTAGTTACCTTTGAATTAGACTGGTTTGAAGACTCCTCATCGAGTCTGGTGGGACACGTTATGTTGTGAATTTGGGGTTGTGTACTCACATTGTCTTCATCTGAATCAGATTCATCACACCACCCTTCTGTACCTCTTTTATCATATTCCAGATTTTCTGTAGCGGCAGGATTTTGTACCTGTAGTGTGATAGTTTCATCCACCTCATTTAATTCACCACCTCTGTTCTTGCACACTGAAAGGGCAGACGCATGCCATAATTTGCCATCGCTGAGGAGGGCTGAATTGCAAAACTTTCTTCTCCTTGCACTTGTTTTGTGCCTGTGACAACTTCTCTTTTACCTTTTGTGGAGACCAATCTGCGCATTTTGCTGTAACCATCCACCCAATATTGTCTTTGGATATGGGGGTTCTCCCTCTCATAAGTTCAAAAGAACTGGCTGTGGTACACTCATTAGGGGTTATTCTGTACGCCCATATAATTTTGGACAATTTGTTGACCCAATGCAACCCGTTGTTGTTGGCCAGTTGTATGACACCCTTGATGACTCGATTAAAGCGTTCCACAGCCCCATTACCTGCAGGATGGTACACTGAGGTGGTTTTGTGTGTAATACCATTCCTGCCAAGGTACTTTTTGAAGATGTCGGAGGTGAACTGTGGGCCATTGTCGCTTACTATGAACTTGGGTAAGCCTTGTCTTGTGAAAACTTGGTCAAGGAACCTAACAATGTTCCCTGAGTCCGCTTTGCGTAGTATCTCTATTTCTGGCCATTTTGAGAAATGATCGATGAGTACCACTATGTACACTTGCTCCTCCTTATTCCATAGGGGACCCATTAAGTCAATTCCCACTCTCTCCCACGGCATCCCTGGACTGGGCAAGGGATGTAATGCCGGTCTGTGTGTGATTTGGGACTTGTCTGAATTCTCACACTGAATGCAGTTTCTCACTTTCCTTTCAATAGCTAAATCATATCCAGGCCACCAATAACAACTTTTGATTCTGCTTTTGGTTTTTTTGATACCCAAATGGCCCTCGTGACAGATTTCTAGTATTTTAGCTCTAAATGCTTCTGGGGGGACAACTTTCCCTTGTCTCATTATAAGTCCTCCTTCCAATGACAGTTCGTGCCTCAATTCCCAGTAGACTCTTGTTTCATTGCGTACATACTTTTTTTCAGGCCAACCATCCTGTACCATTTTGATAACCTCTTGTAGAATTACATCTTGTTCTACTGCACTCTGCCACTCTTGTTTGGTAATACCAGGGAATTCATCTGTGATACTGGCCACGCAAAACTCCTCCTCATGTCTTCCTCACACTCACTCATTGGGAGTGGTAACCTACTAAGAAAGTAGGCCACAACATTCTTTACACCCGGTACGTATTGCAATTCATAGTCAAAGTCCAGTAATCTTACCGACATGCGAGCTAGTCTAGGTGAAGCAGTGTATAGACCCTTCGTTGTTAACAATCTGGTGAGGGGTTTGTGATCGCTGCATAGTAACACCTTCTTCCACCATACAAACTGTCGAAAATGTTCTAGACCCCATACGCATGCCAAGGCCTCACGCTCTATTACCGAATATTTCTCTTTGGTCGGCATTAAGGAACGTGAGGCAAAGGCAATGGTATCCTCCTTACCATTCCTGTTCTTTTGGCTGAGGACAGCACCTATGCCTCTCCCGCTGGCATCCGTGGTAATTATGCTCGCTAACTTGGGATCAAATCCCTGCAAGGGTGGAGCATTACAAACATCGTCTTTAAGAGAGATGAAGGCTTCTTGCCACATGGACGACCATTCAAACTTGTTTTTTTGTTTTAGTTGTTGCCTGATGTCGTACGTTTTAGATTAAAAATCTTTAACAAATTTGGAATAGAATTCCACTAACCCTAAAAAGGCATGCACTTCCTCTCTATTTTTGGGAATGGGTGCATCTTTTATGGCCCTTAACAATTCTTTTTTTGGTTTTATGCCTTCTTGAGTGATTTCATGACCCAAATACGTTACATGTGGCCTAGCAAACTTAGATTTCTTGTACTCAGCCGTCATCCCTTTTTCTTGCAATGTGCTTAGTACTTTGAATAGGGTTTTGTCGTGTTCCTCTCTAGTTTTTCCCATCACTAAGAGATCATCCTGGAAAATGAGTAGATTTTCGAACCCTTCAAAAACCACATGCATAAGTCTTTGAAACATCGCGGCCGCAGAGGCCAACCCAAATGGAACTCTTTTGTACCTGAAACATCCAAAGGGAGAAATAAAGGAGGTGCATTTCCTACTCTCAGGATGTAGGGCAACCTGGTGATAGGCTGCAGTGAGGTCGATGGTAGAGAACCACATCATGTTTTTTGTAAGACTCAGCATTTCGCTGATTTTAGGTAGTGGAAAATGGTCTACCATAATGCATTGGTTTAGGTCACGCAAGTCTATGCACAATCTTAATTTGCCATTAGCCTTCCTGGCTACGACCAATGGTGCAACCCACTCAGAAGACTCAGCATGTTCTATGACCCCAGCTTTGAGTAAACTTTCCAGTTGTGCCTTTACTTCTTCTTTCAATGAAAAAGGATGTTTCTCACTTTATGTATAACCGGTTCTGCATCGGTTTTAACCTGGATTTTGTGCTGGAAACTCTTTACCTTACCAATATTACCTTCAAACACTTTGGGGTATTTTAGAGATATTCTAGAACCTAATTCTTCATCATCCTGTGTTCCCAAAGTGGGTTCCGGACTGTTGGGATTGAGGGTAATGCCTAACTTACCCTGGTCCTTCCACCCCAATACAGATGGACCTGCAAAGGAAATATACAGATTGCACATGGCTTCCCTATTTTTAAAAACAAATTTCAACTTCCTGTACCCAGCTAGTTCAATCGGTTCACCCGTGAAGGTTTTCAATGAGATGTCAGGGGGACACAACTCACTACCCAATGCTTGGACAAATTTGCTGTCCCATATTTCCTTATTAATTATCATGTAGGGAGATCCAGAGTCCGCAACAATGGAAATGTTGACTCCCCCAATAGACATCTCGCATTTAGTTTTTTTTTTGGGGATTCTTCTTCCGTGTCAGTATTAGGCTTTTGTCTATCATCAAGATTAAGTACATACATGTTGACCTCTACGTCACTTGAAGAATCAGAATTGTTAGCTTCTGTTTGCTCAACCAATTTGACTTTTCTCCCTGTTTTCCTTTGGCAAACCTTCTGGAAATGACCAAAAATTCCGCAATTGGAACACCTCTCATTGCGTGCAGGACATCTTTTGTCGTCTGCCATATGTCTTGAGCTTCCGCATCTGTAGCACTTCCTTTGAGAATACTTTGTGTTGCTGTACTTATGCTCATTGTCCCGATGGTCTTTGCTTTTGTGTTGTGCTGGAGATTGCAATCTCAGCTTCACTTCACTGACCTTGGCAACCAAAACAGGTTCTTCCGCTTTACTTTTGTTTTCTGCAAGCACTGCTTTTGCGCATCTTCCTGTTAATTCTGCCCTTTTAACAATTTCGATAACATCTTGTAAGGGTTTCTCCCCTTTCGCCCATAGGGCATCTTGGATGGAGGGATTGGCTGCTCGCATTACTATTTGATCCCTAATAAGTTCATCATGTAAGTCCCCAAATCGGCACTTAAGTGCTAAATTTTTCAGGACTGCAACATAATCCTTGATACTTTCTTCTTTGCCTTGTTTGCGGTGGAAGAATTTGAATCTATCCACCGCGACGCACACAGTAGGTTTATAGTAGCTGTCTAAATCCTCTAAGGCATTAGTGAATACATCACCATCACAGATTTTTTTGTTAATGCGAGTGTACACTTTTAACCCACCAGCGCCTAGACAATGCAAAAGTATTTTCTTCTTCTTTTCTGCTGACAGTTTATCCTCTTCCTCATCAAAAGCGGAAATATAATTGGTGAAATATGCGCGCCAAATTACCCACTCTAATTTAGGTTCACCCTCTGTTTCCAAAAATGGTTGTGGTGGGGACAAATTGTATATATTTCCTGATGCCATCTTGAACTTGCCGGTTGATTATAACACTTGGGCTGACACAGCTTGCGCCAAAAGGTAAATAAATTAGAAGTGGGCTGACAAAATCTGAGTAAATACAGCTGGTGTCACAATGTAGATCCACTAAGTAGATGTTTTGCTGGAAAGGTCATGCATTAACTCATCAGTGGCAGACCTGTTTACATTGATGGCTGCTTTCACATTGTTAGTGCGTTTCAATGCGGTTCACGGCTATTTCCACTAGGCTTTAGTTATTTTAGCGCTGAGGAGGTTCCAGCTAAGATGGCGGCACACACGTTGAAACGCAGCCCTGCGTTTCAGTGACACGCTCATGAAATTTTGGCGCGCAGTGCTTTGAGGGACGTACTGTGAGGTAAACTCAGGCGTCCTTCCGCGTCACAGCTGACAGGCACAGACGGGTGAAACAATACAACTCAAGGCAGCCGGCAAACCCAAACACACATGCGGCAGCTGATACCTCCTTCCTGAGCTGTGTTTGCACTTCAGTCACGCCGTAGTCTTGGAAACAGAACCGCTCCCCAGTAGCAGCTGGCAGACGCGGGGCATCGCAGCATCCAAATCACAGCATCCGCAGGCCTTCTGTTAGCAGGAACAGACACCTCCCTCAGACACCGTCACTTTTCCTTGACTGTGGAGCACTCGAAACGCCAGGCAGCCCATGGCTTTTATAGCTGTAGAGTGCTCTGGCCATCCGCAGTAGGCACAGGTGAAATGGCAATCAATCAGGTGTCGTTCGGCCAGGAACAGTCCTTTCACCAGTAGTGACGCTAGTACTGTGCATAAATCTTCGTCAAGATCAGAAGGTGCTGGAAGGCCGTAGGCACGCGTAGGTTCGCTGGTGTGCTGAACTCGTTGCCAAATTATCAAGACGAGAGTCGGAATGAATTTAAGAAGAATTTATTGAAGTATTTCAGCACACCAAGAAGGGAGGACCCCGCAGTAACCACAAACGTGTCAACTCCCCAACGGCTTCTACAGAATCACAGCTTCTCAGCTGACGTTCTAGAACGTCAGCTGGTTCATAAGTGACAGGTGAGTGCACGAGGGGTACGGGTGCCCGCAGGGCAGGGAGGGAAGGGTTCAAACACAGAGAATACATCTTAACAGGTACGCTATGAAGAGATGCCAGTCACTGAGAGCCAAGAGGAAAACCACAGTTCCAACGTGTACTGATAATTTCCTGACTCACCAACCAAGTGTGCCCATCATTAAACAGGCTGGATCAAACCGTACAAGTTTATTCCTATGATTGTGCCCGTCACAGGACAGACAAGCACACAGAAGTTGATCTCGGTTTATTTCCCCAAAGAGTGTGCCCGTCACTGAACATGCGGACCGACAAGCACACAGAACATCTGCTCTGTATTTTTTACCAAAGAGTGTGCCCATCAATGAACAGGCAACAAGAACTCCTAGATGCTGTACGTTGGAGAGCGTCTACATCACAGAGTAAAGGACATCCTCACTACAAGGTACTGCCAAGGATTTCTGCTCTAGCTTGTTCGTTCAAGCCAATGTGATGTCAATAAAGAAGGAGGAACTCTGATATCGGCGTGTTCCCAAAGAAGTTCCAAAACCACTGTAAGAGGCGCTCAGTCTGAGAACGTTGGAAATAGGACGCAGAAGTGAGTCAGGTAAGACGCGTGTGTGACCTCAGAAGCATGCTTGAGCTCCACAGTGAAGACCTGCGCATGTGAAGCAGAAGTAATGCGCGTGCGAGCGCATGGCACAACACTTGCAATACAGGGACGGCCTCCGTAACAGCCACTCGATCCACAGGGTACGCCCACTACTGGCAGGGTAACAAAGTGCAGTCACCGCTCTCTGCTAAAATGTCGATTCTTGCCTCACAAAATTCAGAGACCACACGCGATCCAATTAAAGTCCCAGCTCTTGTGACTCACAGTCTTTAACTATGTTCCCTTAAAAAAGCCTCCACAAAATAACTTGAAAGGAAACTTACGAATTCCACAGGGCAGAGTAAAGATATAAAGACGCAATTTCAGGAGGGTCATGGGGTTGTTGGGATCCTCTCTCCTCTGTTGCTTCCGTTGCTAAAAGCTCCATTCAGTTTGTGATAAGTTGAGCTGCCGACTACGTCAGTGTGAGATCCATGGCCGATGAGACATCAAGGATAACAGGAGACATGTCGAACATGAAGTGAAGTTTATTCCTTAAGAGGAGGATACCATTCATATCCCAACAACAACCCTGGGCAACTGCTGTTCCCTTTGAATCACAACATTCTCATCTCTACAATGACATACCGGTCATTCCAGATCTTACATTCTATTGCTTGTCTGGAATAACCACATTAATAGCAGCCCAGATACCACACACGCATTAATAGTTTACGATTGCATTGACTGCACAGTCGGGGCAGAGAACTCCGCACATAAAAAGATAGACCTGTCACACATTGTTTAACACCCTATCAACTACCCTGTTCTATATTGCCTTAAGTGGAGGTTTTTGGTATTTCAGGATGATGCAAGAATTACTGATCCCATTGGGTGAATGGGGTCAGTGTAGTAAACATTTTTAAAGCGAGTTTCCTGCTTCGAAATTATGGCCACCTCATAAGTAATGATGAAGATGAGGAAGAGTAGGACTAAGAGCAATGAAGATTACATACGAAATCAGAGCATTGTTGTGCACTGCTCAAACTTCACCGCATCATATATATATATTTCTGCCATTTTTGGCGCAGAGATAGGAAATCTAAGTGATCCAAAGATTCAGCTTAATCTAGTCTTTAATTATTCTAAAACGAATGCCAAGAGTACATATGAAACTGTTATAATAAGCTAATTGTTGCTAATACTTTTTAAACCTATAGGATTCTAAATTCTGTTCAGGAAGTTATTTTGTACACCTTTTATTGTTTACAAATCAACATTGCCAGATACAACAGAGACTGTTCATTCAGTACCAGGAATAGCAAAGGTAATTTCTAGGAGTTCTCCATTAGACAGCATACCGATGAGAATCTGGTGAATATCTAGTATGTAATTAGGTGTACAAACTCCTTTTCTGTGCTAAATGAAACACATATAATTGTACCACTGTGTATTACGGTATTCTTAGTGTGAATTGTGCTTCATGCTTCTTTTAGCGTCCCAACAAGCCACTGTGATGAAATTTCTCCTTAAATTTGAAAATTAATAAGGAAAACACGGCACTAAAACATGCTACTATTCCCCTTGTGCAACAGCATGGCACTTTCTTAAGAAAAGACAGCTCAAATTAATTCTTTACTTTTTAAGGAATGAAAATATAATTAGAGCAAATAACGCAGAGCTATCATCAGCATATAGTGAAAAGCAAGAAATGGCTCTAGGATGTGAAAAGTTGTGAATAGTGCATAGTTAGAAACACATGCCTATGTTTGCAAAATGTAGACAGTCTGGTTGTATGTCCCAACATGGACAACAAAAATATTGTGATTCAAAAATATTGTTGCCTAAACAGGACTACAGAAACATTGACTTTCTAAAGACCATATTTAAAATGCAATACCTTCTACAACAAATATATTGTAATTTTAAATATTATACCATATTTTTGGCTGGAAAATATAGAAATATAAAATGATTGATTTACAAAACACTCAATGGAACAATACAAAGATGTTGACATTCAAAACGGCACCATTTAAAAAATAGGAAAACACTAATAAATATTAAGGGGTATAAATAGAAGAAACACCAAACAATCTTTGCTCCTGCACACCTGCCAGAGGAGCCAGGAGAAGGTTATGCTGCAAGGACAGAACTACAAACTAAAAATAAGTAAATTCATATTTTTAGTTAGTTTAAAATCTATTTAAAAATCCTCAAATTAATATATAATTCTATTTAAAAAGAATCATTTTCTTTTAATATATTCCCACTGCAGATACACCACTTAAAAACATTCTATCACCCTTGTCAGAAAGTGAGTTTTTAGTTGGGATGGGTGTGGGTCCTTTTCAAATAATAAGGGGTCGATTCCGATCTCGGTCGGTAGGGCTCCGAATCGGATTCGGCTTTACCGGATCCGAGTCGGAGGCTTTGTTTCCGACCAATTCGTACAGTCGTCCGAGCGAGCAAGTACGATGCGAGTGAACGCGAAATCGCCGACCGACTCGTTTCCGTGTCCGACCCGCTCCGTCCGACTCGTTCGCACTCGATTCGTGGCGCGCAATGGAGACGTTTTACGACCGAGCCAGAACGATGGACGCGTCGGACAGCCGGATCGAGTCGGAGCGTCCGGCTCGAAAAAGCTCCCAGAGCCGGACTTGGGGGGTCCGTGCCGGACCCCCCTGCACCCGTAGCCATACGAGTCGAACACAGGGGGTACCCAAGGGTCCCCCCTAAACATGCATGTACTGTGCGAGTTGCACCGACGTGTACACACTGTAGGGGGCGCACTTGTTTGCAACGTACCATTGAGTCACTGGGAGCCCATGTACGCGTCGTACGACCGGCTCCCATTGACTTCAATTGGAGTCCGACCGAATCGAGTCCGGCAGCATGCGGCCGCATCGTACTCGCTCGGTCGGACTGCAGGAGTCCGGCTCGGTCGGAAATCTCTCCGGATCCGGCTCGGTCGGAGAGTTTTACGACCCAGATCGGAATCTGCCCCTTAGTCTGTAATCTTCTATCTACTGGGAAACTAGTTCAGTGTTGCAGCCAGACAGATCAATCCAAGGCCGACTCAGGGGAAGTGGTGTGGGCTAGTATCCTAGTCCACAGGCACTCAACAAACAAAACCCAATAAATCATTGTCAAGTCAGTGTTTTTAGTCATAAAAGGCGAAGTACTTTAGTACGTGCACACTACTGAATGCTGCGCACTAAGTTACAAATATATAATTTTGCAGTCCCAGTCTTAATTGCAGCTGCTACCACCAGAGAGCTATCTCCGGCTCCTTGGACTCTTTCTAGACATTGGTCTGAATTCAATCCTGTTGCTCTCAGCTTTCATTTACAATAGACTATGCCAGAGCTGGTTGGGACTGTGGACAATGTCTCTGAAGCTATTGGCAACTGGTTGCTGTCGTCTCTCGATTCAGTTCTTCCTCTAAAATTGAGCCATAATTCTAAATCCTATCCCCCCACCCCATGGTTTAATGATTATTTACTTTGGGCCGAAGAAAACTTGCAAGTTCTTGGAGTGTGCTTGGGGTAAACACTACCTCTACGAGGATAAAGTCAATTATAAACCGGCTATGAGGGTCTATTATTGAGCTTGCCTTACTGCCAGGGCAACCTATTATTCTGATAAAATTATCCATGCTCAAAATTCCTCAAAGAAACATTTTCAAATTGTTAATTCTTTGACGGATTCTGCTACTATCTCACCTTGTCAGTCGCTTTCTCAAACACAGTGTAATGATTTAGCAGCTTATATGTGTGAAAAAGTGGCTGATATCCATGCCTCCTTTCCATCCATTCAGGACTGGGAGGCCTGCGCTACCCCTCTTTTTCTCTCTGAATGCTGTTTGGGGAGCTTTTTCCTATCAAGAACATCAAGTTTCAGTCAATTTTGGGGTTCTCACTGCTGGCCAACTGAACTGGGGCCTGGTCCTACCCCAAGCCAGGTTGTTAAGGATCTAGGCCTTTGGCTTGACAAAAAGCTTATCATTGACCAGCAAATCAATAAGCTGGCTGCCTCCTATATCAGCATCCTTAGGTGCTTGCGGAAAATACTCTTGCTTCTTCCTGTTCCCGTTCAAAGGATGGTTGCGCAAGTTCTGATTATTTCAAGGCTTGACTATGGTAATATTCTGTACTTGGACGCCACAAAAGCCTTAACTAGGAGACTACAGGTCAATCAGAATGCTGTGGCACAGCTGCTTCACCATCAAAACATTCTATGGATTCTCACCTTCCTCAGTACCTACATTGGCTTCTAATTGGGAAATGCATTCAGTGAAATGCACTTTGCTACATGTACAAAGCCATGCCTCATTCTGGACCGCTTTATCTCAGGTCATTGGTGGTACCATATCTTCTTAATCGGACTCTTCGATCCAGCAATTTGAACTATGCAGTTATTCCCAAAATACATAAGTTCAGGCAAGGCGGTCGCTACATAGCTTACATAGGTCCAAAATTGTCAAATCTTCTACCTTACATGCTGTTTCTATGCATCTCTTTCCAAAAGTTTAAAACAGAGCTGATTATGTGGCTTTTTAATTACTAATCTTCCACCCCATCTGTTTATGCTCAGTGCTGGGAAGCCACTTGGAGCAGTCATGTGCTTTACAAATCCAAATAATAATAAATAAATAACTGCTGGCAGGTGGAAATACCTATGGCAATACCCTCCTAACAGTTTACAACCCTAATGAGCCCTGAATTTTATATAGCCACAATATTCCCCACATGTGCTAGACACAATATAATGGGGGTGTACTTATCAAAAGGCAGGCCTACTGGCTCTATCAGGGTGTCACCATTTTAATAAGAGCAGACTAAACCAATTAAATACCAATAAAATCCCTAAGGATGGTACCATCTTACAGTGACACTCATTAGGTCATGAAAGAACTCACTGTTAACTTTGTGAATGTCATTAAAGCATTTAAATGACCCTCATTAATGTATTTATTCCTCACTAGCTACTTTGTCATAGGCAATAAAGCAAGTAAAATTTGAAGTGTATGCATGAGTCTTTCTTCTACTTTTAAATTGCTGCAGTGCACACTTAGGACTTACCGAAATGGTAACCTGGGCACCAAAGCCTTTAAGCAAAACCCCAAGCTCTTGGAGTGATAAAAAACTATAGAAAACTCTCCTGGGGTCACTAATAACCCATCCTGGATAAGTTAGGGTGATGCAGAGATCCTGAAACAAAGCTCTCTTCCATTAAAGGGGAATACCACTGTTCCAAGTGTCCCCCAAACACTTCTAGAGTAATGTTGCAGTGCCACTGCTCTCCTGGGCACTGCACGCCAAATATGAAAATTAGTGCCACTAGGCACTATAGGGTATGATCTTGCCCCAAGGCTTTTTTGTTTTATGTTCCTGTTCCCTATGGCCTCATGCCACTACCAAAATGCCTCTTTTTTTACTCCTTTTATGGGCCTGGGTACCCCACTCCTCCATAGAGCACCCGAGTCCTGTGCTACTTTGTGCCACATGGGAACCCACCCCACATGGCGGAGCCAGCTCTTGCCATGTGTCGCCTCCACCTTGGCCCTAGGCTCCCTGACTGAGTGTCAATGCTCCTCGGGGGATATTCATCCACGGGGCTGCTTATCCACGGGGGCTGCTTAAGGTTACGGTAAGGCTGGTCTCCAGGATCTGTCTCCTTTGATCTTTCTTTTGTGTCGGTTCCCGAGGAGATGGGGTACCCAGGGACAAAATGAAATGCCACACTTGTCCCACTTGGGTAGGCTTCTACCGTGGCCCCAGACCCTCCACTGGGAGCATTCCGGTTTGTGCAAAGGGGTGCTATGTGCGCTGAGCTGCTTAGTCTCCTGGGAGGGTCTGTGATCCTAATGGCTCCCCATGGAGACCAGCAGGAGAATTCTTCAGCATGTTGGCACTGCAGGTGCCACCAATCAACCTGCAATAGAGCAGGCCAAGCTACAACCATTTTATTGGGCACCACTGGGCCATTTTTGGTGGTTTTTGTCTCGTTTTTCTTTTTGTGGTCAGCTCTAGCTACTGACAGCATGCATTTCAGTACTCATGGCCTCCAAAATCTTGCATTCCTTGGTAGCTTGATTTTTTACCACTCTCCCTATACTCACACATGCCCTCTCTCCCATCTTGTCATCTGGCACTTCTCCTGGGCCTGGGGTCTTTCTCAGCAGCACCCACAGGATGTGCAAGGCAGAGTGCCCTCCCTCCCTGCGCTTCCCAGGTCCTAAGGCTTCCTAGTCACTTGCAAGTCACCAGTCACCTTTGAGTCTGAAGGAGTCAGGGGCCTTTTTCTTTTGGAATTCAAAACACCTGCCGGCCACTCCAAAGAAGATCAACGGAACCCCCCAGAGTACTCTCTAGAAAGTTAATTCTTCTACTGTCCCCTAGATTGTGAATAGGGGCCAGCAGTATTCTCCCTGAAGAAACAAATTCTAGTCCCTGCATGCTAACTGAAGTCATAAGACCATGAATCCATCATTGCAGTAGGAGTCATGTAACTTCTCTCATCCAGCTGGGCTTTCCTCAATCATTTCTTACCCAAATCAGACTGTTCTCAAAAGTTTCTCCCATGTGCAGTGGTTTTTATGTGGGGTGGAAATTTTGAGAATCTAGACACCTCTGCCCATTCCCACTCCACCACACCCTAAACCGCCTGAACAACATTTTGAGAAATTCCAAGACGGCGTTATCAAGTGGTCTGTTGAAGGACATTCTTTGACATCCTAATACCTGCCCCTAACTGCCACTGGTACCTGGTCCCTTCTCTCCAATATGTAAAGGGCAGCTCCTCCTGCGAATGACTCCAGAGGTCATGGTATCTTTCTGGTGTTTTAAAGCAAGATAAATTATGATTTGTTTTGCTGCTACTATGCATTTAATGCATTATACTGTGTATGACTTATATGATTTGACTTCTAAAATTGAAAAATGTATATATTGATTAATGATTCCAGAGGTCTGGCTACCTTCCTTTTTTGCTGTGAGGTTCAGCCTTCCCAGGTCAGGTGCAGTGTGAAAAGTAATTAACAGCTGCAGGTTTCATCCCCACTCTCTTCTGTCACTGAAACAGGCTATATTTCTGGCAAATGGTTCTATTGTGGGGAGTTGACCTGTAATCATCCATCTGGCAGCAGTGTAATTGACTTGGCCCAGTACGGTGATTGTTCAGATCTTGACATTTACCTGTAGTCCGGTCTGAGTCTTTCACTATTCGACTAATCGGTGACTGTTTTGGACAGTTTTTGGAGCACACAATGTCACTACATACTGGAATAAGTGGTAGGCAAGTGCCATCGAGAAGCTGCCACCATCTTAGGAGGAAAAGCCAAAGACGAAAAAACCTTGTTACGCAATGAAGACTTCAGAGGTCTGAAGAAAACCAGGAATCCAGAATGAAATAGTGGAGCTCTTCAGGAGCGAAGTGTCAGGATCAGCAAGTAGAGGGAGCAGGAGACAAGTTAAGGAACATGCCTTTGCTGGGATGCACCCTCCAACCAGCCTTAGGTCATTAAACAGGAAAAGAATAGGAAAAGGAAATTACATCAAACACCAAAAGACAAGAAACATAATGAATCGGGAAAGTCAGGAATAAACTAAGGGAGGAAGAGCCGTGATGGACAGGTAAAAGAAAAGATTACGAAAACCTCAGGGTAACAAGCTGCGGAGCCGCATTAAAAGGCAGATGCAATCCCTTAGGCAGGTGATTGCCATTTTGAAGTTGAAGAGAGAAGAAGCAGCAGGCAGGAGCAAAAGAGCCCGAGAGGAAACAGGCCTAGGTGAGATTCTCCTAGCCCGCAGCTGAGGGCTTTGTTGGCATCTTCTGAGGCCCAGGAACCCTGGGATCCTGCAAAGAACTGCAGTTTCTGGGCACCTAGGCAGCTGAGAAGCCATTCACACAAGAGTATACCCATCTCCCAAAGCTGCTGGTATGTTAGGAAAGGCCAAAATAAATTGACAAACCAGTCTTGGGGCATAAACTGAAGAGACAGGAAGCCAAGAATGCTTACCAGCAGGATAGCCTTTCTAATGAACAAAGAGCTGCAAATGACCTCTGGAAATTCCAAAGTCACAAATCTCGATGACCTAGTATTCCAGTTCCTCATCTTTGATGACAGGAGGGGGAGGAGAAGTCTGAACAAAAGGATCAGGTACAAGAGGCTTTAACTGGGCAACTTGAAAGGTATGTTGAATGTACCAAGAGTAAGTAAGTAAGTGGCTAAAGGCAACTGGATGGATTTGTTTGGTTATAACAGAGGGCCTAATATATCACGGACAAAACCGGACTGGGAACTTTTGAGTAGCAAGAACCTGGAAGGCCGCCAAACATTCTCTTCCTACATAATGTTTGGAATTGGTCCTCTTAACTTGTCAACCCAAGCGTTCACAGTTGTCTTAAAATACTGGAGATTCTGCACAGTTACTCTCCTTTCAGAGTCAAGTTTCTCTAGAAAATCTGCTAAGCAGGCACAAGAGGAGTAGACAGCAGAGAAGAGGTAAAGGAATGAGGATGGAAGCCCTGGGTGAAATAGAACGAGGCGGCTTTAGTAGCAAAGTGTACAACATTTTTATACCAGAACTGCGCTAAGGATAGCTGTTCTGTCCAGTTTTTTTAAGTGGCATCACAGAAGCACTTCAGATATTGCTCCAGGCTCTGATTGTCCCTTTATGTCTGACTTTTTGACTGTGATTGGTAACCTGAGGGCAGAGCTTGATGGATACCAGGGTAAAGCAGATTGAGCACCAGAACCTAGAAATGTACTGAAATGTCTGTCAGAAATCATGCAGTGAGTGACCCCATGCAGGTGACATATATCAGTCGGGAATTTGTGAGCCATCATGCTGTCAGTCTGAAGCCTCCAAAACAGGAAGAAGTGAGGCATCATGGAAATGGTCTATAGAGACCACGATCACCCGATTTCCACTTGATGGTGGTCCACAATATAGCAAACAAAAGGAGATGATGGACAGAGTGCTGAAACATTTCAGACACTCACCCCCAGTCACAGATCTGGGTTGAATCCATCATCGTTCTTTAGCTCACTTCGCCACCCCAGTTCAGACCCACCCATATGCAAATCAGTCTTGACCCTGTTCCTTATGGGAACAATCCAGCCTGAACTGCCAAGCCAGGTCTTCCCTGGACCGGAAACAAGCATCCTTGGACCGGTTTCAGAGAAACCCCGCTCATCAGCCAGCCAGGCTTGCATGAATCCAGTGGAAAAGTGAGCAAGGGACCCAAGGCTGGTCATACCCTGCAAACTTAGGGCGAACAAAGCAAACACAAGGAAAGGATGGACGGAGTGCTGAAACTTTTCAGACACTCAACCCCAGTCACAGATCTGGGTTGAATCTATCATCGTTCTTTAGCTCACTTACCATCCCAGTTCAGACACAGCCATATGCGAATCAGTCTTGACCCTTTTCCTTCTGGAAACAGTCCAGCCCAAACTGCCAAGCCAGGTCTTCCCTGGACCGGAAACAAGCATCTTGGGACCGGTTTCAGGGTAACAACCCTCACCAGCCAGGCTAGCTTGAATCCAGTGGCAAAGTGAGCAAGGGACCCAAGGCTGGGCATACCCTGCCTACTTAGGGTGAACACAGCAAACACAAGGAGATGATGGCTGGAGCACTGAAACTTTTCAGACACTCACCCCCAGTCACAGATCTGGGTTGAATCCATCATCGTTCTTTAGCTCACTTCGCCACCCCAGTTCAGACCCAGCCATATGCAAATCAGTCTTGACCCTGTTCCTTATGGGAGCAGTCCAGCCCGAACTGCCAAGCCAAGTCTTCCCTGGACCGGAAACAAGCATCCTGGGACTGATTTCAGGGTTACACCCCTCAACAGCCAGGCTAGCTTGAATCCAGTGGCAAAGTGAGCAAGGAATCCACGTATGGGCATACCCTGCCAACTTAGGGCGAACAAAGGAAACACAAGTAGATGATGGATGGAGCGCTGAAACGTTTCAGACACTCACCCCCAGTCACAGATCTGGGGGATAGGGCGAATTGAGCTAAAGAACAATGATGGATTCAATCCGAGATCTGTGACGGGGGTGAGTGTCTGAAAAGATTCAGCGCTCTGTCCATCATCTCTTTGTGTTTGCTTTGTTCGCCCTAAGTATGCCGGCTATGCCCAGACGTGGGTCCCTTGCTCACTTTGCCACTGGATTCAAGCTAGGTTGGTTAATGAGGGGTGTTACCCCGAAACCAGTCCCAAGATGCTTGTTTCCGGTCCAGGGAAGACCAGACTTTGCAGTTCAGGCTGGACTGTTCCCATCAGGGACAGGGTCAAGACTGATTTGCACATTGCTGGGTCTGAACTGGGGTGTCAAAGTAAGCTAAAGAACGATGATGGATCCAACCCAGATCTGTGACTGGGGGTGAGTGTCTGAAAAGTTTCAGAGCTCTGTCCGTCATCTCCTTGTGTTTGCTTTGTTCGCCCTAAGTTGGCAGGGTATGCCAAGACATAGGTCCCTTGCTCATTCTGCCACTGGATACAAGCTAGCTTGGCTGATGAGGACTGTTCCTCCAAAACCGGTCCCAGGATGCTTGTTTCCGGTCCAGGGAAGACCTGACTTGGCAGTTCTGGCTGGACTGGTTCCATGAGGAACAGGGTCAAGACTTATTTGCATATGGCCAGGTCTGAACTGGGGTGGCGAAGTGAGCTAAAGAACGATGATGGATTCAACCCAGATGTGTGACTGGGGGTGAATATCTGAAAAGATCCAGTGCTCTGCCCATCATCTCCTTGTGTTTGCTTTGTTCGCCCTAAGTTGGCAGGGTATTCCCAGACGTGGGTCCCTTGCTCACTTTGCCACTGGATTCAAGCTAGCTTGGCTGATGAAGGGTGTTACCCCAAAACCGGTCTCAGGATGCTTGTTTCCGGTCCAGGGAAGACCTGGCTTGGCAGTTCGGGCAGCACTTTTCCCATGAGGGACAGGGTCAAGACTAGGCCTGGGCGGAAAACTATGCTACGCTCGCGTAGTTTGTGTAGTTTGCGCAACTACGCGCGACACGAATTGCACGTAGCACAGTGCAAAAATGCGTAGCGGGCATTTTTTGCTTGCTCGCGGTCCTCAACGTCAAGTTGGCGACCGCGAGCGAGCAAAATGACATCCCGGCGAGACTTTTTCCTCGTTCGCGATCAGCAACATCAAGTTGCTGATTGCGAGCGTGGAAAATAAACCTCCCGGCGAGATTCTCAACGCGGGGAGGTCAGGTTTCTCATTGCGAGTGGTCGCGTATGCTCGCGACCGCTCGCGATGAGAAACTACCAGTCTGCGTTGAGAAAACTGCTGCTCGAGTACAAATCTACTCGAGCGGCAGAAAACGACCGCTTGCACTGTGCAAGATGCCGTTTGCAATGATTGCACAGTGCGGACAAGCATCCAGCACTGTGCAATCATTGCGAACAGGATTTCCTACCGCACTACGCAGTTCGCGTAGTGCTACGCGTAGCTCGCATAGTGCGAAGTGCACTTCGCGTAGCTACGCGTAGCGCTACTACGCGAACTACGCCCAGGGTTAGTCAAGACTGATTTGCACATGGCTGGGTCTGAACTGGGGTGGCGAATTGAGCTAAAGAACTATTATGGATTCAACCCAGATCTATTACTGGGGGTGAGTGTCTGAAAAGTTTCAGCGCTTCATCCATCATCTCCTTGTGTTTGCTAAGTCCACAATATAGTCAGTGGACATTGTGTGCCAAGAATGAGGCAGAATGGGCAAAGGCAGAGAAGAACCAAAAGGATAATCTTGGATTGCCTGGATGGAACTGTGTGCAGATAGCACAGGACTTGACATAGATCTCTACATCCTAGCGAGCAATAGGCCACCACAAGGAGCACATGACAAGCTCTAGCTTTGATTTAACTCCATAATGGCGTACTGCTTCCGAGACATGTGAGTCATGACATATTTCCAGAACATCAATATGAAGACTCCTAGTTAGAACCAAAAAGGCCTCCTGGACAGAAAATAAACTCTGTAGGTAGGCCAAGGGCACTTGACTCAGCAGAGCTTGAAGGTCTTCCAGAGAGATCTCATTATGAGCGTCGCTCACATGCTGTAGGAAGGACCTTGGAAGTGAAATAACTTTGTCATGGAGCAAAAGAATAGGCATCTCAGAATCCTTGACCACAATGTTCTAGGCAAGGTATACACAGGAATATTCTGAGTGGTGGAGAGGTGACAAAAAAGTTATATTATGAATTGATTGGGGCAAGCGATTTTGTCTGATATGTGTACATTACAAGTTCTGCAGAAACTGGAAATCTGATGGTCTGTCCAAACCTCAAAAGGTTTGACGGCTCCTATTAAAAGATAACACCATCCCATAAAGGCATGTTTAAGGGCCAAAAGCTCGCTTTCCAGAATGGAATACCTTTGTTCACAAGGGTTCAAGATATGGGAGAGATAAAACAAAGGATGCTTCAGATTGTCGTCCTCTTGAAGCTGAAGCAGAACCGCTCCCACAACATAATTAGAGACATCCGTTACCACAATAAATTTCTTGTACAGATCTGGGTGCCTTAGAATAGGGCTATGGCTGAAAGCCTACTTGAGCTTGATAAAGGCTTCCTGTGCCTCTGGAGTTCATGCAAAACTTTTAGTTAGGTTCTCCTTTTTAAGAGCGGCAGAAATGTAACTGGTCATTTCAGCAAAGTTTATATTAAACTGTCTATATAAAAGTAACCCTGGGCGTAGTTTGCGTAGCCGCACTACACGTAGCTACGCGAAGTACACTATGAATTACACGTAGCTACACAAATTGCATAGTGCGTAGCTGTGTGCTTGTCTGCACTGTGCAATAATTGCCAACGGCATCTTGCACAGTGTAAGTTAAGATAAAATAAGTATCTCTGTCTTTATATGCTAAAATGCATATAGTCATTTCACTAAAGTGAAAACGATAAATTAACAAGCAGTGAGAGAGGTGATGATTTTGGGATCCTCCCTAACCTAGGGAAAGAACCAAGCAGATGCCTTGAAAACAAAAAGCACATCTTGTTGAACGATTCGGTGGTGGTCCCATCCTCTTAGGACCACTCCAAGCACAGTTATTGGCAAAAATACAATCCCAACCAAAGGCCCTGCAAAGCATTATGGGACGAGATTAGCAGTGGGCAGTGAATATTATAGTATCCAATATCAAAATAATTCTACAAAGAGCTGCAGTTCAACTAGTCGTTACTAGATGTCCCTCACAAGTCAAATGCAAAAGCATTGAAATTATTATTACATCAAGCTGCAGTTCCACTAGTCGTTACTAGATGTCCCTCACAAGTCAAATGCAAAAGCTTCATGAAAGGGTTTCAATGCTTCTGCATTTGACTCAGTGAGGGACATCTAGTAACGACTAGTTGAACTGCAGCTCTTTGTAGAATTATTTTGATATTGGACACTATAATATTCACTGCCCACTGCTAATCTCGTCCCATAATGCTTTGCAGGGCCTTTGGTTGGGATTGTATTTTTGCCCATAACTGTGCTTGGGGTGGTCCTAGGAGGAAGGGACCACCACTGAATCGTTCAGCATGATATGCTCTTTGTGTTCATGGCATCTGCTTGGTCCTCCCCCTAGGTTATGGGGGACCCCAAAATCATCACCTCTCTCATTGCCTGATATTTTCTTGTCAAAGTTCACTTTTGTGAATTGGTTATATGCTTTTTAGCATATAAAATTGCTTTATCAAAGCATTTCTAGGTGTTGATGATTTTGCTGCTACGCTACGTCCATTAGCACAGTTTTTGCACTGTGCTACGTGCAATGTGCATAGTAGCACAAACTACGCATGCTCCATGAGCGTAGCGTAGTACTACGCCCAGGGTTATATAAAAGTTAGTCAGTCCCACAATTCTATGGATCTCCTTGATAGATTTGAGGGGTTAGCCAGTCCAAAATGGTAGAGCTCTTAAGAGGGTCAATAGAGAATCCACTATCTGATAGACAATACCCCAGATACTCCACTTCTGTTTTCTCTAATTCACACGTCTCCACCTTACAGTATAGGTGGTTTTCCCAGAGAAGAAGAAGGACTAAATGAACATAGTCTGAGTCTCGATAATTCAAAGAGCATGTCCCAATATTCCTAGTGTCAGAAGGGTGTCTGAAAGGCCATCTTTCACTTATCACCTTCCTTAATCTGGAGCAGATGGTATTCTCCACAGAGATATAACATTGTAAAATATTTTCACTGCAGATGGACGCAAGTATGTCTTTGATGAGCGGAAGCGGATAAGGGTTCTTAATGGTGATCTTAATTAACCCACAATAATTGATGCAAAGTCTCAGCTCTTTGGGCTTCACAAGGATGATGATATTGGAGCTCCAGCAGTTGAGATAGAACGGACAATTAGGACATTCCAAAGATTTTTCTCCAAATATTCTCTCAGAATTGTTTACTCTACTTTAGGGAAATAAGGTTCCAGGTATGGTCGGGATGGCACAATCCAAATCACTATTAGACTATAGAGACACAGAGCTAGGCTTCTGAAAGACATTGCAAAAATCCTGGCTAGCCATAGGAATGGACAAAGTCTGACCAATAGTATCTTGAGACTGGTCTTCAGAATGTTCTTGTTCCATTGGAGCTCAATAATTCCTGTTGGAGTGACAGTTATCCCTGTAGAGCTATGATTTGGGCTTGCATAATACAGACAAAAGCCTCCCTTACGTGTTTGATCGTTATAGCATTATACTTTGGGTCTAGAGCAAACACAAGCTGCATTGATTCTACAGGCACATCAGGTGAAGGATTAGTAGGCTCAGTAGTTGGCTCAGTTCACCTAAAACCGCAAGGAACAGATGTAGAAGGGAAACTCTGGTTTCTCAGTTTTTCCATTCCTCTTTCTTTAAGTCTTTGTTTAATTAGGAGAACTTGATCGAGGAGTTCAGCAAATGAGAAAGCTCTGGGAACTCTTGCCAGCTCATCCTTCAACTCCTCTTTTAACCCTCTATGGAATAAGGTCATCTGAATGCATTCCAACAAGGTAGTTTCAGCAGCAAGGTCATGAAATTGTGTTCAAAAGGACAGTACATCAGAATTTCCGTTGGAATATCTCAAAACAGGTTTTCTCTGGGAAGCTTCATAGTCAGGTCTCCACACATTTCATAATTGTTCAAAAATGGGTCTTTGGTGATAACTAAGGGAGTTGCCAAAACCAGAGCTGAATGGGTCAAGGAACTAATCAGATACCACACTTGTCAGAGGAAACATTGCCCCGAATACTACCTGACATTAGACCTCAATCTTGCAGATGGCATGTCCCCCTTTTTAGAAGCATCTTCTTGCAATAGTATAAACTGTGTCCTAAGGGACTTTAGGCTAAGCAGTGCTTTACTTATATCTCTTTACCCAGGCATGGAGAGAAATGCAGCCACCCCTCCCTCTGAAACGCCCAAGCCCCCCAATATGGCAAACAAGAGGATTGTCCACATGAAGGAGCAGGCCTTCCGGTCCCTGAGGCTGAAGGCAGAGAAGTGGAACCGCTTTGTGTCAGCAGAAGAGGGCAGGCAGCGCACTAGCTGCTGGACTTTTTGGAGGAACCGGAGCACTGTACGCTAATTCTCTACAACAGGCCGGGGGACATATTGCACGCCGGCCGCGGCCAGGTGGGAAAGCATGGCTAACTGTGCAGGAGGGAGGGAAGTCGGCTGCATATGATTTCTGCTAGCTGAGGGTCCAATAATAACCAGGCTTTCTAGCATTGCCATGAATTGCATGACAGGATGTAGCGTTATGGTCAGAGTTGCAGACTTTGGGAATGGGGGAGGAGGTTCGAGTCTCGGTGTCAGTTTAGCATTCTGCGATTCTAGACAAATTTCTTTTAATCTCCTTGTGTCTAAAATATTTAACAAGAATGTTACCTTGTGTTGTGTGAAAGGTGCTCACGTAAAGCACATCAATACTAGGGCGGAGTGGTACTTTGCGGAATTCCATGGAGTTTTCATGCAACTTCGCAGAATTCCACGTAGTGCAACTCTGTGAGCTCTGCTCACCCCTAATTAATTCCTATGAATTTAGACTTTGCAGGATTTATTTCCAGACCTCTATTTTTACAAAAGGTGGAAAACAAGTCCAGTTCCTTCTGAAGACCCATCGGGGTTCTTGAGATAAGTAGGGTATCATCGGTGAACCTTAAGATCGGAACCAAAATAGCTGCATTTTGTGCACATCGTGTTCGATAAGAGTGACCCGTTTGACTGCCCCATTATTATAAATGCTAAACAGAGTTGGAGCAAGTACACAACCCTGTTTGACACCCCTTCTACATGGGATCTTTTCTGTTAGGTCACCACCGGTATTCCACCTCACTTGTGTATAGGTGTCAGTATGCCGCACTCTGAGAATCCATAGAAGATCTTCTGGTAACCCATAATCTTCCAATACCTTCCAAAGGCTATCCCTATGGACCCAATCAAAAGCCAACTTCAGGTCAATAAAAGCAACATATAGATGGTCTTTCCTTAAGGTGACATATTTCCAGTACAACACATTAAAGCAGAAAACTTGATCGATAGTACCTATTTTGTTCCTAAACCCTGCCTGAGTGTCTTCCAAAATATGATTAACAACTAACCAGGTTTGTAGCCTTGTTAATACCTGTCTGCAGAATATTTTTTATCGATTGTCCAATAGACTAATATTAGGTCTATAGTTCGATGGTCGGTCCCTACTCTCCTTTTTATAGATTGGTATAATGGTAGCACCCTGGCAAGCTGGTGGAATTTTAGTACCCTTCATGATAGCATTGCCCAAATGGTTAAGATAAGGGACCCAGACCTTTGGGATGGGATAGGATAGGTATAGATCTCCAGTGATGCCATCCAACCTTGGAGCTTTTTCTTTCTTGATTTGCTTTAGGGCATGCTCTGTTTCACTTAAAGTAAAAGATAGAGGCTCCCTTTATGGACTGGCCTCACTCGTCACATGGGAGGTTAGTCAAGCTTGCTCTAATGTATCAACAACCTTGTGAGACCTGCCGTTCTTCCCACCTTGATCCCCCTCCCTGTAGAGGATCCCAAAATGGCTAACTCAATTGTCAGGCTGGACTACTGCCTCCAAATGATCATCAGTGCTCCGTGTGCCTGCTGCCACTAGCTTCCAAAAAGATTTCAGATTTCTACTGTCTAGTGCATCAGCAAGGTCTGACCATTATTCCCACTCCCAGCTCTTTTTTGCTATAGTCAGGGTGGACTTATACTTTTTCCTAGCATTAGATATTTCTGATTTGGTGCCATTTTTTTAAGTTTCTAATAAGGAGTTCCTGTCCTGCCTACCTTCTATACAGAACCAACTAGGTGTTTTTTTCAGTTCACCCTCTTTTTTCAGGCTTTAAATAGAGTGGCCTTAGTTGATCCATGAACTGGCAATGCGCAGTAATAAAATCCAAATCCAAATTTGTTCTATCAGATGCATCAAATGTCAAAAGTTGTTAATAAATATTCTGTATATTTGCATCTGTATCACAGGGTTAGATGAAACGTCCGCCCAGTTGACATTTTCTCTATTACTGACTGTCTAAATTTAGCTAGTGAAAGTTATAGGTGCCAGATTAGCACTCATGAATGGGGCAGTACCAAACCTAGCACACAGTGCCTGGTGATCACTATCTGGCCTTGCATGAACTATTGTTTTATTTAAATATCACTATCTGGCCTCAGCACAATAACCATGTCCTCCAAAGACGGCCAGAGTGCCTGGTCAAGGAAAATATAATCAATATAGCTGGTTAAGGAGCCTCTTTTAAAAGTTGGACATGGACAAGAATATGAATAGGTATTGCTGTTAACAATTCTCAGGCCAAATTTAACTATCATTTCTTCTAGTTGAGTAGCTATCGCAATGAGTTTCGCTGGTGCTTGTTCCAATATTCCCTTTCTAGATGTTAAATTGAAGATCTCTGTAATCTGTTCTATATCTGTTTTGCCTTAAGAAAGTCTAGTATTGCAGTCTCCCGCAATGGGTTTTAGTGCACTTTGATTAGATTGAGTCAACATATCACTAAGCTGATCTACTATTGGAGAGAGTATAATGGATGGGACTGATTTGATTTATATATTAACAATGAGCAAATGTCTCACTCCCTGTGGCATTTTCACTGTTAGTTCAGGATCCAGCAAATCCTTTCTATGAGAGGCTACTATTTTGACCCTTGGAAAAAGATCCATCCTCAACCAAATTAAGAGGCCACCTGAGGCTCTACTTGACACTGATGGAACTGCATTAATGTAATGTAAAATGTGAGAAACCAACTTCTATGCACTGGCTCCACTGCCCATGGCCGCTGTAGGAGAACAATGTGATGCTGGTCTATGAAATCCCCCCATTCTGGGTCAGAGAGTTTAGTTCTGATTCCCGCTTGGTTCAATGATAGTAATCTAAGAGGCACATCCTTATTCTCCTCATTCCCTCCATTGACCGAGACTGAAAATTCACGACAGGATAATTAAAATAAATCACTTTTGGGACTCAATATTTCACATACAGTCCCCTCTGCTTTACTTCTAGCACTTAGATCCAGAATGAACTTCATACCTTAAGTGAAGTTAGTTGTACTCTTATACTTTGTTGTTTTCCATGAAGCTCCCCATGTACGATTGCAGTCAATCAATCTGGGAGAGCTTAGATGACTCACCTGGAGCAGCCATATAATGAGGACATTGGGAGATTTCCCGGGTTGAAGATGTTGGTTTTGGCATTTGACTAACGAGAATATTGTACTTAAGTTGTATCAATGAGTTTATTGCTGGCCTGAACCTCAACTCCAATGCCATTTGCCCTTCAGCTAAATCACTCAACTTTAATTTGGTCCCTATAATGTCAAATTTGCTCTCCCCAGTGCTAATTTGTGTTGCCTGGAGAATATCTTACCGAATTTTTGATCTACACCCTCTCACATGTCTCAGCCAGTGGATCACTTTATTAACTCTTGAATCATAAGATGCATTAGCTCCTCTCAATAATTTAGGGGCATTTGTCATATATATATATATATCAAACGGCTGGGAAATATTGTATGAGTTTCAGTCATGACTATGTGACTGTCATGACTTTGAAGAGTACAGGCTGAATGTCTAGGGGATAAAAGATTATCAGAAGAGCCACTCATATTAGGCATATATCTTCCACCTACCAGTTCCCCTCTCATCCTGTTGTTACCAGATGCAGTCTGAGCTCTCAGATGTAAAGCCTTGGGTAAAAGATCCAACTTATCTCTGCAAGGCATTGGACTATAAGTAGCATAATATTTGGTAATCAGCAGGGGCTGCTCCTTTTTACTAGTGATAGTGCCATTCCTTATGTTGCTGACCAAGACCGATAATTTGCCCATTTTCTCAGTTAGAACCCTGGTCAACCTGTCCAGCAACTCATGCAAATTATCAATATCATGTGGCTAGTGGCCATTTTGTGTAGCCAGGCAGTGTGCTTTTGCCACAGACCTGCATGTGTTCTTTGTTGTCCATGCCTCCTTGCTTGTTGTTGTTTGAACATGTGGCCATCGGCCATTTTGTTTAGCCAGCATGCTAAATCCTTTTTTTCCAGTTTTCAAAGACATTTTCAAGGGACATTGATAGAAAAGAGCTATGCCTTTTTGTTTATTGTTCATTTTTGTACTTTTTTTTCCCTGATATCAATTTAATGTGCTTGAGGATCACTGTAATCCATATGTACTGCATTTATATAACATTATATGCATTTTTTCCATTTTCTCCTGCACCTCCTTGGCTCTCAAACAATTTCTCATAATCTTCAGTGAGACTCCAGCAATTACTTTAAAAAAAATATTATTTGAGTTTTCCCTGCACCCCCTGCCTGACATAGGTGTCATAGGCCATAGGCGCACACCAGTATTTACTTTTTTAAGGATTATTCAATTTCCCCCTGTACCCCATGCCTGCCACAGGTCTCCTAGACCATAAGTGCACACCAACATTCACTTTTTTAAGGATTATATCATTTTTACCTTCACCCCCTGCTTGCTATAGGTCTCTTAGGCCATAGGCGCACATCAGCATTCATCCAAATTTCCCTGCACCCCCTGCCTGTCATAGGTCTTCTAGGCCATAAGCGCACACCAATATTCATTTTTTAAGGATTATGTCATTTCCCCTGCACCCCCTGCCTGCCATAGGCACACACCAGAGTTGACATTTTTAAAGAATTATTGCATTTTTACCTGAACCCCCTCCTGTCATAGGACTCTTAGGCCATAAGAGAACACAAACATTCATTTTTAAGGATTATGTCATTTTCCTCTGCACCCCCTGCCTGTCATAGGCACACACAGCATTCACTTTTTTTTAAGGATTATTGCATTTTTACCTGAACCCTCTGCCTGTCATAGGTCTCTTAGGCCATAAGCACACACCAAAATTCATTTTTAAGGATTATTCCATTGTTCCCTGCACCCTCCTGCCTGCCACAGGTGTCTCACCTTAGAGGAACATAAAGCAAACTTGCAAATCTGTATGTTGTTGTTATCCTAATTGAAATCTGTTATGGTTTGGAATGGAATGGAATAGATACACTACTGTTGTTAATTATTTAGGATAACCTCACTATTGTCTGTATGAATAATTCAAACTGAAAACATGCCACATCTAACTGAATGTTTTTCTTGTTTGTTTGTTTTTAGGTGCACAAGAGATATCACCACAGTACTGCCAGACAGAAGACTGGCACAAAGTGACATGACACCACACCAGCTGAGCCCCCCTCTGCCTGCTTCCACTTGTGCAGTTAAATGCCAACTGACAGAGCTTGAAGATGGCCCCAAATAATGGTGTTCCTGCCAAGAAAGTGGCAAGTGAGGAGGAGAAGTAAATTGCAATCACTAGCGTGCCGCCCTCCACCTTATTCATGAAATGTGGCATGCCTGCTGCACCGTCCTATGAGCAGTAAGCTGAGAGTAGCACTCCCACATCAATGGCACCACCCCAACCTAAGCCCAAGGCCAATGTCTCTCAGTGAGGCAGCCACTGCAATCATGGTGACGAACAGCGAGTCTGACTTGGATTTGTCTCAGCCGCAAAGTACCCAGTGGTCGCAGGAAACTGAGAAAAGTGGGCAGCAGGAGCCGCAGCCAGCAACAGTTCTTCCTGAAGTAGGAGCATAACAGGAGGTTGAGCTTCCTGCTGAGCAAGATGTAGCTTTTGAACCATTTGCTTTCCGATATCCAGCAAGAAAAAGAAAGGGTACTCCACTATCTTCTCCAAGCCCCCCTTCTTATGATCTGAACGAGGATTGGACCCCGACCCCGAGACTTGCCACGAGAGACAAGGGAAAAGGAAAGTTTGTGAAAGCCTTAGAATTATGGAAAGTGACAGTGATGAGGACGACTTTTTCACACAAGGGAGAACAAGAGAAAATCAGATCGGTTGCAATCTCCCATTTTACAATCTTATCACACACAAGCAACCGCTGCTGTTGAGAATTCTCCTCTTGAATTCTGTTTTTTCTTTTACTCTGTCAGGATGTGGTAAACTCCCTCTGCCTTATCCTGGGGGATAAGGGTATCCAAAGATATTGGAGTAGATGCCTCACTCACTTATCGTGACATGCTTCATCATTGGCGCTTATCCACACCCAGGTAAGATGATACTACCTGGGCGGACTCAACCATAAATGGAATGGGAGTTCTTAGATAAAGCACTACTGGATAAGCAGGGATCCAGATGAGTGATGTTTAAAAATACCTCTAGGTATACCCAAAAGCTATGTTTTATTCGGTGGGTACCTGGGGTATGGATAAAAACGTGAATTCGTTGGGTTTTACTGAATATAATTGTTCAGTTATACCCCTTTCGCTGTGCCAACATGTTTAGGCCCTCGCTAGGAGCCCACGTGGGTCTGGGGCCTTCTTCAGGGCTAATTTTGTGTTCTATTGTCCCTGCTTCTATATTGTGCACACATTCCATGCACTAAAGTGAGGCCTAATGCACTCACCTGTCTTCTTTCTGTTCTCAGTAGATTTTCTAAGAAGGGAGAAGAAATCATTATTACTTTATTTACTTGTCCTGACGCTTTTTTGGTGTGACATCCATACCTATGTGTTGGACCGTGATTCTCTTATATTCCATGCATATCCTAATTTTGTGCATGACACCGTGGCACATAATTTCCCTATAGCTCTGTGTTTAAAAGGGTCTATCTGTGATCCTGTGAATATTTATATTACTGTGATTCGTGATTTGGCTATGTACAATAGCGATCTATATACAAGGGCGACCTGTATCTCAATATATGCTAAGGAAACCTATATCTCAATAGATTGTTAGTTATATGGTAGGTCCGGATGCAATTCCTGCATGCAGTGATTAAGATCTTACACATTCATCCTGTGGTAGTCCCCTAGATGTGACCCCCATACTCCATCATTATTACGCTTACCCTCTGGTTTCTTTTTTCAAGTGCCATGCGGATCGGGTGGGAGGTGCTGTTTTTTAGTCACACACTACGGGAAGGAAGAATGCTTGGATCAATGTTCTGTATTTAGCCAAAATGTTCCAAGTCCATCTCATATGCGAGGTTTATTTGTTGCTTATAAGTTTGATTTTATGCAGTTTTAATTTTACACACTCTTACTCTCTGTTACCCAAGGTGTTTGCGCTCCATTCGTTGTCCATATCAATCTGCCCCCGGGCCCGCTGGGTAACCTAGAAACCCTCATGCATGTTGTGGTTTTTGTCCAAGGTTTTACATTTGCGCACTCTGTTTTGTTAAAATAAATCAGGAGGCCGTATGAGCCGCAGTTGCTCTTTTTTCGGTGCGGTCTGTTCACTTGATTCTCTTGTTGTGGCTAAATACTGCCTTACCACTCACTCTACATTCGGAGGTGACGGTGTCCCATGTGGACCCATGTCACATACCTCCGACACACACTCACTCCAGTGACTTACTTCATCAAATATCCCGCACCGTGGAATTACCTACGGGAAACCACTCCGTCTGCCACCGTGTGTTGGAATTGGTCGGGCGGGTCTGTTTTGAAGGCCTGCCGCGCACGTTGTCGGCGTCATTACGCCGCACGTGTGTGGAACGGCACAAGGATGCTGGGAAAAGTAGTTCCGTGCCCGGAATTCAACCCTTGATAGTACGGGGAGATTTGTTTTACAATATGTTTTGAGGCAAGATAATGTGAGTTTATTTGTTTCTGTTGTTATTTCCTTTCAATTCAGTGGGTACTTGTTCATATATCCGCTAAATACCGCTCTTCAACAACCCTACCTGTTGTTGTCAATAAAATTGTGTGTACCTTGCGAAAAAGAAATTTTGCGATTTTTTTTTTTTTGGAAAAGACGGCATTTCTTTTTGAACAGACAAGGGGCGAGGCATATGAGTCTCATAGAATAGCTTATTTGGTCAAGAAGTTTTTAGGCCATTATCGTTTTGTACAAGTCACGAGATTGTGACCTTGTGTGTTTCTGGTGTGACAATAGAAACTCCTACCCTGTCTTAACTAAGACCCTAGTGCATGCTGCATATGTTCTAGCATTTTAAGGGATTTATGTAAGAGTTGTCCAGGGTATATCTTCATTTAAACCCCTAGTTGCGCTTGAGCGGCGATAGATCCAGCTTTGTTCTAGTCGCAGTAATTGCTTGTCATTCACTGTTGTCGGCAACTTCTCTATCACCGTCCAGGTGAAGTCGTTCTCTGTGTGGCCTGTTGTTTGGAAGTGGCGCATCAATTTTGTGATAGTTTTTTCACATCTGAAGGTACTGCGGTGTTCATTGATGCGCGTTTTAATTTTACGTGTCGTCATGCCAATATATTTCAATTGGCATTTGCATGTAATAACAAACACGACATTGCTACTATTGCAGTTTGTATGCTTATTGAGTTTCCATGGGGTTCTTAGTCCCAGATCCACCTCCTTGCTTGCTTTGGTCAGGGGCAGAAATTGCAATTCCCACACGGGAAATCACCCACTATTTCAGGTAGGCCCCACATTGTCTGCAGTGTGCGGTTTTCCTCATTTGTCTCTCGTGGACGGGTGTGTGCCACTGAGTCCCTCAGTGATTTTCCTCTCTTCAAGGCGTACATAGGTTTCTCTAATCTTAATGATGCTGAGTTCAGGGTTTTCCAGTGTCGCAGTATTATTCTCTTTACTGCATTGAAATCTGTGCCGTAGGTGGTTACGCATACTTTCCTGGTATTTTTCGGTTTCGTGTGTGTCTCCAGTAGTGGTTCTCTTGGATTATTTTTTGCTCTCTTGATCGCCCTCTTCACTAGATGTTTTGGGTAAGATTTTCTTCTAGTTTTCTTGCCAGCAGTTCTGCGTGTTCCCCACAGGTTTTTTCTCAGTGCAGTTCCTCCTCAGCCTAAGGAACTGACCTACTGGTAGGTTATCCTTAAGAGCTTTTGGATGGAAACTGTCATAACGGAGAAGATTGTTCACATCCGTCAGTTTGTAGAAAACCTCTGTTTTAAGCGACTCATTTTCAGACCATATCCTCAGGTCAAGGAAGGTAATAGATTCCGTGCTTTTAGTCATGGTGAAGTTTAGGTATTCATCTCTGGTATTTAACCAGGTCAGAAAATCTGTTGCTTCTGTTTCGGAGCCTCTCCAGACTAGGAAGATGTCGTCTATAAATCTCTTCCATACTTGTACCTTACTGTCAAATGGGTTGTTGTTGTCATAGATGTGTTTCATCTCAAAGTCGTGAACATAAAGGCAGGCTAAGGTCGGGGCAAAGGTACTACCCATTGGTGTTCCATGGGTCTGTAAGTAAAAATCTCCCACAAACTTAAAGTAGTTCTTAGTTAGGGCTATTTTTGCACAATCCAGGACAAACCTCTTTGGTGTGATAGATTCCCATTCCTCTCTTCTAAGTATGATCTCTATAACCTTTAGGGATGCCTCTTGTGGTATGATGGTATACAGCGCCTCGACATCAAGTGTGACAAAGATGTCTGTGGTTTTGTTAAATTTCAGGGTCTGAAGTAGTACAAGCATATCTCTTGTATCCTTGAGGTAGGTGGACATTGTCTGGACTAGTGGTCTTAAGAAGTGATCTGTGAATTTCGACAGGGGTTCCAACACGGACCTGATGCAACAGTTGTGATGCCCATGGAGATGTACCGAAATGAGTGCAGGAAACTACTGAACTCTATCCACACGATGGTGAATGAGGCAAAAGAGAGGGAGTGGATTACAACAAAGGAGGCTGCATTCCTGAAAGAGGAAAACCCTCGGACACCCTACTTTTACATTCTACCAAAGGTGCACAGGAACAAAAATCCACCACCTGGAAGGCCAATAGTCTCAGGCATCAGGTCCGTGTTGGAACCCCTGTCGAAATTCACAGATCACTTCTTAAGACCACTAGTCCAGAGAATGCCCTCCCACCTCAAGGATACAAGAGATATGCTTGTACTACTCCAGACCCTGAAATTTAACAAAACCACAGACATCTTTGTCACACTTGATGTCGAGGCGCTGTATACCAGCATACCACAAGAGGCATCCCTAAATGTTATAGAGACCATACTTAGAAGAGAGGAATGGGAATCTATCACACCAAAGAGGTTTGTCCTGGATTGTGCAAAAATGGCCCTAACTAAGAACTACTTTAAGTTTGTGGGAGATTTTTACTTATAGACCCATGGAACATCAATGGGTAATACCTTTGCCCCGAGTTTAGCCTGCCTTTATGTTCACGACTTTGAGATGAAACACATCTATGACAACAACAACCCATTTGAAAGTAAGGTACTAGTATGGAAGAGATTTATAGATGACATCTTCCTAGTGTGTAGGGGCTCCGAAACAGAAGCAACGGATTTTATGAACTGGTTAAATACCAGAGATGAATACCTAAACTTCACCATGACTAAGAGCAGGGAATCTATCACCTTCCTTGACCTGAAGATATGGTCTGAAAATGAGTCGCTTAAAACAGAGGTTTCCTACAAACCGACGGATGTGAACAATCTTTTCCATTATGACAGTTTCCATCCAAAAGCTCTTAAGGATATCCTACCAGTAGGTCAGTTCCTTAGACTGAGGCAGACCTGCACTGAGAAAAAAATGATGAGGCTCACGCAGTACTGCTGGCAAGAAAACTAGAAGAAAAATCTTACCCAAAACGTCTAGTGAAGAGGGCGATCAAGAGAGCAAAAAATAATCCAAGAGAAACACTACTGGAGACACACACGAAACCGAAAAATACCAGGGTAGTATGCATAACCACCTACGGCACAGATTCCAATGCAGTAAAGAAAATAATCCTGCGACACTGGAAAACCCTGAACTCAGCATCATTGAGATTATAGAAACCTATGTTCGCCTTTGAGAGAGGAAAATCACTGAGGGACTCGGTGGTACACACCCGTCCACGAGAGACAAATGAGGAAAACCGCACACTGCAGACAATGTGGGGCCTAGCTGAAGTAGTGGGCCATTTCCCGTGTGGGAATTGCAACGTCTGCCCCCTGACTAAAGCAAGCAAGGAGGTGGATCTGGGAATAAGAACCCCATGGAAACTTAATAAGCATACAAACTGCAATAGTAGCAATGTCGTGTATGTTATTACATAAAAATGCCAATTGAAATATATTGGCATGACGACACGTTAAATTAAAAGGTGTGTGAGAAGTTGGCCTGGCATATGCTGTCCACTAATTATAGTCGGCACCTTGCACCAGTCCAAACAACCCTTATTGGAGATAGGTTAAAGACAACCTTTATTGAAAGCTATCCTAGTGGTAGCTATGGAGAGCAGTTTTCAGGCTAAGTCTTGAAGGAATGTAAAGCAGCTTGTTTTACCAGTCTATAATCTCTTGAGTGACCAAATGAAAGAGGACCACACCAGGTATATATTCAAAATATATGTATTTATTACTAAACACACCCCTCTAGTCTCTTTATGAGGCTAGAGTTCGAAGTACATACGTTACGAGTTAGTTATCTACAGTAATAGCACAAATACACGTTTGAGCCCCAGGGGCGTACCAAACCATATACCAATAAAGTGGTATAAGAACCACGACTGAGCTAGACACAAGGCCTAGAGCCTGTAGAAGTGCTTGGACCACAAGGAACCACCCAAGGCAGTGACACAGGGGACCCACGGGGACGCGTGCAGTGTATGAACACAACCGCGAACCACCGTTAACTTCTATGGGGAAAGTCGCGATTAGAATTTAAAAGAAAAGGGACACTTAGAGGAGGACTTGGAGCAAACCCTTTGAGAACTAGGCTTTTCTAGTGTCAATACCCACGGGAGCACCGGAGTACTCGAGTTACCTCACCCAGGGAAGCCGGGTGCATAGGTGTCTTTCGGGGTCGGGTTTCGTCTGTCGCTTTCAATGGCGATCTGCTGCAAAGTGCTGCTGGCAGCCAAGTCGAAAGTGTTCGGGTGGATCCAAAGGTGGATCGAAGATCTGAAGAACCTGAAAGCAGAGGGGACAGAGTCTGGGTCACTAGCCAGTGACCAGGAAGGCGATGAGCAGATGCCCACCGATGTTGAGTGCTTCAGATAGGTTGACGGTTGTCTTGACTCTTCAGCCACGAGGTCCAGGAGGCGTCGACGACAACCAGGAGCTGGATTCGAGCTGTCCCACGAAGTCTGTCAATTGCAGGGGTGTCGGCGACCGGATTGGACCCAACAAGCCTTGGCAACGGCAAGTCTCGTGGAAATCGAAGAAGGACAATGTTGCAGACCAGCAAGGTCTGGGGGACTCACCCAGCAAGGATAAGTCAGGGCACACGTGGAGCAACCAGGGAGCCCAAGCAGAAAAAGATTGGACTTCGGGAGGGCCTACTAGCCAACGGACTAGCAACCGCAAAGGAGCCTCAAGACGGTGCACGTGGAGCTGGCTCACAGGACACTCGTGGAGTGGAGGCCAGTGATCTTTGGTGCAGTTGGTGCTGGAGGCTGGGGCTACTCGGAGCCCAAAGCACGACTTCGGGGGAGACCCAGAAGAGGATGCACTTGCAAGTGCGTTCGGTGTCCAGGGGTCACGGTTCCACGTTACCCACGACAGCTACGGGCCTCAGCTTTGCTGGGGACTCAGGGCAGCCTCGGGGAAGTCTGGAAATCCACCTCTAGTGATGCAAAGGCTTCGGCGTCCAATGGGAGCTTCAGCGATGCAGACCGGACAATTGCTTCTTTGGTGCCTGCCAAGCAGGGGAGTCACTCCTTGACCCCAAGGGAGATTCTTCAGTCCTCTAATCTTGAAGTAGAGCGTCGAAGGTCCAGGATTCTGTGTCAGAGTTTCGTCCAGGTAAATCTAAAGTCCTAAGGACTGGGTTCCCTACTTATACTAAGGTAGGGGTTGGACATACTCTGGGGCCCCACCTATGGGAGGGTCAGGGCAGAGGGCTGGTTACACCCCTTTCCCTTTGTCCAGTTTCGCGCCAGAGCAGGGGCTGGAAGCCCCTGAGCTGGTTTGAACTGGGGTATGCACAGGGACACCAAATGTGCCCCCAGTGCAGGACTTCAAAGCACCAGAGAGTGGTCCCGCCCAGCCCCAATACACACTATCCTGTCTGGGGAGGTGGTCACACCTCCCTGGGACAGGAAACCTATTGTCCAGGCCTCCCTGCCGGAGTTTTGGTCAGCAGCAGGAGGCCAGACTCGTGTCTGTGGCAGCGGCATCCATTTTGTGATGCCAGGGCTCTGGAAAGTCAGTACCGGGCATACCGGTGTGTACATGTCTTTCCCTCTAGAAGGGTGGAATGCTACTCCCGCCGCCAGAACTGGCGGGGGTAGTATTCCAAGATGTTTGACACCAAACACGACATGTTTCCGTGCAGCCATCCCAAAGTTAGCATTTAACGCGAGGTTATAATGCGCTTAAGAGTATATGGTCAGGCTGCACTACAAACAGCATCAGAGAAGGGTCTCCGAACGCTGCAGAGGGGCCCTGCTCATGCAGGGGCACCCTCTCACATAGGAACCACGCACTCTGCCTTCAGGATTGATAAGGCCTGCCATAGGAGTGACTTATAGGTTTATATGTGTGTATGTATATAGTGATATAGGTAGCCTATATCACAGTAAGGGGTGCATGCACCACCTTACCCAGGCTGCAGTAGCAGACCTGTGGTGTCAGTTTGGATGGCCTTCCAGGGGTGGCACAATACATGCTGCAGCCCCTGGTAGGCCTCTGAGGTAACTATGCCCTGGGTACATAGTATACCATATACTAGGGACTTATAAGGGCACTCCAGATTCCAATCAGAGATGTGCCTAAGGCACATGGAAACCATTTTAGAGAGGAAGCAGCTAGGCTGGGGTTCTGATTAGCAGGGCCCCAGCCAGACTAAGGTCGAAAAACAGTGAAGCATCAGCAAAAAGTGGGAGTACCCATGTGAAGCAGATCCTACTCTCCTACACAACCCCCCCAAACGTAGGGACATTAAACTAACCTTGCCCAGTTAAGTCTTCATGTTCTAAGTGGAAGTACCTAGAGAGTCCATCTGCATTGGCATGGTTACTCCCAGGTCTATGTTCCACTGTGAAGTCCATCCCCTGTAGGGAAATGGACCACCTAAGCAGTTTGGGGTTTTCACCCTTCATTTGTTTTAGCCATAAGAGGGGCTTATGGTCTGTTTGAACAAGGAAGTGAGTACCAAACAAGTATGGCCTCAGCTTCTTCAGAGCCCAGACCACAGCAAAGGCCTCCCTCTCAATGGCTGACCAACGTTTCTCTCTAGGGGTCAGCCTTCTGCTAATGAAAGCTACTGGCTGATCCTGACCTTCATCATTCAATTGTGACAGTACAGCCCCTACCCCCAATTCAGATGCATCAGTTTGAACAATGAACTTCTTGGAGTAATCAGGACTCTGTAGAATGGGAGCAGTGCACATGGCCTGCTTCAGGTCATCAAATGCCTTTTGACAGCTAACTGTCCACTGAACCTTTTGGGCATTTTCTTGGAAGTTAAGTCATTCAGGGGTGTCACTATTGATCCATACCCCTTGACAAACCCAGTACCCAGTCAGGCCTAAGAAGGCTCTCACCTGAGTCTGGGTAGTTGGAGCAGTCCAGTCCATGATGGTTTGGATCTTGCTCTGCAGTGGTTGAACCTGGCCTCCACCCACAAGGTGGCCCAGGTACACAACCTGACTCTGCCCTATCTGGCACTTGGTGGCCTTGATAGTCAGGCCTGCTTTCTGCAGGGCCTGTAAAACATTTCTGAGGTGGACCAGGTGATCCTCCCAGGTGGAGCTAAAGACAGCAATATCATCTAGATATGCTGCACTATAGGCTTCCAGACCTGTAAGGACTGTATTCACCAACCTCTGAAAAGTGGCAGGTGCATTCTTCAGACCAAAGGGCATCACCACAAATTGATAATGCCCACTAGGGGTTGAGAATGCTGTCTTTGGCTTTGCATCATCAGCTAGTCTGATCTGCCAGTAGCCAGCTGTCAGGTCAAATGTGCTTAGATACTTGGCTGAGGCCAAAGTGTCTATTAGCTCATCTGCCCTTGGTATTGGATGGGCATCAGTCCTAGTGACTGCATTGAGACCCCTGTAGTCCACACAAAACCTCATCTCTCTTTTTCCACCATTGGTGTGAGGTTTTGGCACAAGGACCACTGGACTAGCCCAAGGGCTATCTGAGGGTTCAATAACTCCCAAATCCAACATCTTCTGGACTTCTGTCCTGATACAGTCCCTGACATGGTCAGGTTGCCTATAAATCTTATTTTTAATAGGCAGACTGTCCCCAGTGTCCACTTCATGAGTGCACCAGGTAGTCTGACTGGGTGTCAGTGAGAATATGTGTCTGCACTGATTGAGCACCTGTCTGCAATCAGTCTGCTGCTGGGTAGTGAGGCTGCCTGCCAAGGCTACACCATCCACTGACCCATCACCAGGGTTCTGTGAGAGCAGGTCAGGGAGTGGGTCACTCTCTTCCTCCTGTCCCTCATCAGTAGCCATGAGCAAGCCCATGTCTGCCCTGTCCACATATGGTTTTAACCTGTTGACATGGAGAACCCTGTGGGGACTCCTGGGTGTTCTTAGGTCTACTAAGTAGGTAACCTCACCCTTCTGCTCAACAATGGTGTGGGGTCCACTCCATTTGTCTTGGAGAGCTGCTGGGGCCACTGGCTCCAACACCCACACCTTCTGTCCTGGCTGATAAACAGTCAGTACAGCCTTTTGGTCATGCCAGGCCTTTTGAAGTTCCTGGCTAGCCTCAAGGTTTTTGGTTGCCTTTTTCATATACTCAGCCATCCGGGAGCGGAGACCAAGTACGTAGTCAACTATGTCTTGCTTTGGGGGCTTGAGAGGTAACTCCCATCCTTCCTTCACCAAGCACAGTGGACCCCTGACAGGGTGACCAAACAAAAGTTCAAAAGGGCTGTAGCCAACCCCCTTTTGAGGCACCTCCCTGTATGCAAATAAAAGACAGGGCAAGAGTATGTCCCATCTTCGCCTTAGCTTTTCTGGGAGCCCTTTAATCATGCCCTTCAAGGTTTTGTTGAATCTCTCAACTAAACCATTGCATTGTGGGTGATAGGGTGTGGTGAACTTGTAAGTCACTCCACACTCCTTCCACATTGCTTTTAAGTATCCAGACATAAAGTTTGCACCCCTGTCTGATACAACCTCCTTAGGGAAGCCCACTCTTGAGAAAATTCCCAGGAGGGCCCTTGCCACCACAGGTGCTGTAGTGGTCCTAAGGGGAATAGCCTCTGGGTACCTGGTGGCATGATCCACTACCACCAGGATAAACCTGTGCCCAGATGCTGTTTGGGGATCCATGGGACCAACAATGTCAATCCCCACCCTTTCAAAGGGAACCCCCACCACAGGTAGTGGTATCAGGGGGCCTTTGTAGTGCCACCTGCCTTGCCACTGGCCTGGCAGGTTACACAGGAGCGACAAAACTCCTTGGTGTCTTCAGACATGTGGGGCCAGTGAAAGTGAGGGACAATTCTGTCCCAAGTCTTGTTCTGGCCCAGGTGACCTGCTAAGGGAATGTCATGGGCTAGGGTCACTAGGAAGCCCCTGAACTTCAAAGGTATAACCAACCTCCTGGTAGCACCAGGCTTGGGGTCTCTACACTCTGAGTAAAAGAGTCCATCATCCCAATACACAGTATGGGGACCACTAGCTTTCCCAGCAGCCTCAGCAGCAGATTGCTGTCTGAGGGGTTCAAGAGAAGGGCAGCTCTGCTGCTCCTGGCTCAGATCTGCCCTGGAAGGTCCCCCTGTCCCCAAGAACTCAACCTGTTCAGGTTCAAGCTCCTCTGGGACAGTTCCTTCCTCAGGACTGAGATCATCCCCTCAAGGGACTGATCTTCCTTCTGAGCCAAGGGGGAAGGCACTGCCTTTACCCTACTACTCCTCTTCTTGGAAGGCACTTGGTCCATTAGTCCAGAATCCAAGGCCTGTTCAGTGCTAGACATTTTGGCTTGTGACCTGGTCACAGCAAACACATCTGCAGGGATCCCCAGCATTTCTGCATGGGTCCTGAGCTCCACTTCTGCCCAAGCTGAAGTTTCTAAGTCATTGCCAAGCAAGCATTCAACGGGTAGGTCTGCACTTACCACAACCTTCTTAAGGCCAGTTACCCCTCCCCAGGAGAAGTTAACAACTGCCAGAGTATGGTCTGTTCTGACGTTGCTAGCATTGGTCACTTGGTACATTTCACCAAGTATAATCTGCCCAGGATTCACAAGGTCTTGTGTCACCATGGTGACACTTGCCCCTGTGTCCCTAAATGCCAAAGCCTCTCTTCCATTGATTAAAGGCTGTTGTCTGTACTTGCCCAGATTACTGGGACTCACAGAGGAGGTCATATCCATGCCTCCATCACAGACTAGGACAGCCTGAGTGAGTTCTCTGACTAGGTCAGAGCTCATCTCTTTACCCAGGGTCAACCCTACTAAACCCTTGGCTTGTGTAGTCCCACCACCAACTGTAACTGCACTAGGGGGAGCAGGTGCCTTAGGGGCATTGGTGGGGGCTGGAGTCGAGTCTTTGGACTTAGTGCAATCACTGGTCCAGTGGGTCTTTTGCTTACAGACCTTGCACCATGGTTTTCTTTGGCCTTTCCCTTTGGTAGACTGTGAATCCCCACCTGAAGAAGATTTTTGGGGGCCTTGTGAAGACTTTTGATCTTTACCCTTCTCCCCACCCTTATCAGAGGTTTTCGAATCTTGCTTCTTAGGGTCACCACCTTGGTTCTGTACCTTCTGCTTCACCCTGGTTCTGACCCATTTGTCTGCCTTCTTTCCCAATTCTTGGGGAGAGGTCAGATCAGAGTCTACCAGGTGCTGATGCAACAGCTGATTTTGACAGTTATTAAGAATCTGCTCCCTCATTATCAGATTGTACAATCCTGTGAAGTCACATACCTTACTGCCCAATAACCAACCTTCCAGAGCCTTGGCAGAACAATCAACAAAGTCCACCCAGTCTTGAGTCTGTGCTTTTGGGTATCCCTGAACTTTAACCTGTATTGTTCAGTGGTTAGGCCAAACCCATCAATCAGAGCACTCTTCAAGACTTTGTAATTATCAGCATCCTCCTCTCTAACAGTGAGGAGCTTGTCTCTACCTTTGTCTGCAAAGGAGAGCCACAAGATTGCTGCCCACTGCTCCTGAGGGACCCTCTGTACCTTATAGGCCCTCTCTAGAGCAGTTATCCATTTGTGGAAATCATCCCCACTCTGGTAGGGAGGGACAATCTTGCTCAGGTTTCTATGGTCATAAGACCTTTCCCTATCTTTGGGGAAACTGCTGCCACCATGGGACTCTAGTCCCAACTTTTGTCTCTCTCTATAGAGATCTAGGGACTCCCTGTCTATAGCCAATTGCTGTTTCCTGAGTTCAAGTTGAGCTTGCTCATATTGAATCAGTCTCTTTCTCCTCTCATGAGAGGATTCCCTCCTATGAGAGGAGACAGAGGTCCTTATTGAGGTGTCAGAGTGGTTAGACTCCTGAGAAGGAGACCTAGACCTTCTGGGCACACTCAGAACTCTTCCTGGGGGACAAAGGAGAGGTCAGTCTGATCCTCTCCCTCCTCCTCCTCCACAGGAGGAATTGGATTTTCCAGGGCAAGGTCATTTTCACCTTCCTGGCCAGTTTCAGAGGGGGGCCTGGGTTTCTTCACCCCTGGCCCCTTCCTCATCTTTTGCCCCACCCTCTTTGCCTACCCCTTCAGACCCTAGGGGCCTGCTGAGATCATCAGCTAGTAACACCTCCCTGAGGCACTTTTGCCTGTCTTCAACTTCCTAGTAGTGCATAATGCTCTCAATTCCAAGAATGGGAGTTTATCACACTTGGAGGGAAGAAGCCCACTGGCTTCTGGCAAGGACTCACTGGGTCCTGGTTTTGAAGACATTACTAGTGAGGTGTGGTGTATGCACTACCTACTCTAGTGTGGCCTACTAAACTCTCTTGAGTTGTAGAAAGGGTGTGCTGTCCCTTAAAACACAACTCTAAGTTCAGTAGAACTTACTGTATTACTAAGCTTGATTTATATGTACCTTAGGTACCCTTAGTGGTTTTCAGTTGATCAATTCAATTGAGATTATCTGGTAAAACAATAGCAAGCTGGAATCCCACACGCTGCACACCAATGTGAGAAGTTGGCCTGGCATATGCTGTCCACTAATTATAGTGGGCACCTTGCACCAGTCCAAACAACCTTTATTGAAAGCTATCCTAGTGGTAGCTATGGAGAGCAGCCTTCAGGCTAAGTCTTGAAGGAATGTAAAGCAGCTTGTTTTACCAGTCTATAATCTCTTGAGTGACCAAATGAAAGAGGACCACACCAGGTATATATTCAAAATATATGTATTTATTACTAAACACACCCCTCTAGTCTCTTTATGAGGCTAGAGTTTGAAGTACATACGTTACGAGTTAGTTATCTACAGTAATAGCACAAATACACGTTTGAGCCCCAGGGGCGTACCAAACCATATACCAATAAAGTGGTATAAGAACCACGACTGAGCTAGACACAAGGCCTAGAGCCTGTAGAAGTGCTTGGTCCACAAGGAACCACCCAAGGCAGTGACACAGGGGACCCACGGGGGACGCGTGCAGTGTATGAACACAACCGCGAACCACCGTTAACTTCTATGGGGAAAGTCGTGATTAGAATTTAAAAGAAAAGGGACACTTAGAGGAGGACTTGGAGCAAACCCTTTGAGAACTAGGCTGTTCTAGTGTCAATACCCACGGGAGCACCGGAGTACTCGAGTTACCTCACCCAGGGAAGCCGGGTGCATAGGTGTCTTTCGGGGTCGGGTTTCGTCGTCGTTTTCAATGGCGATCTGCTGCAAAGTGCTGCTGGCGGCCAAGTCGAAAGTGTTCGGGTGGATCCAAAGGTGGATCGAAGATCTGAAGAACCTGAAAGCAGAGGGGACAGAGTCTGGGTCACTAGCCAGTGACCAGGAAGGCGATGAGCAGATGCCCACCGATGTCGAGGTCTTCAGGTAGGTTGACGGTCGTCTTGACTCTTCAGCCACGAGGTCCAGGAGGCGTCGACGACAACCAGGAGCTGGATTCGAGCTGTCCCACAACGTCTGTCGATTGCAGGGGTGTCGGCGACCGGATTGGACCCAACAAGCCTTGGCAACAGCAAGTCTTGTGGAAATCAAAGAAGGACGATGTTGCAGACCAGCAAGATCTTGGGGACTCACCCAGCAAGGATAAGTCAGGGCACACCTGGAGCAACCAGGGAGCCCAAGCAGAAAAAGATTGGCCTTTGGGAGGGCCTACTAGCCAATGGACTAGCGACCGCAAAGGAGCCTCAAGACGGTGCACGTGGAGCTGGCTCACAGGACACTCGTAGAGTGGAGGCCAGTGCTCTTCGGTGCAGTTGGTGCTGGAGGCTGGGGCTACTAGGAGCCCAAAGTATGACTTCAGGGGAGACCCAGAAGAGGATGCACTTGCAAGTGCGTTTGGTGTCCAGGGGTCACGGTTCCACGTTACCCACGACAGCTACGGGCCTCAGCTTTGCTAGGGACTCAGGGCAGCCTCGGGGAAGTCTGGAAATCTACCTCTGGTGATGCAAAGACTTTGGCGTCCGACGGGAGCTTCTGCGATGCAGACCAGACAATTGCTTCTTTGGTGCCTGCCAAGCAGGGGAGTCACTCCTTGACCCCAAGGGAGATTCTTCAGTCCTCTAATCTTGAATTAGAGCATCGAAGGTCCAGGATTCTGTGTCAGAGTTTCGTCCAGGTAAATCTAAAGTCCTAAGGACTGGGTTCCCCTACTTATACTAAGGTAGGGGGTTGGACATACTCTGTGGCCCCACCTATGGGAGGGTCAGGGCAGAGGGGTGGTTACACCCCTTTCCCTTTGTCCAGTTTTGCAGCAGAGCAGGGGCTGGAAGCCCCTGAGCCGGTTTGAACTGGGGAATGCACAGGGACACCAAATGTGCCCCCAGTGCAGGACTTCAAAGCACCAGAGAGTGCTCCCGCCCAGCCCCAATACACACTATCCTGTCTGGGGAGGTGGTCACACCTCCCTGGGACAGGAAACCTATTGTCCAGGCCTCCCCTGCCGGAGTTTCGGTCAGCAGCAGGAGGCCAGACTCGTGTCTGTGGCAGCGGCATCCATTTTGTGATGCCAGGGCTCTGGAAAGTCAGTACCGGGCATACCGGTGTGTACATGTCTTTCCCTCTAGAAGGGTGGAATGCTACCCCCGCCGCCAGAACTGGCGGGGGGGTAGTATTCCAAGATGTTTGACACCAAACACGACATGTTTCCGTGCAGCCATCCCAAAGTTAGCATTTAACGCGAGGTTATAATGCGCTTAAGAGTATATGGTCAGGCTGCACTACAAACAGCATCAGAGAAGGGTCTCCGAACATAGGAACCACGCACTCTGCCTTCAGGATTGATAAGGCCTGCCATAGGAGTGACTTATAGGTTTATATGTGTGTATGTATATAGTGATATAGGTAGCCTATATCACAGTAAGGGGTGCATGCACCACCTTACCCAGGCTGCAGTAGCAGACCTGTGGTGTCAGTTTGGATGGCCTTCCAGGGGTGGCACAATACATGCTGCAGCCCCTGGTAGGCCTCTGAGGTACCTATGCCCTGGGTACATAGTATACCATATACTAGGGACTTATAAGGGCACTCCAGATTCCAATCAGAGATGTGCCTAAGGCACATGGAAACCATTTTAGAGAGGAAGCAGCTATGCTGGGGTTCTGATTAGCAGGGCCCCAGCCAGACTAAGGTCGAAAAACAGTGAAGCATCAGCAAAAAGTGGGGGTACCCATGTGAAGCAGATCCTACTCTCCTACAAGGTGCATCAATGAACACCGCAGTACCTTCAAATGTGAAAACACTATCACAAAATTGATGCGTCACTTCCAAATAACGGGTCACACAGAGAACGACTTCACCTGGACGGTGATAGAGAAGTTGCCGACAACTGTAAATGACGAACAATTACTGCGACTAGAACAAAGATGGATCTATCGCCTCTCAAGCACAACTACGGGTTTAAATGAAGATATACCCTGGGCAACTCTCACATAAATCCCTTAAAATGCTAGAACATATGCAGCATGCACTAGGGTCTTGGTTAAGACAGGGTAGGAGTTTCTATTGTCACACCAGAAACACACAAGGTCACAATCTCGTGACTTGTACAAAACGATAATAGCCTAAAAACGTCTTGAACAAATAAACCATTCATTGAGACTCATAGGCCTGTCTGTCCAACAAGAAATTGCGTCTTTTTCCCCCAAAAATTCGCACATTTTTTTTCGCAAGGTACACACAACTTTATTGACAACAACAGGTAGGGTTGTTGAAGAGCGGTATTTAGCGGATATATAAACGAGTACCAACTGAATTGAAAGGAAAGAACAACAGAAACAAATAAACTCACATTATCTTGCCTCAAAACATATTGTAAAACAAATCTCCCCGTACTATCAAGGGCTGAATTCCGGGCACGGAACTACTTTTCCCAGCCTCCTCGTGCCGTTCCACGCACGTGCGGCGTAATGACGCCAACAATGTGCGCGGCAGACCTTTAAAACAGACCTGCCCAACCGATTCCAACACACGGCGGCGGACGGAGTGGTTTCCCGTAGGTAATTCCACGGTGCGGGATCTTTGATGAAGTAAGTCACTGGAGTGAGTGTGTGTTGGAGGTAGGTGACATGGGTCCACATTGGACACCATCATCTCCGAATGTAGAGTGAGTGATAAGGCAGTATTTAGCCACAACGAGAGAATCGGGTGCACAGACCGCACCAAAAAAAGAGCAACTGCGGCTCATACGGCCTCCTGATTGTTTTTAACAAAACAGAGTGCGCAAATGTAAAACCTTGGACAAAAACCACAACATGCATGAGGGTTTCTAGGTTACCCAGCGGGCCCGGGGCAGATTGATATGGACAACGAACGGAGCGCAAACACCTTGGGTAACAGAAAGTAAGAGTGTGTAAAATTAAAACTGCATAAAATCAAACTTATAAGCAACAAATAAACCTCGCATATGAGATGGGCTTGGAACATTTTGGCTAAATACAGAACATTGATCCAAGCATTCTTCCTTCCCATAGTGTGTGACTAAAAGACAGCACGCCCCGCCCGATCCGCATGCCACTTGAAAAAAGAAACCAGTGGGTAAGCGTAATAATGATGGAGTATGTGGGTCACATCTAGGGGACTACCACAGGATGAATGTGTAAGATCTTAATCACTGAATGCAGCAATTGCATCCAGACCTACCATATAACTCACAACCTATTGAGAAATAGGTTTCCTTAGCATACATTGAGATAAAGGTCGCCCTTGTATATAGATCACTAGTGCACATAGTCAAATCACGAATCACAGTAATATGAATATTCACGGGATCACAGATAGACCCTTTTAAACACAGAGCTATAGGGAAATTATGTGCCAGTGTCATGCACAAAATTAGGATATGCATGGAATATAAGAGAATCACGATCCAACACATAGGTATGGATGTAACACCAAAAAGAGACAGGACAAGTAAATAAAGTAATAATGATTTCTTCTCCCTTCTTAGAAAATCTACTGAGAACAGAAAGAAGACAGGTGAGCGAATTAGGCCTCACTTTAATGCATGGAATGTGTGCACAATATAGAAGCAGGGACAATAGAACACAAAATTAGCCCTGACGAAGGCTCCAGACCCACGTGGGCTCCTAGCGAGGGCCGAAACATGTTGGCACAGCGAAAGGGGTGCAACTGAGCAATTATATTCAGTAAAATCCAACAAATTCACGTTTTTATCCATACCCCAGGTACCCTCTGAATAAAACATAGCTTTTGGGTATACCTAGATGTATTTTTAAACATCACTCATCTGGATCCCTGCTTATCCAGTAGTGCTTTATCTAAGAACTCCCATTCCATCTATGGTTGAGTCCGCCCAGGTAGTATCATCTTACCTGGGTGTGGATAAGCGCCAATGTTGAAGCATGTCACGATAAGTGAGTGAGGCGTCTGCTCCAATATCTTTGGATATCCTTATCCCCCAGGATAAGGCAGAGGGAGTTTACCACATCCTGACAGAGTAAAAAAAAAACAGAATTCCTGAGGAGAATTCTCAACAGCAGCGGTTGCTTGTATGTGATAAGAGTGATGAGGACGAGCCAGTGATTGTCAGTATGGAAGGTGGCTCAGAGAACACAGCGATTGCTCCTCCTCAGCCTGCTCAAAGGAATGTGGCACTGGTTCCACCACCACTGCCAGCTTCAATATTTGTTAGGCCCTGCTCAGATCTACATCCACCACTACCTCAATCAAAGTACGCCCTGAAGAGAGGCAAACAACACATCCACCTACCTCCATTTTTTAAGACATTCGCAGTGGCATACTAAAAAAGTTCTTCTCCCCCGTTTGGGACTGCATTACAGTTAGCAAGCAGAAGGATAATATTGCAATATGCTCCATTTGCCATGTGAGTGTTCACTGAGGTAAGCCTGGTTCACACCACGGTACTGGAGGCCAAACGTCCTATATGAAAAAGCATCACACAATCCAGTGGGAAGAGCACCTTAAACAGGTAGCTGGTGGTGGTGATGATAAGACGGGGTAAGCAGCTCCAGTCACAGTGGTAGAAGGAGGTGATAAGGAAGAAGAGGATGGCAGCTTTACAAAAGCAGCCCTGTCCCCTGCAGTGTGCCGGCATCACCTGCATCGGCAACCTCCAAATGGCACAAAACTCAGATGCAGACACCACCACATACAGTGATTACCCCAATATGCATATTGGGTCTACCACTTCCAAGTTCTCTCCAGAAGTTGCCGGTATCAGTAACACCACAAAAGAAAAAATCCAAACTACTATTACGGACATGTTTAGGCAGGAGGAGCCCTATGAACGCAACCACCCAATGGCACATTTGTGCAACGAGAAGTAGGTTAAAATGTTAGCGCTGGGCCTCCTCCCTTGTTTTTATGGAAGGAGTGGGATTTTTAGAATTTGTGGCGGCCATCTGCCCGAAACGAAGGCTCCCAGCTGGACCTATTTTGCCAAAGTTGTTATTCCAGTGCTCCATCATGATGTGCTACAATTGGTTGGACAAGCTTTGTAGAAGAGTGCTGTTCACTCTATCCCCTGACAACAGACATGTGGACCACTTGTCAAGCAACTGATTACATGTGTATCACTGCACACTGGATCTCTTTTATGGGGATTAGGCTTCAGCTATCTGCAGGTCTCAGCGCTGAAGAAACCTTTAAGGGAGTATGATGGCATGCAACAGTAGCAATGCTATCCATTTAGAAATCCCATACAGCTGCATCTTGAAGGACTTTTTTAACAGCAAGTTGTTTGAATGGCTGTGACCCAGGGGTCTCAGGATTGGTTTTGTTGCCATGGACAATGGCAGTAATATAGTCAAGGCCATGGCAGATAGTGGATATTTCAGGGTCCTGTGTGTGGCACAATGCATCAACCTGATTGTGGAGGACTTTCTCTAAAATGAAAACATAGTCTGCATATACTGGTCACCTGCAGAAGAATCTGCACTAATTTCAGTCATTCTTTTAAAGCCCAGAAGTAGTTAAGGATCATCCAGCATGCTAATAGAGTACTGGTTACAGCCCTCATACAAGAGGTGCCACCATGTTGGAACTTGACCTCCTACATGTTGCAACTTCTGTTTGAGCAGTACAGACCAATCACCAACAATGTCCTTCAAAGAGGAGAAGATGCAACTTGGAAAAGCATGACCATGGAGAAGGACAAATGGGGATTAGTCACACGCCTGACACAAATGCTACTTCCTTTTGATGTTTTCACATGGGAAGTCAGCAAGGAGGACAGTACGAAGTAATCCCGTTGTTTCAACTGCTACAGGATCAGTTACAAAATGTGTTGCAAAGGTTGGGCTTCTCTTGGCTGTTCATACAAGGCTGCAAAGTGCAATTGTGTCATCCAAAGAGTACATCTGTGCCACAATACTTGATTCCCAGTACAAAAAAATACTGCCCACTTTCATTCCTTTTTCAGAAGGGAATGTTTCTCAATAGAATACTTGGATTGTTGAGCAAGCAAGAGACCTGGAAGAAGAACGGCTGAAAGTTAGAGTCCTGAGCAAAAGTTCTGGCATGCAGCATTCAAACTCCAGAGAGGGCAGTGATGTTGTCTCACAGCAGTTAACACCAGCAACACCAGCAACAACAACAACAACAGCAGCAAGAGAAGAATTGGACCTGACCTCTGCAATGGCTTATTTCCAAGTGGCAGGGCTTAAGTCAAGTGTAGAGGCAAAGGCAACAGAGGTCTCCCAAATGGCATCTCCAATGACCATTCAGAGTATGGTCTGAGACTATCTGGATGACCCAAAAGAAGTCTAGCTGAATCAAAACCCATTGATCTATTGCTATGGGAATATACACCAATGTGAGAAAATGTGTTTATGATGCACTCAAGTACACAATGATTTGAAATCTCTTAAGCAACAGTAATCAAAATTATTAAACAAATGCTAAATGACGGCGTGCCGGGACCCAATGGAATACCGGCAGGAGTGTTCAAATCGGCACAAACATTCTGGGCAGGGCTTCTCACGCCCCTCTTTAATTGTGCCTTCCTCACAGCTGTGATTCCACCATCATTGCAAGGACCAATCCTATTTCCAATTCACAAAAAGGGCAATCGAACGAATCCAGCCAATTATTGGCTAATAGTCTTATTGGATATTGAAGCCAAGGCTTACGCTCGCATCCTACTAGGTGAACTGGAAACCTGGGTAGCCAAAAACAGCATTCTCCCCACACCCAGTCAGGATTTAGATCAGACTGTTCAACTACAGATAATATACTGGGATTTGGCCTACTTATCAAAGAGAGCCACATGGGATAAACAACCACCTATGTTCTGCTGTTTCATAGACTACAGCGCCGTTTTTGACAGAGTTAACCGGGGAATTCTATGGCACAAATTAAGCTGCGGAGGATTCTCACCCAACTCCTCAGAGCGATAATGTAATTGCATCATGGGACATAGGTTAGGGTCAAAACCAGCGCCACGACGGTGACCGGAACAAATCTCGACAAACAATGGCTTAAAACAAGGCTGTGTGCTAGCCCCACTCCTCTTCAATCTTTTCACCGCCGATTTACTGAAGCACCTAGAAGATGCATGTGTAATTACACCAAGACTAGGGAGCTCACGTCTGCAGACACTACAATACGCAGATGACATTATCATCATGGATCACACAAAAATGGGCTTATAGAGAGCCCTTACGCTCTCGATACATACAATTTGGTGAAAAAACTCCAGGTGAACCAGTCGAAAACCAAGGTAATGATGTTCGGCAAGTACCCCTAAAAGAAATCCGCGCTATGGCAAATAGGTGAACAGCGAATATCCATCTGCACCAGTTACAACTACCTGGGAGTCTGGTTCAATGAAAGGGCAACCCCTGGGGCCCATCTTAACCATCTAAAGTCAAAGGGTGCTGGGGTCTCACATATCCTGAGATGCTTAAATCGCGAACTACACAGTCCTACAGCCGAGCCAATATTAAACGTTTTACGAGCCACGCTGATGCCTACTTTCTCATACGGTCACCTAGCTCTTTCAGGGAAACTAGGCTTGTGGCTAACGAATTACCAAATACAGGCATACAAAAAAATATTTGCTTACTCTCGGCATGCAAAACAGGCTAAGTTGAGGCTGGAGCTGGGCCTGGCAAAGCCCAGATCTCCATTGTCAAAGAGACCAAATTAAATATTACATCCACATTCTGCATGACCCAGCACAGTCCCTGAAAGCCTAACTACATACCATATTTGTGGACGTGTACTCCCCATGGAATTTTCAATTGCTACAAGCCATGGGCACCCTGCAGATTGAAACAACAAACCTGGTCAATCAAAGCATCTCCATGTCAACGTGGAAAAGGGCAATAAATGCACAAATTACTTAAGTTTCATTTGAAAGGGACATTGAAGGGCTTCAACATAAGCCCCTCTTCACAGCCCTGGATGATTCTTACATAAAGGGGAAAGCTCAACCATATTTCAAATATCCCCTGTGCCCTCTCTCCTGAAATAAAATCACTCATATGTGGCTGCTGGTCCTTCCAATTGCCGATTTCAACCCGTTTTGGGCCCATAGAGACGGCCACGCATCCTGCAGGCTGTGTGATTAGCACCAAGAGTCCTGGCCACATCTGTTATGTTGCTGTCCCTACTTCGCTAATGGTCGCCAGCGCCTCCTAATTCCACTCTGTCGAAGCAACGACCTTAGACGTTGTAGGAGTGTATCTGACCTGTGCTTTACTAACAACACTGCACAAACTCTTGTAAGACTGGGAAAATTCACCAACAACATTCAAGCTGTGCTGCACACAGCCAACATTAGTGCATGGAATAAGGAAAGGAATGGCGAAAGTTCTGGTGAAGAACATTCAAGCCTGGATCAATCACCCATAAGAACCGAAACCAGACGCATAGCGGAAACAAAATAGCAAGTCAGTTGAGAGTTTGATCAGTACACACACACCACAGCTCAGTGGGTAGAAAAAGAACAGCAATGGTGACACTCTAGGCAAAAGACAACAAAGTCTGACTAAGTGCTCCTGAGAACAGAAACCGCATTGGAAGAGCCACATGTGAACTGTCGCCAGTAACTGCAATCTAGGTGCCCCCAATAACACCGCTCTAAACTGCACAACATTTAAATTCGCCTCACTAGGCCATCTGCGGAGTCAAGACTATTGCCTACTGAGAGGCACACCGCAAGGGAATTCTCTTTTAAGTACTACAAGTATAACAGTACAGGGATAAATCATCTTGCTCTAGTACTTCTTTTTCCTGTCCCCTCAGCACTAGAAGATGCAACTTTAAAGTACCGGTTTGTAACATCTCGTGGACTTGCTTTTAATCTTATTTAAAAAAAAAAAAAATAATATATAGAAATTACTTTTTAAATGGCAACGTACTTTTTAAGCAACAATATATATATATATATATATATATATATATATATATATATATATATATACACACACACCTTTGCGACTGTATGCTGCTAACAAATTGCTAATTTTCAACTATGGGTTACCGCCTAAACCCGGGCGCCGCCACCTACATGTAATAATTTTAATTAAGCAATCATGAATAAAGAAATGAAACTGTCATTATATTAAAACATAGGTTTGAGAAAAAGTCCAAAACTGAAATTAATCACTATTGTTCCACGCAAGCAGGAGTTTATTCAGTTGATTGTAGAAAATAGTATCATTTGCAGATGTTAGCAGCACACTTGCAGATTTCATAAAGAAGTTGTGTCTTTACAAAGAGTGTATCCACAGTAGCTTTTCAAAAGACCCAATGCATTAAGAGTATGGCACCCTTCATCAGGGGTAGCTTAAAGTAAAGAAAAACAGCTTATTGTATATATTCAGATTTATTAAAATATACGGTGCAACTATTATTCAACAAATAAGGAATTTTATACCATTAAAAACCTTTTCCAAATGGCACCCAACATAAGGGAGAACATATATAAGACAGGTTGAGAGCATGCCATGAATGGTGAAACTGATAAAAACTTCCCCTACTCAACAGATGTGAAACTCCTTCCCCTCACAAGGAACTACGGAACCCAGCATGCATCATATGATAGCACCAAAAGCTGATCAAGCCCATGAATGTAAGTGTTATCCCAGAACCTCCACCAGTGACCCAAATTTGAAAGAGAGCCAGTAATCGATAGTTCAGTTTGATGATGCACTCAAATCTACAAACCTCTTAATTATTGGAAAGCCTGATGGACAGAACAAAATGACACCGAGGAACAGAGAGGGCAGCTTTTTGTCGCACTCTCGTGTCAAAAACATCAATGCTATACAATGCCAACTAGCAACGGAAAGAGAGATAATCACAAAGAAAAAAAGAAAGCCTATTTGTTTTTAAAAAATTTCAAACACACCCCCTCTCCACCTACAACATACCCCCCTACCCAAGCCAAAAGAGTTACTTTCCCCCTTCCTCAAACTTCCCCAACTTCTCTCCCTTTGTACCCTCTCCACCAACAATATGCCCTCCCACCAAAAAAAATCAATAAAAAAGGGCTTTAAGGGCACCCAGTTTGGTGGAGAAGTTAGACATTTCCTGGGCCAAGTTCTGCTGCCCATGCTGGAGCAGTTCCGGCTGATGCCTCAGATGTAGTAGTTCACAAAGGATGTGGTGGAGGATGCATGATGAGGAAGATGAATCTGACGACAAGAGGGTTAACCGTGGGCAATGAACTCCGCTCTGCTAGCGGAGGTTGCGGAGATTTGCTAACTATGCATTACATTGAAAACACGGAATTCATGCAAAAACTCCAGCTACATGAATTAGCTACTGCACTCACAACCCTTTGATAAAACAACTTTACCTTTACATGCTAAAAAAGCATATAACCAATTCACAAAAGTGAGCTTTGAAAAATATCAGGCAATGAGAGAGGTGATGATTTTGGGGTCCCCCCTAACCTAGGGGGGAGGACCAAGCAGATGCCTTGAACACAAAGAGCATATCATGCTGAACGATTCGGTGGTGGTCCCATCCTCCTAGGACCACCCCAAGCAAAGTTATGGGCAAAAATACAATGCCAACCAAAGGCCCAGCAAAGGATTATGGGGCGAGATTCTAGAGTGCAGTGAATATTATAGTATTAGCTCTCAGCTGAGCCGGGAGAGCCGCTGCCGCTTGAGGAATGTTTTGATATTGGATACTATAATATTCACTGCACTCTAGAATCTCGTCCCATAATGCTTTGCAGGGCCTTTGGTTGGGATTGTATTTTTGCCCATAACTGTGCTTGGGATGGTCCTAGGAGGATGGGACCACCACCAAATCGTTCAGCATGATGTGCTCTTTGTGTTCAAGGCATCTGCTTGGTTCTCTCCCTAGGTTAGGGAGGACCCCAAAATCATCACCTCTCTCACTGCTTGCTATATTTTCATTTTCACTTTTATGAGATGACTATATGCATTTTAGCATGTAAAGATAGAGTTACTTGTTTTACCAAAGGTATGTGAGGTTTCTGTTTTATTAATTGGGATGAGTAGGAACAGAGTTACGAAACGGAGTTTCACTGAGTTTTTGTTCAACTCCTTCTACGTAGTGGTACTCGGCCCACCGTTAAAGAGGGGGAGGCTGGTTATATGGGTGGCAGTGGAGGGCCCCTGCTGCAGTTGGTGGCAGCAGTGGAGTGGCCGAGTTGGAGGTGGGCCTGGCTGGTGGCCTAAGGAAATTGAGGCTTGTGCCTCCTCCCCTTCTTTCTCCAGGGCCACCAGCTGGTGATATTCAGCAGCCACTGCCTCCAAATTCTAATGCCACAGCCAGGCAGCTATCTCCTGCCATGAAGGCACCAGCAGTTGCTGCTTTTGCCAGCTCTAGCAGCAGTAGTAGCTATATCAAGAAAGTGGGAACAAAAAAAACATGAATGGTGATTCTCAGCTCAAATACTTGTTTAGACTGTCTATAGTTGAAGAGTAGAGTAGCAAAACATTTCAGGTCCCCTAGGGCCATTGGAATTTAGTTTGGATGTGATGATTGATGGTTTTGGTATAGTCAAACAGTCTGAGCCAAGTTTTTCCTGCCCATGTATCACATCACAGCTAGCACTGACTGCAAGGAGTTAAGTCAGAACAGCAACATAATCAAAACATGAAGTATGTCATAGTGAAACTGAACAGGCACTTTATATGTGTTGATAAATGAACTAACTGACAGTAACGAGCAAGGCGTGTATATATACATATATATTCACTGAAATAAACAAAGGTTACAGGGATGTTATAGTTAGTCTCAGATTTCACTCATACAAAACCATAGAAATTCAGCTGTTGCAGTTACCTGAGCTAACTATAACCTACGCCCCTGCAATGCACTACTTATGACCTCACATATTCCATCAGTCATGACATTGCCAGTGACATCACTGATGACATCACTGATGTCAGTGGCTATATGGGTAGGTGAGTGAGTGGCTGTGTGAGTGACTGTATGAGTGAGTAACTATGTGTGTAATTGGCTGTATGGATGAGTGAGTGACTGAATGTTTGGTTAAGTGAGTTGGTTTGTGAGTAGCTATTTGGAAGAGTGAGTGTCTGTGGGATTGGCTGTATGGGTGAGTGAGCAGCTGTGTGAGTGGTTGTATGGATGTAACATGGGTATGTAAGTGGTTGTGTGGGTGTGTCAGTGAGTGTGAGTGGTTGTATGGGTGAGTGTGTGGCTCTGTAGAGAGGCTGTATGGTTGAGTGAGTGGGTATATGAGTGGCACAATGGGGTAATACCTGGGTGTGTCAGTAGCTTTATGGGTGAGTGTGTGGCTGTGTGAGTGGCTGTATGGGTGAATGTTTAACTTCTGAATTTCACTTGATTTGTATTAGTGAAATCTGAGCCTAACTATAACGTCCCTGTAACCTTTGTTTTTTTAGTGAATTTCTAAGGTTTTTTTATTCTATTTCCTAACTATAACATCCCTGTAACCCTTGGTTTTTTCAGTGAATTTCTAAGTTTTGTTTTATTCTATTTCCTAACTATAATGTCCCTGTAACCTTTGGTTCTTTAAGTCAGTTTATACATTTTTTTATTTTTTCCTAACTGTAACCACTAACCTTTGACACTTCGGGCCTCATTAGGATGTCGGTCAGAAAGCCTCCGACTGCAGGTTGGAGGCTACCGACCGGCATCCCTGGTTTGACTTCTGACCGCCTATTTACAATGTAGGCAGTTGGAAGTCAAACCGTCCGGTCATTCCGGCTGGCTTCCGACAGGCTCAAAGAGCCCGTCGGCCAGCTGGAAACCTCAACATAATCCCTACAGACGACGTTTCCACCGTCGGGATTATGATGTCAGTTTTGGACAGGCTTTCCATTTCAGGCTTTCTGACATGGAAAGCCTGTCGGAAAGCGACTTTGGGGGCCCCTAGCAGGGCCTCCTTCTCCCTGTGGCCTCCGTTTGAGGGCCGAGGGGCCCTTCTTGTAAATCCCTGCACCGTGTGGCAGGCACTGTGAGGTGCCTGCCACACTGTGCAGGGATTTACACAAACTCCCATTTCTCTATGGGAGCTTGTGCTGTGGGCGGAAACCGCCCACAGCACAAGCCCCCATAGAGAAATGGGTGTTTGCGACTGCACCTTGTGCAGTCTCATTATATTAGTGTGTCCAGAACCGCTGACCTACAGCCGGTTGGTTCCCACACCAAAACGGTGTCGGGCAGACTCGAGTCTGCCTCACATCATTATTAGGGCCTTTGTGTGTGAGTGAGTGAATGAGTGTCTCAGTAGGTGTATGAGTGTCTGAGTAGATTTGTATTTGGGTTTGAGAGAGCATGAGTGAGGCTGTAAGTGGGTATATGAGTGTCTTAGGTAGGCTGTGAGTGGGTGTGTGCGTTTCTGATAGGGGTGGGCTAAACTCCGCTCCGCTGGTGAAATTTGCAGTTTTGCCATTCCGCGCTCTGCTTGGAGCAAGGACTTCGGCAAAAACTCCACCAGCAAAGCAGAGTATACCGGCGCTCTCACCCCTAGACTTCATCCCCCAACCAATAGTGTGCCAGGAGGTCCCTTTCAAGATTTGTTGAGAAAGAAGGTGGGGCCTCCAGCGAAGTCTGAGCAATCCCGCTGTGGGGGATTTACTTGTGGCAACAATAGGGTTTATTTGCCCCAACAACCCTCGCCAGCCAAGGGGACTTCATCCCCCAACCAGTAGTGTGCCAGGAGGCCCCTTTGCAGAGTGGTTGAGAAAGGGGGTAAATCCTCTGATGAGGTCTGAGCAATCCCACTGTGTGGAACTTACTTGTGGCAACAATAGGGGTTCTTGGCCCCTAATGACCCTCAGCAGCTAAGGGCATTTCATCCCCCAACCATTAGTGTGCCAAGAGGCCCCTTTGCAGAGTGGGTGAGAAAGGGGAGCCTCCGATGAGGTCTGAGAAATTCCACTGTGGGGGACTTACTTGTGGGTGTTATTTAGCCCTGGGGAGGTGGTGGTTGCCGGGGCTCAATGAGCATCAGACGGGGGGCTCTGTGTTCCCCCTCCCATTTAAAAAAAATGCTTAGGGGCACCTGGCCCATATGGGGGCTATATTCAGGAGCCCACACTTGTTTTTTTTTTATTTTAATTGTTGCAGTGGATTCGTAGCTCTGTCGCATTTTCGTCGCAATTTTGTTTATAAAAAGTGCTTTTTGGTCCACACAGTCCCATGGCACAAGCACAGAGTTTTCCCATGGAGTGATACATATCTGCCCACTCAGGGGTTTGTTAGGAAATGCAGTAAATACACAGGCAAGGCAGCCTGGTTTTCTAAACTTCTGGCTCTATCGGAGCTGACCAGTCAGCCACTTGGCTTTCATGCTGTTGATAATGTGCTTTACAGTTTTGTGCGATTTGACGCCATGGGTTTAAGTGCACTGGCATCTTTAAGCAGACTTGTGTGATCAGTATCTGATTAGATAGTATGTATGCTTTGCCAAACGCCATAATTAGCTACATTAGTATTTCGCCTCCTTTTACTTCCTTGCAAATGCATGTCTTTTTGGAACGTAAAAATATGTAATACATACTATTTTTCTTTTTTTTTTCTTGTGAAAATAACAATATGCAATACGAAGTTGTTGTATGAAATGTAACCTGCCTTCATGATTGGCACTCGGCTCATTTGTCTTTTATTTTACTTTTACTATGTCTATGAAATCACCTGACCTCCCTCTCTCTAAAGGTGATGGGGCAACAATGTAATTGTATCCTGGCCGTGACAAATCCCAGAGGGGGGAGCAACGCATTGCCGCAATAAATAATTTGTGGAATTGGAACCTGTGGTGTGAACGAAGTGACCCGCTTGGGGCCACCCGGGTCTCCTCGTACCACCTTTCAGCCTTCCAAACCAAATGAAGAGTCGTAAGAACAGTGGAGAATATACCAATAATTGTTTTATTCAGATGCACTCAGAGTGGAGCCCCGTCTGCACAGTCTCGAAGAGTGAAAAAGAGAGAACTGAAATCAACAAGCATAGAGATACATTTTGTACGTTTCATAGTTGGACAAAGACACGCCTACAATGGAATTTTCCAGGCAGATGCAGCAGAGCAATGAAATACAAAAAAAATAGGTTTTGGTTCTAGTATCTCACAGAACCCAGCACAGTCCAAAGTCGTTTCACCATGCGCCCGCCACCAGACAAGTGGGAGAGAGCCTCTATCTAGTGAGAAAGGTATGTGCTAATATGAACAGTCTATTCAGTACTAAGATAAGACTTCAGCATTTCAGAAACCAAACTTAACAGAGGCTTTTTCTCGGAAACGATAAAGGATTAGTTTCAATCATCATTCAAAATGGCGTCTTAAGCAGAAAATGGTGCCGCGATTGCTAACTTATATTGAGCACTGTGTAAACAATCTCAAATCTATTGTAACAGACCTTCCTTTTAGCATGAGCTAAACATTTTCAACTATAGCGGAAAAAACAGAATTGCAAATAATAGCAGAATATCAAATTAGGGTACAATTAGGAACATTCCATACCATCAACATCAGGTAGTGAAACAGCAAGGAGGGATGAATTCTCAAATATTCCTTCATCTATGTTCATCAAATCATCAACATCTTTCTGAAGCATTATAGCGGCCTTTGTGTCATGAATTGATATTTTCTTTTTGGGTGTGAAAACAGTGGCACAATAGGAAGAACAAAAAGGGAGACACTGAACGAGGATACAGCAGAGCATCAATACCACAATAAGATAAATCACCTTTTCAAGGATCCAGCCCCAACTGCCGAAAAGGGACCAACTCCAATTCCCACTCTCCATTCCCTTAACGTTTTCAAGAATATCTAAAATGTGTTTGGTAATATTCTTTTCCATATTCTTAATCCCGACCACACACTGATCGCCAACTACCGCGCATACACCACCACTTTTAGCTAGGATAAAATCCACTGCATATCTAGTCTGTTCCGAATATATCCGCATACTTTCCAACTGAGTGGTGATGTCGCACAAAGCTGCCACTGTAGTATTAGATAGAATTTGCAGCCTGCATCCAAAGTATTCTCTAGCTTTCTCACCCCTGGCCATGGAAGTACCACCCTTCTCAGGGCTGCTAATGTAAAGGCCCCCTGGTCCCGAGGCGGAGTTTTTAGACGGATTTATAGACATAGCCTCCAGTCTATTGATGAAAAAACCCACATCACCATCTTAGGGGATCTCAACCTGCACTTTGGGGATTAGAGTATCCCTAATGTCAAGAGGTTAGAGCATGAACTGGAGAGCCTAGCACTATCCCAATTAATAACCTCGGCCACTCACATCAAAGGACATATACTGGACCCTGTGATCACCAATGACCCTAAAATTTCAATACACCGGCAGGTCCCAGTACCATGGTCTGACAACCATCTATTTTCCTTAGCACTAGACAAGGGGGCGGTAGTAAAGACCAACCTCCAATCCATCAAGTCTGCCTCATCTCCCCAAATGAGAAACTGGGCTAAGTTGAATGTAGAAATCTGGGTCGAATCCCTGCTTTCCTCTGGCTTTTATACATCCGGAAGCATTGATGAAGTGTATGCCAACTGGGAAAGGTGGATTCTTCAGTCTCTGGAGAAAGCGGGCCCAAAATGAATCCTAAACTAACTAATATTAACAAAAAGGCACCCTGGTTTAATGCTCAGCTAGCATTATTGAAGAAAGGGTGTAAAAAGCTGGAAAGGGAATGGAGAAAGACCTGTGATCCCCAACTCAAAACTAAATATAAATTAGCGATCAGAACCTATCATGCCAAAATTAAAGAGGTGCAGGCAGGGTTCATTGAGGATAAGATCGCACAGGCTCAGAACTCTTCCAAAGAGCTCTTCAGAGTGGTAAAATCCTTAACCACGATCACACAAAACACCCCCCATCATCAGGCCTCAAAGGAGAAATGCAATGCACTGGCCACCTATTTTCACAAAAAGCTTATAGACATTTATAGTTCCCTTCATGCGGAACTGAACATCTCTAGAGGGCATGAAACAGATCAATTGGTGGGGGTTATCCCTGCATTAACCCATTTCCCCGATCTGGACAAGCAGACTGTACAATCACTCATGAGGGAAATTCGATCAGGTTCCCCCTTAGATCCCGCCCCCCCACAGATTCTGGCAAAAGACATCAAGGCCCTTCTGCCATCAATTGTTGACATGCTAAACCTCTCCCTACAGACAGGTAGAGTCCCTACCGTATGGAAGCAGGCAAGAATATAAACCTTTGCTAAAAAAAACAAGCCTGGATGCTGCTCTGCCAGAGAACTTCCGACCAATATCACTTCTCCCATTTAATTGTGACATTTTGGAGAAACATGTTAACAGAATATTGTCACAATTCTTGGAATATCACCTTCGGTTAAACTCTACACAGGTGGGGTTCCGTCCTCAGCACAGTACGGAATCCGCCTTGTTGGCGGTGTCCGAAGAACTTAAAATGACCCTTGATCAAGGTGGAGCAGCTGCGATACTACTCCTAGCCCTAAGCGCAGCATTCGATACGGTCGACTATGGCCTGCTGGGTAACAGACTCCGGGAAATTGGTATCCAGGGCAAAGCCTTGGATTGGTTGGGGTCACTCCTGGAGGAGAGGTCCTTCCAGGTTATGGAAGCCAACCTCTTCTCTGATATTAAGCCTCTGACTTGTGGTGTGCCACCGGGCTCATTGCTAAGTCCCACGTTGTTTAATATCTACATGCGCCCATTGGCGGACATAGTCCAAGGATATGGCATCTCCGTGATCTCCTACGCTGACGACACCCAGCTGGTGGTGTCACTTGACTACAGGACCAATGGGGAGTCAAGCCAGCTGGTGCCTTGTCTTGAACAAGTGGTTAAATGGATGACAGGGAGCTGTCTGAAATTAAATGGTGACAAAACCGAACTGATGGTCCTCGGTAACGCAGGGGTACCCAGGCCTCTAGCCAGCTGGTCAAGCAGCCTAGGGATCGCTCCAGTCCCAAGCACTGCCATTAAGAATCTTTGCTTCTGGATGGATAAGGAGCTCACCATGGAGACCCAAGCAAGGAAGGTGGCAGGCATTTGCTTTGGGTTGTTAAGAATGCTCCGCAAGATCCTTGACCTAATCCCTAAACTGCTAAGGAAAACAGTCATACATTCCCTGGTTACGTCACGCCTGGGCTATGGCAACTCACTCCTTTTGGGTGCTCATAAATATGTAATCAACAAGTTACAGCTAGTCCAGAATGCAGCAGCCAGACTTCTGTGTCTGATCCCAATGCAGGAATCAGTGAACAAGCATCGTAGACAGCTACATTGGCTCCAGATTGAGGCAAGAATCAAGTTTAAAACACTCTGCCTGACCCATAGAGCCATAAACAACAAAGGGCCCAGTAGGATCAGAAATCTGGTAGGCCTATACCTCCCCAATAGAAGCCTGAGGTCAGGCTCTGAGCGCCTGTTAAAAACTACCAGAATAAAAAGGGCTAGATGGGGGGGAAGAGCCTTTTCCCACCTGGCGCCCAAGCTATGGAACTCACTTCCGCGAGAGATGAGATTCATAGCATCAGAATCATCCTTCAGAAAAAAAATGAAAACCTGGTTGTTCAATTAGTGCAAATAACTTCCTCTTCTCTCGCGTCTTATGCCTAGCGCTGGGAGGCCTTCGGGTAGCCATGCGCTCTACAAATCCTCATAACATAACATAACATAAATCACCTTTTCAAGGATCCAGCCCCAACTGCCGAAAAGGGACCAACTCCAATTCACACTCTCCATTCCCTTAACGTTTTCAAGAATATCTAAAATGTGTTTGGTAATATTCTTTTCCATATTCTTAATCCCGACCACACACTGATCGCCAACTACCGCGCATACACCACCACTTTTAGCTAGGATAACATCCACTGCATATCTAGTCTGGTCCGAATATATCCGCATACTTTCCAACTGAGTGGTGATGTTGCGCAAAGCTGCCACTGTAGAATTAGATAGAATTTGCAGATTGCATCCAAAGTATTCTCTAGCTTTCTCCCACCTGGCCATGGAAGTACCACCCAATGCGAAAATAGAGGAAAGGATGTATACGAAAGTGATACCATTACTGTAATTATTGACCTCTATATCGGTCACTCCCTCACAGAATTCTTTCGTTAGTGTCCTTTTAATCCATCTTATTTTAGGCTTGGCATATTTACAAGGCACGCCCAAAGGCAATACCATTCCAAGAGCTATATCATCTGTACCATTATAGACATTGGAATAAGTCCCATTAGACAAAAATAAAAACCCTGGGTGTGCATAAATCAGCACCTCATAATCCGCTGCAGCATACCAAGAGTTCATTTCAAAAGTACTTGGATCCTATTTATTCACTAAAGGGACCATGTGTTTATACAACACTATTCCTGAACAATTTATATACAATGAAGTATCCATACTGTTCACAATAGAACAACAAGCAGAATAGTAACCGGCCTCTCGAGGGACTGTCAACTCCTTATAATGCCAACCTACTAATGTTACATTCTGTTCTTCCATATAAAAATTATCACAATATGTATTGCTATCACAACCCGGATATAACCCACCCCCAGTGGCTTTCTATGGTATAGACATGGCCCCAATAACCAAAACCAAACACTCCTTTCACTTTTGTAAATTTGGGGGTCGAGTATATGTGTAATTTACTAGTGATAAGGGATATGCAATCCACAGACTGGTGACAGATTGGGTGGGGTAACAAGCGGTCCCTTCGCCAAAGAACCTCTTATGTGTATCCAAGAATACATTACTCGGAGCAGTTATTTTATTTCGTCTCGAGTAAATGACCTTACCCTTACTGCGTAAAGGCACGCTTTGAGCATCTTCCAAAACCCATGATACCCCACACAGTATTATGATCAGCAGAATCAAAAGAACAACACATATTATTTTGCTTTTCCTTGACCACATCATATTATGCTGTGCAACAGGAACCATTGGCTGCTCCTCCTCTATAACCTTTCTGCCAAAAGGGTGCATAGTGAATTCAAAGAATGAAAATGCAAGAAAATATAAAGTTCCCAGTGTCCATTAGAGCCTCACGGGCACAGGCTCCTATTGTCCATCAACAAGTTGGTGCTCTTGAGCACCGGCGGTGGAGCTTGCCCTGTCCTAAGCTCTTCTCCTAATCTATCCCACGTCGATAAAGGTGGTATACCAGCAGAGTATACTTTTGTTTTCCCTGACTAATGTTCAAAACAACAAAGGCAAAGCAAACACAGAATTTCCACTCATTTCAGTTATTCGTTGGTACTGTTACTCAGCACTACCTATCATGTACTGTCCATCCCTAATCTTTTTTCTCCTTAGAATCAGTAGCCCCCAGCCGAGGGCGCAAATTGTATCTGGCAGCCCCAGGCACTGTATGATCAATGAACAAAGGCTCCTGCATAGCTCGTATTTCTGGTGGAACAGCCTCATTCCAAACATTGTCGTTCTCCTTATCTGTCTGTGTCCAGGTCAACTTGACATCACTAAAGGGAACAAACCTGGGCACTTGCTCTCATTCGGTGTCGCCGATACCCTCTTTGACCCACTGGTCATATGGCAACGGTAAAGGAATCCTCCGGCAGTGGGTGGCATGCACCCAGTTCTTTAGACCAGAAACCTTTACAGCTGTCCGTGTCACCAACAGAACTTGCTCCGGGCCTTTCCAGCGGGGCTCCAGACTTTTCTTCCTCTGAAAATTTCGGATTAGAACATAATCACCAAGCTGAATATCGTGGCCGAGCCCCTCTGGTACAGGAGGTAAGGATTCCCATACTTGTTGGTGAATAGAACGTAAGCTTTCTGTCAATTGTCCAAGATAATCAAGCAATACAGGATATTCAATATCAGAGTATTTACAAGGACGCAGGACTCCCCAGACATTTGCCGGGCATTCGAACACGACCTCATAAGGTGACAAGCCTGTTCTAGAATGAGCTGTAGTTCTAGTTGACAAAAGAGCTAACGCTAGAGCATTGTCAGAACTGGTAAATATCATTGGGTTCCTCAGGAGCAGTACCCTCAAGAAGCCCACCTTCCGGCAGCTTCGACTCAAGCTTAATTGCACTGAGGATCAAAGTGGCTAGATGGGGGGAAGGGATTTGGGAAGGGTACTGCGGGGAGGGAGACCTGGAACGAGACGTTGTCCTCAATTAGCTTTCCTGATATACCGTGTGAACTCTTGAACTAAATCAGCATGATTAAATAACAACAACATACCTGTAAAGAAAAGCAGGTTACTTATGAAACAGTCGTCACTCTAATACCTTCTTCACAAAGAATGGAATTGCTGTTCCTATAATCCTCAAAACAAAATATAACAATATAGATTCTATGATTAATCTAGTGCTTGCATAAACACTATGCTCCAGAGCGAGTCACACTTTCATATAAGAGAGACTATTAGTTTTTGTTACACTGTCTCTTTCTTTAATTATGATTTGCACGTAAGAATCACAGCGCTAATTCCAACAAGTGTTTTTATAATGCACAACAGTTTTAAAATGCAAGGTTCGTTTCAACTTGTATTGTGAATATTATCTATGCACATGCCCAAGAAGGCGATTCAGCGCGATGTGCCACGTTCAATATACAAATGTTCAAGAAAGCGCGACAGAGCGTTGTGCCAAAGTCAATAAGCAAATGCCCAAGAAGCGCTCCAGCGCGATGTGCCATGTTCAATATGCAAATGTCCAAAAACGCGCTTCAGCCCGATGTGTCACATTCAAAGATGCAAATCCCCAAAAAGCGCTGCAGCGCGATGTGCCACTGTTCATTAAACAAATGCCCAATAAATTGCTTCGACAAAGAGAGCTCGAGTCAATATGCAAATATCAACAGGTTGCTCCTTTAAACAAAATGGAACGATCCTACCTGATGGTGATCAAGGGAAGGATCTACAACCTGCATTAAGTCATCAGAGATCTTCTCACTGAAACCGGAAATCTGCTGCTGCTGCTCACGCTCAGAGTTCTCAATAACCAGCAAGGAGAACAGAGTGTGGCTCCTATTTAAAGGCTTTCTCAAGAAGTTTCCAGATGACAGCTCTCAGGTAAACTAATGGAGCTGAGAAGGGCCAATAGACCTTGGGCAGCAGACTATAACAAGCATTGGTACAAACAAGTGACAGTGCAAACAATAAGCACTGGCAAAACTAATAAACAAGCACTGGTAAAAGCAATAGAAAAGTACTACAGTCTGTAACAAGCATTGGTACAAACAAGTGACAGTGCAAACAACAAGCACTGGCAAAACCAATAAACAAGCACTGGTAAAAACAATAGAAAATACTAAAGGACACGTGATTGGCAGAATCATGACAGTCCACCCTGTCAAAAATGCTTACACTCCCGTTTACGTAGGTGCCTCCGGATGTTGGATGTGAAATTTACATAACAAACGTGGTGCATAAATAGCGTCACTTGGTTCCCAAGAGTCCTCATCTTAACCATAGCCTTTCCAAGAAATTAGGTACCATAGTTTTCCTTTTATGCGCTTACTACCTTTTATACTGTTTACCTCATATTCTTCATGATCTCCGACAAGGAGAGGCGGTGGACTTGCTCGTTGTTTGTTCTTTGCTGGTTTCAATAATGAAGTATGAAATACAGGACAGATTTTTATGGCACTTGGCAATTTTACTTTAAATGCTACTGGGTTAACACATTTTTCAATTTCAAATGGCCCAATAAATCATAGATGAAATTTATATTTCCTTTTAAATTGAAAATTTCTCGTAGAAAGTCAGACAAAATCTCCTGGCTTGTATTTTGGTCCTAGTTTTCTCTTTCTATCAGCAAATCTTTTGTATTCTGCTTTTGCTTTCTGTACATTACGTTGTAAATGTTTCATGATAGTAACCATTCCTTGTAACCTTTCATTCAAAGAGGGTATATTAGTCTGAGGTTGTGCTAACAGTAGTGGAGCGTAATGTGGGTGACAGCCATGATTTGCAAAGAATGGGGACATGTTTGTTGAAGCATGCTTTAGATTATTATAAGCAAATTCGGCTTCCCAAAGAAGGTTCACCCATGAGCCTTGTTGTTTAAATAAATAGCATCGTAAATATTGCTTTAGTATCTGATTTACCCGCTCTGTTTGGCCATCCGATTCGGGATGGAAGCTCGTGGACATGTTTCTTTTTATTTGTAATGTTTCGCACCAAGCTTTCCATACTTTTGATGTGAATTGCGCCCCTCGATCGGAGGTTATAGTTTGAGGCAAACCATGTAATCTTACTAGATTTTAAACCAATAAAGTCACTAACTGAGTTGCAGTTGGCATTTTCTCACAAGCAATAAAATGAGCCATCTTTGAAAGTCTATCAACCACTACTAAAATGGTAGTTTTCCCTTGATCTTTAGGTAAGTCAGTAATAAAGTCCATGGAAATATCTTCCCAAAGACGCATTGGCGAAGGAAGAGGCTGAAGTAACCCTTTTTTAGCACCATGTTCTCCTTTAGCTTGAGCACAAACATCACATTGTTTTACATATTGGAGAACATCTTGTCTCCATGTAGGCCACCAGAAATGTCTTTGGAAAGATCTTGAGTCTTTGCTATCCCAGGATGTCCAGCTAATGGTTTTGTGTGACACCATTGTAGAATTTGTCTTTGTAATGGTTTTGATGGAATGTATAATAATGTTTTTTGAAACGGCAATCCTTGAATTATAGTTCTATCCTTGTCTTTTTGTTGCCACAATAGAACCTGGTTTAACGGCATACTTTTTCGTATGTCTTGAAAAATTTGTTCAGAGATTGTAACTCCAATAATTTGTTCTTTAGGAATTATGGATGGTGGTGTACTGTCCTTTTTTATGTTTTCCTCTGATGTTGCTCATCGAGATAAGGCATCTGCTTTATTATTTATTTTGCCTGGTCTGAAAGTTATAACAAAGTTGAATTCTGCAAAAAATAAGGTCCAACGTAACTGTCGCAGTGTCAAAGCTCTAGTACATCGTAAAAATTGGAGGTTACGATGGTCTGTGTAGACAGTTACAATATGCTTTGCACCTAAGAGATAATGGCGCCATTCTTTAAAGGCGAGACGAATAGCCAATAACCCTTTCTCTGCTACTGTACAGTTCATTTCAGCAGGCAAAATTTTTTGTGATAGGAATGCAATGGGATGTAATTGGTTATCTTGTTCATCCTTTTGAGAAAGAATTGCCCCAATTGCAGTATCAGAAGCGTCCGCTTCAATAATGAAAGTCTGATTGATGTCTGGATGACTTAGAACAGGGGCTGTCGTGAATGCTGTTTTTAGGGTTTGAAAGGCGGATTTTGTTTCTGCAGTCCATTGAAACGGAACATGTTTCCTTAACAATTTTGTTAAAGGACTTGCTTTGGTTGAAAACTAGTTGATAAAGTGACGATAAAAATTCGCAAATCCTAAGAATCATTGGATATCCTTAACTGAAGTTGGTTCTGGCCAATCTAACATTGCTTGCACTTTTCTGGGTGCCATTATGATTCCGTGAGGTGACAATATAAAACCTAAAAATTCCACTTGGTAAGTATGGAATTCGCACTTTGTTAATTTGCAAAAAAGACCATGTTGGCGCAGGGTAGTTAAAACAAGTTTGACATGTTTTTCATGTTCTGAGATAGATTGTGAATAGATTAACAAGTCATCTATGTAGGCAATGACAAACCTGTTAAGAAAGTCTCATAAGACATAATTAATAGAAAATTGAAACGCCACAGGGGGCGTTGCATAGACCGAAGGGCATCACGCAATATTCAAACAAGCCAAAGCGAGTTCAAAAAGCAGTCTTCCATTCGTCTCCAGCTCGAACACGTACAAGATGTTATGCTCCTCTCAGATCCAACTTGGTGTAAATAGTTGCAGATCTTACTTGGTCCAAAAGAGCGGGAATAAGTGGCAAAGGACATCGGTTTTTAATGGTGATGTTATTCAACGCGCGATAATCTATGCACGTGCGTAATTCCCCATTACTTTTGGGCACAAAGAAGAGAGGAGAAGCTGCCGGAGACTTGGAGGGTCGGATGAAACCATTCTTTAAAAATGTGTCTAAATATTCCCTGAGATGCTGGTTCTCCTGCTCGGTAAGCGCGTAGATCCTACTACAAGGAATTTTAGCACCAGGTACAAGATCTATTTCACAGTCATATGTTCTGTGAGGTGGAAGGATCTCAGCACTTTGTTCACAGAATACGTCTCGAAAATGTTCATATATTGTGGGTAATTCTATGTTTTGCTCTGTGGCCGTAGCAATATAATGAGCAGTTGTTTTACCAAGCTCTTGTACCATGGTTTTGGACATGGTTTCTTGTGAATGTAAACATTCCTGTTGACACCAATCTGATTGAAAAGTAACACTTCTCTTAGCCCAGTCTATGGTGGGATTATGGTCTGTCAACCAAGGCATCCCGAGGATGACACCAAATTGAGGGGCATCAATGATATCAAAGGATATTTCTTCCACATGAGTCTGGTCTTGAGTGAAGCATGTCATGGTTATCTTAATGGTGGAATGCGTAATTAATCCAGATGTTAATTGTTTGCCATCTACCGCATGAACCATTTCTGGTTTCTGTTTTGCTAAGGTTGGGATTTCCAGATTTGTTGCGAAAGCGGCGTCAATAAAATTGCCAGTGGCTCCAGAATCTACCATGACCACCGCAGCTTTAGGTTCTTGCTGACAAATTACGAATTGTGCATTCAAAACTAAATGTGGGACAGAAATTTGTAATGTGTTAGCAACCGATTGTTCAGGAGATAAAGATGTGTTACTCGAGGAAGTCTCCTGGCTATTCCTCGAGTATACTAGTTTCCCACCTTGGTCATGGTTGTGTTTTGTTTTGCTAAACAGTCTTTGACAAAATGTCCTTTTTTACCGCAATATAAGCATAGACCCTTTTCCGACGAGAATCTTTTTCTTCAGTCGTCAAATGTTTTCGTATTCCTCCAATTTCAATAGGTTTAGTATCCGGGGCTACAACAGGCGGCTTGTCTTTGGGTCAAATTAAGGCCTAAACTCTAGACGCTTTCTGTCCCCTCTACGATCTGATACTCTATGATCCAATCGAAGACTTAGAGCTATTAAGTCTTCGCATGTTCTTGGCTGTGGATCTATTGGAGCTATTAAGTCCTTTAATTCGTCTCGTAGACCTTGGTAATATAGAGCGGCTCTTTTATCTTCCGGCCAATTCGTTTCTGCTATTAAACGATTGAATTGAGTTAAATAATGGACCAAATCCTTATTTCCTTGTTTTAACTCTAATAATTCACGATCAGCTGATCCTGTAATTGTTCGTCGGTCAAAAACTTTTTCAAATTACGATTTGAAACGAGACCAACTGTAAAGCAATGGGTCATCCGATTGTACAAGAGGAACTGCCCACATAGCAGCGTCTCCGCTCAAATAAGAAATCAGAAAGGCAATTCTAGATTGATCGTCAGGGAAAGATGTGGGTTTTACCATAAAGTGTAGCTGTACTTGAGTTAAGAATGTTTGAAATTTGTGTGGTTCACCTGCAAATCTTTCTGGAGGTGCCAAAGGAACTGTCATTGGAACCATCATTGATACTGTAGAGGTATTAGAACTACTAGCAGCAGCTACATCTGGGGAACGAGACGGTGCTTTTTGTGTTTGTAACTGAGTGACCTTATTGGCTAAAGCCGCTGTCTCTTGTCTAGCTGCTGACAATTCTTTTTGCATGTTTCCCAACATGGAACACAAGTCCTCCAAGGTGGCTATCCTGAAGATACTGCTCAGGAGGAACCAAAATGTGTGGGCTGGTTATTCTGTCAGCACTGGTAAATATCGTTGGGTTCCTCAGGAGCAGTACCCTCAAGAAGCCCACCTTCCAGCAGCTTCGACTCAAGCTTAATTGCACTGAGGATCAAAGTGGCTAGACGGGGTAAGGGATTTGGGAAGGGTACTGCGGGGAGGGAGACCTGGAACGAGACGTTGTCCTCAATTAGCTTTCCTGATATACCATGTGAACTCTTGAACTAAATCAGCATGATTAAATAACAACAACATACCTGTAAAGAAAAGCAGGTTACTTATGAAACAGTCGTCACTCTAATACCTTCTTCACAAAGAATGGAATTGCTGTTCCTATAATCCTCCCCAAAAAATATAACAATATAGATTCTGTGATTAATCTAGTGCTTGCATAAGCACTATGCTCCAGAGCGAGTCACACTTTCATATAAGAGAGACTATTAGTTTTTGTTACACTGTCTCTTTCTTAACCCCTTGCGTGCGCGTGTCGGCCAACGGCCATCGCGAGCACTACCTTGCTAGTGCCGCGCACGTCCGTTGGCCGACGCGGCCCCGCCCACTCAATAGAACTCCCGCACCGCGGCAGAATTTACGCCGCGGTTAAGGAGTTAAATTATGATTTACATGTAACACTGTTAAGAATCACAGCGCTAATTCCAACAAGCATTTTAATAATGCACAACAGGTTTAAAATGCAAGGTTCGTTTCAACTTGTAATGTGAATATTATCTATGCACACGGCCAAGAAAGCGCTTCAGGGCGATGTGCCACGTTCAATATACAAATGTTCAAGAAAGCGCGTCAGCGCGTTGTGCCAAAGTCAATAAGCAAATGCCCAAGAAGCGCTCCAGCACGATGTGCCATGTTCAATATGCAAATGTCCAAAAACGCGCTTCAGCGCGATCTGTCACATTCAAAGATGCAAATCCCCAAAAAGCGCTCCAGCGCGATGTGCAAATGTTCATTAAACAAATGCCTTATAAATTGCTTCAACAAAGAGAGTTCGAGTCAATATGCAAATATCAACAGGTTGCTCCTTTAAACAAAATAGAACGATCCTACCTGATGGTGATCAAGGGAAGGATCTACAACCTGCATTAAGTTGTCAGAGATCTTCTCACTGAAACCGTAAATCTGCTGCTGCTGCTCACGCTCAGAGTTCTCAATAACCAGCAAGGAGATCAGGATGTGCCTCCTATTTAAAGGCTTTCTCAAGAAGTCTCCAGATGACAGCTCTCAGGTAAACTACTGGAGCCGAGAAGGGCCAATAGACCTTGGGCAGCAGACTATAACAAGCATTGGTACAAACAAGTGACAGTGCAAACAATAAGCACTGGCAAAACCAATAAATAAGCACTCGTAAAAGCAATACAAAAATACAACAGTCTGTAACAAACATTGGTACAAACAAGTGACAGTGCAGACAATAAGCACTGGCAAAACCAATAAACAAGCACTGGTAAAAGCAATAGAAAATACAACAGTCTGTAACAAGCATTGGTACAAACAAGTGACAGTGCAAACAATAAGCACTGGCATAACCAATAAACAAGCACTGGTAAAATCAATCGAAAATACTAAAGGACACGTGTTTGGCAGAATCATGACAAGCATCTGGCCATTTTAACCCTGTTGTCTCCTGAATTTTTGCCAATTTTAATTTGAGAGTACCATTGTACTTCTCAACCAATCTCGCTGACTGCGGATGATTGGCAGCATGAAATTTCTGTTTGATATGTAAACCTTCACAAATCAATTTAATCACTTTCCCATTGAAATGAGACCCGTTGTCACTCCAGATAATTCAGGGTAAACCGAATCGAGGAAAGTACTCTTTAAGGAGTACCTTCGCTGTTGTAATGGCCGTATTATCCTTAGTGGGTTAAGCCTCAACCCATTTGCTAAACGCACAGATAACCACTAAAACATACTTAAGATTATTACATCCTTCTAGCTCAATGAAATCCATTTGAAGGACTTCAAACGGGAAAGTGGGTGGGGCAAAATTACCAGGCAGTGTAGGGGTACCCTTCCCTGGGTTATGTCTCATACATGTCATACAATGCTTCACCAAATGTGCAGCTGCCTTAGAGATGGTGTCATTATGCCAAACAGGGGCTAACAATTTACAAATACCTTTCACAGTAATATGGGCTGGACCATGGGCCATAATAACCACAGGAAGGACATATGCATCGGGCAACATCCATTTCTGTTCTCCAGATTTATCAATCCAACATCCTTCCTCATTTAACTGTGCTGTACTCTTCTACCATTTCACTAATTTCTCTATCGTGCCTTGGGTTTGTATCTCCTTCACACTTTCAACAGTGTTTTCAAACAAAGCAACTTCAGGAACCCACCTAGCTGGACCTGCAACAAACATACGTTTCATTTTACTTCGGGCCGTCTCCTTGGCTACCTGATCTGCAAATGCATTTTCTCTACCCACGTCATCAGTAACCTTCCTATGATCGCTGCACTTAATTATTGCTAATTTCTTGGGGAGCGTTAAAGCAGACAAAAGCCGCAATATAAGGTGCCCATGTTGAATCTTGGTACCATGAGAGGTAAGGAACCCTCTCTCCGCCCACAGTCACCCAAAATTATGTGCAACCCCGAATGCATACTGGCTGTTAGTATAAATATTGGCAACCAGTCCTTCACTCAATTCACAAGGGCAGCAAGCTCAGTGGCTTGAGCCGACTGATAGGGGACCTGTGATGTCTATACCACCGTCCGCAACGTAGTGGTAGCATAAGCTGCAGTGGTAGTGCCATCTGGTAATTTAAAACAGGAGCCATCGACATTTAGTTCTACTTGGGGGTCAGATAAGGGAACATCAGTCAAGTCTACCCGTCCCTTCATCTCTTCTTCTGTCCGGAAAATGCAGTCATGTTTGTCGACCGCATCATTCTCAGAAGGGAGGGGTAGTAATGTGGCTGGATTCAGAGTGGCACATCTCTTGATCGTAATATGTTTAGCAAACAATGTCAGTTCATAACCTGTAAAACGTGCACTGGTGAGGTGCTGTGTCTTTGTCTTATTCAAAAGTTTATCCACAGCATGGGGCACCATAACTGTGAGGTCTGTATCAAGTACGAGTCCATCCGATTGCCGATTTGAAGTGGCCGCAGCCGCGACCGCTCTCAGACAGCTCGGAAGGGCCCTAGCAACAGGGTCAAGCACAGCAGAAAAATAAGTGCAAGACCTGTGTTTATCGCCAAAGTTTTGTGTTAAGACAGAAAGTGCGCAACCAGCCATCTCATGAACGTAGAGCACAAACGGTTTTCTATAGTTAGGTGTGCCAAGCACAGGAGCCGAACAAAGTGCAGTTTTTAATTGCTCAAAAGACTTCTGACATTCTGGCGTCCAAGGCAAAGGCTCATGCACTGCTTTCGTTGTTAATGCAAGCAAGGATTTGATTAGTAAATGAATAATTTGGGATCCACTGGCGACAGTAGGAAGTAATACCTATAAAAGCTCATACATCTTTTTGAGTTTGCTGAATGGGCATTTTATTAATGGTACTGATGTGCTCAGGGGTCAACCTCCTACCCTCCTTCGACAGTAGGTAACCTAAATAGGTCACCTCCTGTCGACAATATTGAAATTTCAAAAGAGAGACCTTATGTCCATGATGTGCCAAATGCAGCAACAATTTCTCTGTACTGTCCTTGCAACCTTGTTCCATATCAGAAGCAATTAACAAATCATCGACTTACTGCACCAATACATAACCTGGAGAAAGTGATAGTGAATTCAACTGACTTTTTAATGCTTGACTATAAATACTAGGACTCTCCGTATAGCCTTGAGGAGCACGACAGAATATAAATCTTCTGCCGGCCAGTGTAAATCCAAACAAATACCTACTGTCCGGGTGGATAGGAATACTGAAGAATGCATTTTTCAAATCAATAACAGAAAAGAACTTAGCAGTAGATGGGATCGTCGTTAAAAGCGTAGTGATGTCAGAAACCAGTAGAAACTGCGGAACTACAATTTTATTAATCTCGCAAATCAATCACAAAGCGATAGACTTCATCAATAGCATCAGTGGAACCCGAAGGTGTACTCTTAAGGACCGGAAGAATAGGACTATTACAAATGTTGGCGGACGTTTCTTCAACTACTCCCTTCCGTATCAAATCCTGAATAATTTGAAGAAGAGCCCGTTCCCCTGCCTGCGGTATTTTATATAGAGGAATACGAGGCAGAATAGCATTATCTTTAACATGTATAGAAACTGGTGGTATATGCAACTGACCCACGTCTGTATCACCTGTTGCCCATAATGTAGGGGGTACCGGAGCAAACTCATCTGGAAGAGGCGCATCCTGAGACAAACACTGACTGGTGTTCACATGCGGGCCCATGCTAATATAGACACCATCAGGAGAACAATATATGGTAACATGCAACTTCTTCAACAAGTCCAAACCCATCAAATTTTCACCACAGTTAGATGTTAACAAGAATGGAGACTCGACAGTTAAAGGACCAACAGTAAGTGCAAAGGGGCGTGAAATGGGGCTGACGACCGGTACACCAGAAAAACCGACCAAAACATTATTTTGGCCAGACAGGGCCGCCCCAGGGACCATATGTCGAGAAACAGAATTTTTTGTCGCACCTGTATCCACCAAAAATTCCTTAGTCGAACCTTGCAAATCCGCTGTGACATAAGGACCACGCTGATCTACAGGTATCTGAACTGGTCCCCCACCCTGTCTCTGGCTGTCCCAGATATAAGACATACCTGTCATATCATCCAAGTCATAATCATCAAGATAATACTGTCCATCTCTGGGGCCATCAAAATAATTATTGTCAGAGCGGCCCACAGGTGCGGCAGCATTCTGATTACTCTTAGTCCCACGACCTCTACCACCAGAACCACGTCCTCTAGGGGACAAAATCTTCTGTAAAAGCACAGGGCACTGGTTAGGCAATGTCCTTCCTCCTTACAGTACGCACACTGATTTTGTACAGAAGGTTTCATAGTAGGCTGCCTAGTACATGGGAGTTGTCGAGAAGGCCCTCCCCGTCCCCTGTTATTTCCCTGAAATGCCTGCTGCAACAACACTTTTGTCTTCAAATCCTTGTGTTTTTTATCAGTTTTATCCTATTCCTCCTGGTCTCGGTGCTCATAATATTGAGCCATATTCAAAATAACAGAGGGAGAAGACGTAGACCAAGTACTTTCAGATGCCTGCAAACGAGTCATTATTTCAGGAAGAACATTAGTAACAAACCTATCAACAAACAAACTCCTCCCTCCATGGACATATCCTGCCCACTGTAATCCAAAAACGTATCTTCAAACTTAGTAAAGAAATCAGATACACTCTCATCCTTTTTCTGTCGTCAGGCCGTCAATCTGTCCCAACTTACTTTCTTAGGTGGAATAAGTGTATGCATATATGTAATAACACGACCAGGCAAAGTGAGTATCTCCGCACGCGGCTTATCTCCTGGCTTCCTTACTTGATCCCATCCTATAATCACATCCCATTTACCACCCAACTCAGCAACATGATCTTGAGTATGCACCTGCCGCCAAATATCAACTGGAACAAGTAGACTAAAAAACATTTCATTATCAGCAAGAGTCATTACAGTAGAAGAGGCAGCTTCTGTTAATTCTTTATAATAAGCTGTGGGATTTTTCCTAGGATCGGCCAGAGTAGCCTCAAGGGCTAAAACCTCACTTCTTTTCCATAGAGTATAAACCCATTGCTCCTGGAAACGGGCAGCCATGGCCAGTCTGGTGGGCACACCATGCTGATCCATCAATGCAGGTATTTCTGGATGATAAATTGGGTGGACTTCACGCATAGGGAACTGAGTTTTTTTAGTAGGGCTCTTATCATACAACCGACCTCTATAAGAATCTATGGTAGAAACATTACCAAACACCTGTCCCGGTTCTAAATCAGTAACATAAACGCGGTCTCTGATATCAAATAAGATTTGGGGAGCCTCCGACCCTATGTGTGTATGCCAAAGATCAATCAATGTAGCAGACATATGTTGAAGAGCATGCTGTTGTAAAAAAGGCTCAAAATCACGTACAACTCGCCAAATATCTTCCACACTATAAACGAGCCTGACTCGCTATTGTCCTCTTCTCTTCCTCCCCTACTTCAGATCGCATCAATGGACCTCTTTGTTCCCTAAATCTCACCAAATCCCTGTCTTCAAACCCACGTACAGGGGTATCAGCATCCAAAAACATCGGGGGATGAATAACTGCAGGAGGAGGGGTAATAGGAGTAGTAGGTAGAACTGTAGTCAATGATTGCACTGGAGGAGAATGAACAGAGGGCACAAGAGCAGGGGCAGTGGATGTAATAGAGGTCACAGTCGTCAAGGATAGTGAAGGGAGAGAAAGAATAGGAGGCACGGTAACTGGGGCTGTGGGTATAATGGTCGTAGATACAGGGGCAGCTGCAGCGGACAAAAGAGGCTGCTGTGTCTGCAAAGGAACAACGGGGTCTTTCCTTTGAGGGGCATAAGGAGGCGGGGGTCGAGTATCTAACAACTCCTCTACAAAAGTATCATCATCCTCTTTGACCACATAAGACTTGTCAATATGCAACCGAAATCTTCTATCCTCACATTCTATTCCTGTCTCCTGCTTTTCTCTATCATACGCCACAGCTTTCTGTGTAAGAGTCTGCATCCTTCCTTTCCATGCATCCTTCTACATTTTTAACCACCTCTGCTTAGCCTCTTTCTGCCAAGTTCGAAGAGAGTCAAACATTGGCTGTCTACTTCGTCTCTTAAACAACTGTTCCTGTAAAAAGCCAATCTTCTGTTCATCAAAGGTGCCCGTCAAAGGCCACTGTAACTTGGCATTGTCACTTGTATATTTGTGCCATAATGTACTAAACATAATAGGGCCAAGACCATGTTTCACATACATATCAAAATTAGGGCTGCCTTCAGGAGGCTAAGCTTGTTCCAACCAATCATCTGCAGAACAACAATGACAACACAAATTCCAAAACTTACTGAAACCAGGCATTGTAAAGGAAAAACAAAATCGTTATTTTTACCTGGCAAAGTATTTGCAAACACTTTTATCAAGACAGTCCTTAGACCGTACCAAACTCCAACCCAAATGGTACCATATCCACAAAGAACCAAAACAATCTCACCTGCTATCAGTAGTACCAATGAACCGATTCTCCACTGCCGACTCCTCAGACCAAACAGTCAGATCAAGGGTTTCGCCATTCAGGACACTAGTCAGGATGACCACTGGACGAGGCACCGTCCGGTGGGACAGAAGGAGCAGCTGCGAGTAACAGAAACTCTTTGTGCAGGGATCCTTGAACCGTCAGTCTGACCCGACGATGCCCTCGTCCTCCCCCCCCATCTGCGGCAAGGGGATGGATCACTCATATATCTGATCTTATTATTGAATGCCATTTCCTAACCTGACTGATCCAGTGTATGACTTTATTTATCAGGATCTCTCTGTTTTCACGTGCTCTCGGATACATTTTGGGAACGCTTATCATATTTATATTAATACTATTTACTCTCCTTATGGCCAAAGGGCCTGTATGGTTCATATCTGGAGTATAACTTAGATTCATTCTCATCGATAGCAGATCCCGCCGTGGATTTGATTTGGTCTCCCATCTAGTGTGCTATATGGGTAGGGAAAAGACCTGTTTACCCCATTTGCAGGGCCTATTTTGAGGGGGTTCCTTATACAAGAGTCTACAGGAGCATTTGTCTGTGGCACGGGGTACCCCCTTCAAACTGGGTGTTGCGCGAGCCTGATTAATAGTTGGAAATACTCGGCTATGCCATTTTCTAGGTCCCTCCGCCTTGACCTCCCCTGAAGCTGACTGCTGTATTATGTAACTTCAATTTAAACCACAGCCCCTGGCAGGCTGCTTTCACCTAATTTCCTGGGACTTAGCTCCCTCTTTGCTTTGTTTAATAGATGTATTCAGTCAATTTTATCTGCAAACTTCCCCAGAATTAGTCCTATCGAATAAACGTCTTTGGCAAGGCTTTTAATGGTTTCCTTTTAGTTGACCAACCTCAATTTGGCATGCGCAATTCATGCCCACTTGGTTACACGTAGCCTTCTTTTCAGCCACCGCTATTGCTGGGTTAGACACATTAACATCCTTGTTCTCAAAACTCAGTTTGACCAACAAGCTAAAGTAATTTGAACACTCAGTTTTAGATACCAGGGCCATAGACAGTGGAATCACACCAGGAACATTTTCCGTGCAATTGCTTGATGACATTATATGGAATATGCCTGTCTCAACAGCAACACCTTCATTAGCTGCACAAGCCCCCTTACTTGCTATCCATTAAAGTTGATAAAACAACAGGGTTTTGCAGGGGGTTGTTTTTTTCTTTTATAAGATGTCCGGCACCTTCTGCCTTGATTCAACATGCTTTAAGGAAGTCCAGCTACTCAGTAGGGACTACACCTCTTCTATTAGATCAACAATATAATTGACCACACAGTTATTTGATGCATTGGTCCCACCAATTTTAAGCACCTTAGTGACCCCATGAGGACTCTCCTTTGCCTTCCTTTTACCCATTGTATATCGTCACCTTATCCAAAAAGTTTTGAACCTCAGGAAGGAAGTCTGGAGGAGACAGCGGGCCAAGGCTTATCACTAGCTAAACAAGATAATAAATGTTAAGGCTTGACCTGCCCTGCTCTGCCTCCGCTCTGCGGGACTGCTCTGTCAATTTTATACATGTCAGACCTCTTGTGGGCATCCTCATACCCTGTGCAGGCTGGGGGACGAAGTCCCACCCCACCTACAGGGAAACAATAATACGGCAGGTGCAGGCTTAGGAAACTGCCAGTCTAACTCCCAAGACAGGCAATGTGGACACTAGTGCAAGCAACCCCCTAACAGGTCCAGCACTGCCAGAAAACGGAGGTAGTCCACACCATCCACCCAGCAAGATACAGGTGGCACTTAGGAGCACCAGTCCCGCATCTTTGCTTCTAGAACTCCACTATGGATTTATGCCATCATCTAAGGGAGCCGCAGAATCTGGTGCACAAAATGCCCACGCCACTCTGGTCACTACAAGGGGATCAATGGATTGCTGTTGGTTAATAAGGGCTCCCCAGTAGGCTGGACCCATGGGCCACAGGGGGTTCTAACGTGTGCTGGATTTGCAGGTTTTGGTCCTCTGCTAATGTGCCAGGAAATCAGAGAAAGAACTAAGGGGAGTGGCCCCGTCTCGGCTCTTCCTGGTGCTGACGGGTAGGGGACAGGCCCGCCCTTGGACTGGGCTTTTCCCAGGAGTGTCCCACACTGCAGGACCTCTCATAGCGCTTTATATTGCAGTCAAATGGAGATGATGGTGTAGGCTGCCTCCTGGCCACTGTGAAAACTGGGACACGTAGTCCCTGCTGCTGACTTCTTCATGGTTTCTTACGTGAGGCGGGACCTCTCACAGCACTTTATAGCACAGTCAAGTGCAGATAATGAAGTGGGCCACCTCCTGGTCCCAGTGAACACTGGGATGCGTAGTCCCTGCTGCTCGCTTCCCCCTGGTTTCTCCCGTGCTGTGGGACCTCTCACAACACTTTATAGTGCAGTCAGGTACAGATGATGGTGTGGGCCAGCTCCTGGCCCCCATGAACACTGGGACGTACAGTCCCTGCTGCTGGCTTCTCCTTGATTTCTCCTGCACTGCAGGACCTCTCACAGTGCTTTACAGTGCAGTTAGGTGCAGATGATGGTGTGAGCCGCCTCCTGACCCTCGTGAACACTAGGACGCGTAGTCCCTGCTGCTGGCTTCTCCATAGTTTCACCCACCCTGCAGGACTTCTCATCGCGCTTAATAGCTCAGTCAGGTGCAGATGATGGTGTGGGCTGCCTCCTGACCCCTGTGAACACTGGAACGCATAGTTTCTGCTGCTGGCTTCTCCCTGATTTCTCTCATGTAATCAGTGACGTAATATGTAAGGTCATAAACAACCAATTTCCTCCAGAAATACACTTACAATTTATGAAGAACGACAAAATACTATGAATCATACCACATAAGATTGCTTACAATACTGTGTATCAGCTTGTTGCCGTGTGCTAATTTATCTCCAATTGGGCACATCATGTTTACTTTGAGAAAGGCTTCTGTGAAGCTGAAACTCTTCAGTACTGAGCTCTATTAGCTAATACCTACCTGGGTGGGCCGAATTTTGATTTCCTGAATTGTGAGGACGACATGTACATATATATCCATTCATCTATTTCCCTGCCTGCTTGACAGGGGGTAGGGAAACAGATGAAAAGTCCACTCCCAGCGGATCGGGGCAGTTTTCCTGCTCCCGCCAGCTGGGAGCGGACTTACTGTTTGCTCGTGCTTGGTGGGATCGGTCATCGCTCCCACCAAGCGAGAGCAAACAGCTATGTCCTGAGGCTGGGCACCCCGGGTCAAAGGGAGTTGGCCGGGGGGTCCCCAGCCATTAATGACTCCAGGAGGGGACCGTGGGCGCCCCTCCTTTCTGTTTGAAGGGAGAGGATAAAGTCCCCTTGGATGCTGAGAGTCCTTTGGGGCCCAGAACCCCTCCTGTTACCATCAGTAAGACCTGCACAGCAGGATTGCTGAGAGCTCATCGGAGGCCACGCCCTCTTTCTAAACCACTCTGCAAACACGTATCCTGGTGCAGTACTCGTTGGGGGATAAAGTTCTCTTGGATGCTGAGGGTCCTTGCGGCCAAGAACCCCTTCGCTACCACCAGTAAGTCCCACACAGCGGGATTGCTGAGAGCTCTTTGGAGGCCCGCCCACTTTGTCCATCACTCTGCAAACGTGCCTCCTGGTTCACTACTCATTGGGGGATGAAGTCCCCTTGGATGCTAATGGTACTTGGGGGCCAAGAACCCTTCCTGTTAGCACCAGTAAGCCCCACACAGTAGGGTTTGATGAGAGCTCGTCTGAGGCCCCACCCCCTTTCTTAACCACCCTGAAAATGTGCCTCCTGGTGCACCACTCATTGGGACATGAAGTCTTGTTGGATGCTGAGGGTCCTTGGGGGCCAAGAACCCCTCCTGTTACCACCAGTAAGTCCCACTCAGCGGGATTGCTGAGAGCTCGTCAGAGGCCTTGCTCTCTTTCTCCACCCACTGAATAGACCCTAACAGCCACTCAGATACCCATACAGCCACTCACAAACCCATTCACACATCCACACAGATACTCACACACCCACTCACAGACCCATACAGTCACTCACAACCCCATACAGCCACTCACATGCCCACTCACACACCCACATAGGTACTCACACCCATTAACACTCCCACATAACCACTCACACACCCACTCACTGACCTATACAGCCACTCACACACCCAGTCTAAAAGGTTACAGGTTACAGTTAGGAAATACATTTTTTTATAAAACCTTCGAAATTCACTTAAAAACAAAGGTTACAGGGACGTTATAGTCAGGCTCAGATTTCATGCATTAAAAAAACATTGAAATTCAAAAGTTATAGTTACCTGAGCTAATTATAACTAACACCCCCGCAATGCACTGCTTATGACCTCACATATTACATCACACATGACATGGTCAGTGATATCACTGATGACATCTCAAATGTTTCGTCTGTAGGTCAAACTACGGTGAAACTGTACTTTGATGCAGATTTCACCCTTAGTGTACGATACACTAAGCACTCTCTATACTTGAGTGAAGCACTGCAAATGTACAAACTCACACTACTAATGCCCACTCATATTATAAGGCCTGCACAGGTCACACCCAATACATGAAGGGTCCCTTCTGTGACAGACTACCTGTGCACAGTCACCAGACTGTGTTAGACAGTCATCACACACACTCAGCCTGCACCCTCATGCACATGAATGTGGAGATGTGTTCATGTCTAATCAACCCAGAGCCACTTACCCTAGCTGTGGAGCAGTGGGCCTTATCTTTAAAGGTGAACACTGGTGGTTAGCACTCCCAACCTATAATAACAGAACTTATAATGAGTGAGACTCAAACAGTGAAAATCGTTCACAGCAGAAGTTCATAAACCAAGTAGTCTAAAAAGTGGAAATAACTGGTGTATTAAATGGAGTGGATCCCATTTCTCACCCTCTACTACAAAAGAAATATTACATCTTTAACTGAACATTTAAGGACTCAAAAAGAAAAATGATAACCAGTAAGAGTAAAACTCTTATTTTATTAAAAATCATTTCAATTAATTTCAATACAATAACTCAACATTATAAAACCTATAACCAATAACTCTATTTCTATTTATTTGATATGATCTACAAACACGAACATCCAGAGCTGCTTATCGCGGCGCATCGGCGTTGATGAGCGGAGCTGGGAGGCCATGGCTGCCGCGTGGTGGCTGTGGAGGAGCCGCAGAGGTGCTTCCCGGGGTGCGGCCTGGTCGGGCCTTTCAACTGCGACGGGACGAGCAGAAGCGTTCCGCCGCCCCAAGAACCCGAGAGGACAGTAGATCACCAGCATGAGAGGACTGCGACAGAGGCCGGGTTGCAAATTACACCACTGCCCCGTCATCCGGCGGGGCTGTGAAGCGGAGCGGCGAACAGGCCCTGGCTACAATGAGGTGCGTCCCTCAGGCGGAGCTGTAGTGAATTGCCCAGGAGTGTGAGGACAGTGGCCATCAGGAGCAGTGAACCGTGAGTCTGGCGAAGCTGAGAGTGTCGGTGGTGGTTCCCCAAGACTCTAAGAAGGTGCTCGAGGCCTGTTGGGGCTGAAGTGGCATAGGGCGGCCCCGGGCGACGCTGTGGGTCGGCCCGCAGGGCCCCGTGAAACCTGCGCTGTCACTGCAAGTCCCCCGGGTGACTGAATCGCCAACAAGGGCTGGGATTGGCCTGCAGGTGTCGAGCGGGTGGCGCTGGAGGCATCGCCGGGGGGCCTTGATCACTGGTGGGAGAACGTTCAAAACAGCCCAGGGAGCAGAGGGAGAAGAGCCGCATGGATTAGAGGTGGAGCTGCTAGGTTCCCACCAGCGCCAGACATATTTGGAGCACAGGGGAGCCAGCCCATACGTACAAGGTCAGAGGGGGCCTGAGGAGAAACTGGCCTGATCGCAAACTGGGAGAGGGTGGCAACGAAACGGCCAAGGTTGGGCCTTGAGACCTGCGGATGCGCCAGCGCGGTGGTTGCCGGAGAGTGGTGGCGACTTCCTGGTGGTGGGCCGAGCAGTAGCGCTGAGCCCCCAGGCCCCTCACGGCAACAGGCCCGAATGACCACAGTGGTCCCAGCAGGACCCCAACCATCCCCTGGGACAACATACTTGCCAAATCTAGTAAAACACAATTACTTTCGCATCTAAGATCTCCTGGCACCGGGTACCCGGCAAAGCGGCGGGAGAGGCCGTTGTTGGGACAGTCGCAGACGGGAGGAGATATAGAACCTCCAGAAAGCAAACCATGGCGACCGCCAAGGGGGGGAAGAAAGACAGATCCGTCAAAGATCTGTTACTCAAGACTCAGGCGACCAACGTCGCGGAAAACACGGACCCGGCGGACACTGGGGAATCTGAGGCTCCACTTACCCGTGCTTTCATTGAGACGTTATTTGCGTCACCACGGGACGATCTCAAGCAGATGAAGACGGAAATAGCGCAGGAGGTCAGGGAGGTGTGGAAAGACATTGATTCTCTGGGGGGACAGGGTTGACACCCTAGAGACTCAAAGCTTGAGCAGAGATTAAGAGATCGAACTTCTACAACAAGAGGTAATTCGCTTAATCAGCACCTAGACCTCCAGGCTCACGCGGAAGACCTGGAGAACCGCTCTAGGCGCAACAACATCCACATCCGCAATATTCCGCGCGGGGCAGAAGGCCAGAATGTCACAGCCTTCGTGGAGGGTCTTTTCAGGTCGATCCTAGATGCTCCAGAGGATATAGAAATCAAATTAGATCGCACACATTGTGTGGGCCCTGGGAGGCCCTCCCCGGCCCCCCCAGACATCCTCACATGTGTGCATGATTTTCAACTGAAGGAGCGAATCCTGCAAAAAGCCAGAGCTTGTGAGTCCCTACAATATCAGGGGCATCGGCCTCTCCTGTTCCAGGATCTAGCCACATCAATCCATCAGAAGAGGAGCGCTTTCCGGCCCGTCACTGCGCACCTCTGAGACAGCAACATTCCGTACTCATGGGGGCACCCATTCCGCCTCATCTTTCGCCTCAACGAGAAGATTCAGCAAGTCCGCTCCATCAAAGAGGCCTGCCAATTGCTGAATATATCAGCAGAGAATGCAGCGCGCCCGCCCTCACCTGCCGGTTCGGGTAAAGGCCGGCATCCGGGGAGCTGGAAGAATGTTGGCGCGAACTCTTTGACACTACGTCCCGATCCAGAAACCATCGCCAGAGAGAGGCAGGCGGTCCTGGCATCATTAGGAGAAGAAGCCTCGGGCCCAAGCTAAGTAAGCAGGGGACTGAACTTGTGTGGATCGCCACCACATGCACTAGAGGTCAAATGGGTGCATTCCTGCTTTCATACATGACCGGGTCCAGGGGGAGTAGGTCGGACCGGCAAAATCGACCTGTTCCACCCCCATCCCGTGGGAATGCACTCCCAGGACATTCCAGATTTATTTTGTTTTATCTTGTTAACATGTTGTATGTTGTTGGGGTTGTTATTTAGTTTGGGGACCCCATCCAGATTCGCCCACACCACCTGCACCACTTGGCTAAGAATCGTGTCTGCCTGCCACATTATGTCAACCTACATCCCTCACTGCAGGGAACCGCAGTGCCATAGCTTCTCCACCAGACTTATTCTCATGACCCGTCCCCTTAGGATCTTGACCTTGAATGTGAAAGGGTTAAACAACCCCATCAAACGCCAGGCCATACAGTCATATCTAGAATGCTCCGATGCCCACATTTGCTTACTGCAAGAGACACATCTTCTTGCTGGGAACACACATAGGCTGTGCTCACGTGCTTTCCGACTGCAGTTCTTTTCCTCTCTTTCTACAAAAAAAGCAGAAGTGGCTATTCTACTATCTATCTATAAACAATAGGAGAGAGAGGGAATTTTTAGAAGGAACACTCTTGATCCCCCAAATTGTAGTCTAAACAACAAAAGAGTTTGCCTTCTCAAGAGAAGAGCTAGCGTGGAGAATCAAATTTGATTCTTATAAAGCCCTCACTCACCAACCTGGTTGGTGAAATGCTTCATCATCGGGCCCCACCAGGAAGGTCGAATACCTCCCCGATGTGCTTCAACGCCAGAATTACTGCGGAGCAGGTTAAAGTGACAAGTGCACGTGAATGTGAAGTGATTTAAAAATGACTAGGCTGTATCCGAAAATGATTTTATTCGCCGGTCAGTCAGGCACAAAATAAAAACAATGTGAGTGATGTGATCGCTGAAGAAATTGGTCAGCTAAATCTCACTATGTGTGGTCAACATGTTTCTGCCTTTATGATGCTACTAGCTAGGCATTCGTCAGGACCAAGGTGAAGACCCCGGCGGTATGAGCACGCTAAGGCTCACCCTAACCTGGAGGTCAGATGCGTGAAAAAGTAGGAAAAAGAATCTTTAAAAACCTACTATGATTGCGGGATCCTTCTTACTTTTTGGAACCCGCAGATCTCTGAAATAAAAGAACAAGAACGAACAAACACACAGACATAAGTATATTCAGTAAGCATGTGGTCATGGGACGTTCATTGTTCCAATTTCAGCAAACAAAAGTGCTCTTCTCGGAGTGCACCGAAAACTATATCTCAAGGAGCTGTCGTGCAATAGTGAGATATGCATGTGCACATATTTTAGAAAGTTATTGAAAGTGGCAAAAGCTGGAACCACAATAAACATAGAAGGTGTCACATTAAGCGCTATATTTACTTACACGCCTATTGTGACGTGGAAAGCCACAGGGCGTCAAAATCAGAAAACGCTAACGTGACTACAACGAGCTCATCCAAGCGGAATTGTCAAAAAAGGAAGGAATGTCTTACACATAGGGTGATCGCTAAACACACCCTGGGTCTCGGGAGGGGGGTGGTGGCTGAATGGCACACCCTATAGAAAGGTAGATATAAAACAGGAGATGCATAAATACATAGATATGAAGTTCGGTCCCGCAACAGCAGGCGGTCACTTATCTGTGTAGTAGGGCTGCTCGAAGGAACACTCACGCCGAGAAAGCCAGACACCCACTTGGTACCTGGTTGAACCCTCTGAAAACCGGACCCCGTCGATAGAAAGGCCGGTGTTCCACATGTTTATATAGGGGAACACAGCCAGGAGCCTCGGTTTGAGCGTCGGTGTCCCGGGAGAGCCCTAATTGCTACGTCATTACGTATACGGCAACAAAGGGGCCAATCAGAATGAAGTAAAGGTAAATCAATTGGCCCGCAGCGTCAGCAGAAAAGACTGGGACGCTGACTTCAGTAATAGCGGTGCGGAAAAAACCGGCAACAAAACTTTATTCACAAGCGATAGGGACGCTAAGTCAAATGCCAGCTGTGCTATCATACAAAGTGAAGACAGGATAAAGGGTATTGGTTAGCAGCAAAACCACACGCTTGCTTGTCATGTCATGTGCCTATACCAGTTCTTAAAATGTGAAACACTTCTATAGATGGTAGAATGTGCCAGGTGGTGTATCAGATATTGTCAACAGGGAGTGTCTGAACAGTACACACTCTGTGGGGGTCATGCGGCTGTACAGAAAAAATTGGAACTAAGTTCTGAGTACTGTACTCCAGGGAATATGATCATTCAGCCCTCTTTATCTGTGCCCAGACGATAGACCCACCTTTGTTCTTTCTCAAACAGAGACTGCGGTATGTTTCTACATGCGGTCACCTGTTCAATGACTGTCCACTGTAAGTCATTAGTGGTGTGATTATGGTGTATGTAATGTTCGCTAAGTTTGGTTGTTATTCTCCTGCATCGGATGTTACTTCTATGTTCACCAATACGTTGTTTCACCTTACGAGTCGTCATCCCCACATAACGCAGACCACAAGGGCAGGTGATCAAGTATACCACATTTGTGGAATTGCAGTTGGTGTGAGTGCGCTGTGTCCACGTTTTGCCTGGTTCAAGATTGAGGACCTTTGTGTGTGCAGTCAGATGACAAATACTTGAGAAGGCAAACTCTTTTGTTGTTTAGACTATTCTACTATCTAGCAAATTCCCTGGGAAGATAGGACCTAAACGAGCCGAACTGAAGGGCAGGTTCCTAGCTTATTCCTTAACGGTCGGTCCGCAGACACTCACCATAGGGTCAGTATATGCTCCTAACGAGGGCCAGGAGAGATTCCTAACAACTGTTGTGCAGGACATGGGTGCTTCCCCTGACCGGACTATCCTTTTAGGGGGGGACTTAAATATACTTTTTGACGGCACCCTAGATAGATCAGCCCAAAGACAGGCGTCAAACAGGGGCCCTTTCCAACAAGGGGAAGCAAATGCGTATAGACGCGGGTCTGGCTGACATGTGGAGCGAAGGGCACCCTGCCTCATGAGAATACTCTTTCTATTCACACTCCCACAAAACATACACCCGGATCGATTATTTCTTAGGCTCAACGAGTCTGTCACCTCAGGTCACATACATAGATATTCAACCACGCGCCTTATCGGACCACTCTGCAGTCACCTTAGCCCTCTCACTGCCATCAGATCACACCGCCTCACGTACATGGCGACTTCACAATACGCTGTTGCACAGGCCGGAGGTGGTTCAGCAGGTCTCAAGGGTACTGCAGGATTATCTTGCAGTGAATGACACTCTGGACACACAGATAGCTATCCTCTGGGACGCCCTTAAGGCAGTGGTGAGGGGTGAATTCATTGCAATCTCAGCCCTAGACAACAAGCTATGTAGGGACAAGAGAGAGCAATTGATGCAGCAGACGCAGGACTTAGAGCGAATACACCAACGCACGGGGGCCCCGAGGGTCTGGAGGCAACTGGATGCAATGCGCTCCCAGCTGGCAGCGTTTGACCTAGACCGGGCAGAATACGCGGCACTTCGACTCCGCCACAATTTCTACACAGGGGGGGACAGAGCAGGGAGACTGTTAGCTCTTAGTCTTAGGGCGCAGCAGCAGGCATCGACTGTCGACGCGGTGATCGCTCCCAATGGAGAGGAGATGGCTACCGATCAACGCATTGCTGACACCTTTTGCCAATTTTACGCAGAACTGTATACTGCACAAGATCTGTCTCCTCAGGCCCAAACACAATATTTGCAGGGAGTCCCCACCTCTACAATCACCACTGACCAGGCGAAAGAAATTGCAGCCCCGATTAGGATAGAGGAGGTAATTTCGGCTATCGCCAAGCTTAAACCGCTGAAATCCCTAGGACCAGAGGGATTCACTGCCGCGTTCTACAAAGCTTTTTGTCCGATATTGGCTCCCGTCCTCACGAGAGTTTTTAACGCGGTAGTGACAACATCTGCCCTTCCCAGGTCGATGCTGGGAGCATCGGTGATAGTTATCCCCAGGGTTGGGAAAGATAAGCGGCAATGCGCCTCTTACAGGCCTATCTCCCTCCTCAATGTCGATTTTAAGCTATTCACAGGCGTACTCGCGTCCCAACTATCACCGCTTCTGCCCGGGCTGATCGACCCAGACCAGTCGGGTTTCGTGCCTGGTCGCCAATGCACGGGCAACACAAAACGCATAATTCACATAATCGACAAAGCTCAGCTTTTCGACACTGAGCGTTTGCTACTGTCCATGGACGCTGAGAAAGCGTTTGACAGAGTGAACTTGTCATATTTAAAGGCAACGTTGCAGCACTTTGGGCTCCCAGAGAGATTCATCGCTTGGGTCTTTAGTGGGTATACAAACCCTGCAGCCACAGTTTGAGTAAATGGATACACCTCCCCCCGTTTACCATACAGAGAGGGACTCGCCAAGGTTGCCCCCCTCCCCCTTGCTTTTTGCCCTATACATGGAGCCAATGGCACAACGTATTTGAGGCAATCAGCTGATCTTGGTCATTCGCTTTGGGGGGAACTTGCATACACTTAGTCTGTATGCGGACGACGTAATTGCGATGTTAGAAAACCCCCATATCTATGTCCCGGCAAGACTGTCGGAGATGGAACACTTCTCCCACGTTGCAGGATTTAAAATTAATGTCCATAAATCACAGGCTCTAAATCTCACCCTGAAACCCTCTACACTTAACTCCTTAAAGAGCGCAATACCTATACAATGGGCCTCAGAGGCAATTCCCTACTTGGGGATACAACTCTCTGCGTCAATACAAGACATGATAAAGCTTAACTACGCAACCCTGCTCTGGCAGGTTAGGGAAGACTTGCGCCGTTGGAGACCACATGCGCTATTTTGGCCCGGCCGGATAGCATCCATCAAAATGTCCATCCTGCCCAAGATCTTATTCTTCTTCCAGACTCTCCCTCTGAAGCCCCCCAAAGCATGCTGTGCCCTTTATCCGGGCGGGCAGGAAGCCCAGGATGCGGCGCAACCTGAGCTACAGGCCTCCGGGAGAGGGGGGTCTGGGGATCCCCAATCTTCAGGATTACTACTGGGCGGCCCAGATAAGGACCTTTGTTGAGTGGTCGCGCTCGGAGTCCGAAAAGCACTGGCTCTTCATAGACAGGGCGCTAGCAGGGCGGTTATTATGGCAGATACCCTTTCTCTCCAAGGCGGCCAGACCTAAAAATCTTTACCTTTCGTGCGTCACACGGGCTCCTCTTAAGGATTGAGAAAAAATAGCGGTTAAAAGGAATCTCACTACCTTTCCGTCTCCCTTGACTCCCATTGTCGCCAACATTTCCTTTTCCCCGGAGATGGACGTAAAGGCCTTTGCACGGTGGACAGGGGAGGGATGCAGATCGATCGGACACTTCTTTGACGAAGAGGGCCTGCTTTCTTTTGAAGACTTCTGTATCGAGCAGGGGCTCTCTGAGACAGAACGCTTTCACTATCAACAGATACGGCACTGGGTCATGCACCCGGAGGTCCGTTTGCAAGCACAGCGTCGCCTTACCGCATTTTAAAGGTGGCTGCTATCTAAGACGGATGACGCCCATCTTATATCGCAGTTATACTGCTTAATTAGACAGGCCCCTCCACCTCATAAGACTCCGAGCCAAAAGAGATGGGAACTAGAATTGGAACGTACTCTCACCCAATGAGAATGGCAGGACATCTACTACAGGGCCAAACACACAGCGCGCAACGTGGCTAGTGTGGAGGCGGCAACCAAAATAGCTACATACTGGTACTACACTCCTGTGCGTCTCCACAAATGCAACCCATTAAAAGATTCTCGATGTTAGCACGGGTGTGGTTTGCCGGGTACACTGACCCACGTATTGTGGGATTGGCCTAGGTTAAAATCCTACTGGGAGCAAGTCCTACGGAACATAGATACTCACTTCGAAACCGAACTACCCCGGTTTCCAGCCTACATCCTCTTGGGCTTACCAAATGTGCTCACAGTTCCCTTAAAGTCACAAAGGGGCCGCCAAATCACATTAGCCTTGGGGGCTTCCCTCCAAAATATACTCACACACTGGGGAACCAATCGTATACCCTCTCACATGGGCTGGCTGCATCATATGTGGCACATCCTTGGTATGGAGAGGATTTCCCTCTCACTAGTTGACAAGAGTGCGTCATTCCCGGACCTGTGGGGACCCTTTGTAGCACTGCTGTCTTCTGAATTCAATGAGATTACCTGCCCCAAGTACCTGAGGCTGTTGCGCCTTACCGGACGGGCGCAGGAGGACTCTCAAGGCACAGCATAACTAGGGTGGACATTTCCAGCGTTTGGGGGTGGGGGGTGGGCCAGGTGGAGACGGGGAGGGTTTCAGGGGTGGGGGGTTGATGTTGGGGTTGTTTAGCAAGCTACTATGGCTTCCCCCACTTTGTGGGTTGTCAGGATGCGTACTTCATTGTGCTGATGTTATTTTGTTCACTGTGCAAAACTTTAATAAAGAAATTTTAAACTTAAAATGTTGGAGAGCACAGTTTGCATTGCAAAGACAGTAGTGTGAAATATAGAACAGGACCTTATGGATGCTTAAAATAGCACTACAGCTCCCACTGGAACAATATTGATGTAATATGCCCACTGACATACATAGCAACCTACCACCAAGCCTAAGCTTTAAACAAATAATAGTTAGAAAAAGAAGAGAAGAGAGGCAAGCCTCATTAGTGGAGAAAACCTGCTGATATAGATATTCCTCTCACCTTCACACACACCAAAGAAGACTTTAACATGTATGATGATAATGAAAAGAGAACAGAACTTTTCTCCACAGTAAATATTCTCTTTACCTTAACACAATCACCCATTTGGCTAACGGCCTCCCACTCCTTAGCCATGTTTATATTATTCATGGGCAATATCATACCAGCAATAAAACCATTAATTTTTGCACTTCTGTCAATTAAAGAGCAACATACAATAAGTTATTGTCCAAAATTCAGCAAAAACAAATAAATATTTGTCAGCAAAACAATAAAAATTGATTTTGAGGATATTATGCACCATCACAAACATTTTTACAGAGACTCAAATTCAAGGGTTCTACTTTCAATTCAGTCAACTAATTTGAAGACACCTGCAGAAATATATATATTTTATATATAATAAAGTCTTATAACCTACTGCCAAGGACTATACTGGTTGTTAAAGGCCCTTTACCCGAGTTAAATGTTCGGGCCTATAACAAGGGTGAGGGCCTTTAACAACAGGTATAGTTCGAAGGAGGAGGGCTATAAGGCTATTAGAACATTCCACCTACTAAAGTTAGAATGTTCTAATTAAAAAGGGAGAAACAGAAAGACAAACATTGCAAAGTTGGAGTGGAAGGCTTATGCCAGCCATTATAAGCCTGGAGCTACTCCATTGTATTCAATGGACTCCCAAAATTCAAACGTTCTAATATGCCAAAAACAACCAATTTTCCTTTCAAATAAAAATATTAATTGCCCTAGCCCTTGTCCCAATCACAGAATTAGTGAAACAAATGATTTATTAATTGGCATCCCTTATTTCAAAACCAACAATGAAAATGCCTTTTCCTTGATTACTTTAAAGACACCTGGGCTAGTCAGTCACATGCATTGGTCAGAGCACAGTCACCAACTTATGTTTCATATCCTGTAGTGGGACAACTATCAAATTGCCCTTAAGCAAGACGCGAAAACAAGCAATGCAACTGTGGCACTACTTCTTTCAAGGTAAGCATGGAAGACATCACTCAACCCTGTGTGTAATTATCAAAATGCTAAAAAAACTAACATAGCTAGCAAACCCTCTCACAGAAAAAAGCAGTAGCCCAAACTCTGAAACTGAATGTATCAAAACAAACAAAACACATGCACCAAATGCTATCCCACAAAGTTCAAATATTGAAAATATGCACTGCCTGGATTACTTAGGGCCTTATTACAAGCTTGGCAGTCCTCCTGTCGGCCTGCCACCGCCACACCGACAGGAGGACCGCCAAGCCCGTCAAGTGCCTACCCGCTGGATTACAGCTGTAATCCAAGGCGGGCGGGCGGTGCTGCGGTGGTCTCAAAGCGGCGGCTGTATACGGCTCATAATTGAGCCTTAACTGCAGACGCCGTTGTGACAGCAACTGCAGCACATTCCAGCACAGTGTGCCATGCATGCTACACCGTGCAGGAACTGGTGTGCAATTCCAGGGGCACAACATTTGCCCCCTTATATGCACCCCCAAGCCCATACATGGCAGGGGGCCCTGTTAGTGCCCCCTTAGTTGCCTCTCTGCCACACTTTTCATGGCTGGCTCACTGCAATGATAGGGCTGGGGGACAGGCATCTCATAATATGCACGGCGGTTCCACAGCAACACCGCCAGCATATTGCTGCCCCCTTCCGTTGCGTGATAGCCGCAGGATCCTGGATCCCTGGTGGGCACGGCGGTCCTGTGGCAGTCCGACCGCCACACTCTGGATACTGCGGGCGGTACCGCAGTGGTGGCAGTGGTCAGGCTGCCACTGCAAGTGTGGCGGTCCTGTGGACCACCGTACTCATAATAAGGCCCTTAAAATCCATGGCCTGCACAACTCTACCAAGCCGTGCCAGAGCTATACAGTTCTACTACAACAACTGGAACTATTAAAAAATACCCTTTTAAACTACATACCTAGCACAAGAGGGTCAGATGTATTAGTCTTATGTCAAACCCAAAATCATTGAGGAAATTGAATGTATTTGGGGGATTAGATTTACTGTTTTACCTACAATTTAACAGACATTGGTAGAAATGCACATATGGGGGAGGCAGATATCCTATTCCAAATCTAATTCCACAAACACTAGGGAAAGTGCCTATATTGGGTTGTCACCTTTACTCTTATGCAATCCTACAAAAATTGAGGCGAAGTGTTTATGTTAAGGGGGAGGGGTGTGAGATTTACTATTCTAACACTAATATTACAAACATTGGTGACAGTGCATTAACTGAGGAGGAGGGCGGGGTCCGATTTACTATTCTCACTATGATCTAAGATTTAATTAAAAATATGCAATAATTATAATAATAATTTTAATGTTTTCTGAAATAATTTGTATATTTTTTCAGTAAACGTAATTTTTAGTTCACAAATATATGATCTTAATTAAAAACTCAGGCCCTCATTACGATGGAGGTTGATCGGACTGCCGAACACCATGGTATTAGGCAGGCGACTGTCAAACAATGAGTCGGCAGTTCCATCTGCCCTATTGGGATAAGACCACCATGCAGGTGGAAGTAAAGTGCTTTTTTCAACTACAGCTTGAGCAGTGGCCCAGGAAAAGGGCCACAGCACAAGCCGCAGCAGAAAAAGCACTTTGTGCACATCCATACACCGTGTGCCAGGCACCATCTGGTGCCTGGCATCATGTGGTGCCTGACACACTGTGCATGGATGTGTGGGGGGGAACTGCAGGTGCCCCCAGGGCCACCGAAGGCAATGCTGTAGTTTTTAGGGATTCCATGTGATCGTTCCAATTTAACTTTACATGGAACCACATACCCAGGTATTTGTACTTTTGACAACTTCAACTTTATTCCCTCCCAGAAAACAGTTGAATCCTCCCTTTCCTTTCCCCAGTACCATTACCTTTGTCTTATCACGATTGATGGTGATCTTCTTCCTTATACAATATTCACGAAAGACATCCAGTTTCCTTTGTAAACCTACTTCCATCATATTCATTATCATTAAATCATTGGCATATAATAGACACAAAACATGCATGCCTTTTATTTGGGGGATAGACCTTTTACATCTTTTAACATGTTATGGAAATCAGCTAAAAACAGGGAAAATAGCAGAGGGGCCAGGACGCAGCCCTGATGCAGGCTGTTCTTAATTGGTATTTTCTTTGATAAGGTACCTGCAGTATCAAATAGCAGCTGGGCCAAATACTGGCTATATAGCTCTTGGAGAAGTAAAAGAAGATCTTTGTAGATTACAAGCCTCCTCAACATTTCCCACAATAGATTATAGTCCGCTAGATCAAAGGGGGCACAGAAATCAACAAAGCAACAAATCAATTCCCCCCTTAAATCTATTGATTTCCTTGCCATTGCCCATAGACTGAAACAGCAATTGAGGGTGGAATGGCCTTCTTTAAACTCCCCTTGCTCAATTGGGATAATGTTATTTTGTACCACCCAGGTCTTCATTAGGCATAACAGCATTTTCTTTTAAAACTTTCTCCCCAACATCTAGTAGGCACGTCAACCAATAATTCTTAGGTGCCGTAGCTTTATCCTTCTTTTAGATCAGCCGTATGATTGCACCTTTTCCACTATCAAGGAAACGCCTCAAGGCCAAGGTCTTTTGGAATATTATGCAATAGAAACTTGCCCGTCAGTTTTTTTATTATAACTGCGAGGAGGCTGTTTGGACCAGCCGCATTAGTAAGCTTAAGAGACAAAATAGTTTCTTTTATCCTCTTCAGTGAAAAATATAATCTAATCTCATCACCCACCTCAAATTTTATCTCCGGACCCACCACATCATCATTAGTACTATATATTTTACCCAAGAGGTTGACCCAGGCATCTTTTCCTACCAAGCATCTCATTTTCCCTGATCCTCTTCCTTCATGTACCAATTGCCAAAACTTCCTAATGTTATTTGTTCCAATTACCTCAAACATTGTTTGGCAATTCTTACTTATAAAATCATTTTTCTCTTATTTAACAGGTTCTTATATTACATTTTTGCCATATGGAGGTTGCCACCTAGTACCGTATCGTACTTTTTCTTAAACAATCTCTCCCATCCCTTATTTTTTGTTTTAATCTCCCATATTCCTGATTAAACCACCCATTCCTTCAGCACTGAGTAACCTGCTCTCTTATCGCCTTCCTACCTTTAATGCTGAATCTCACACTCAGACAATTTACGGCCTGTCCTATGACCCAGCGGTCATGCCATGATAAAAAATTGTCCTGACACTCCAACACCTCTGGCGACTTTTGTTCTAACATAAAATCATTAAGTACCTTTAGGTTTTCATCCAATATGCATGTTGTGATGTGTCTGGGATACTCAACTTCCATCAAGACGACTTTATCTCTTTGCTCACATTGTCCTGCGCTAATCACTAACTGCAAGGTCCAGTAGTCTGTACCCTCGGTATGCAACACTTCGAACCCTTATACCAAGGAAAAATGCCACTCGTCAATAAAGACACTATTGATTGGGCAACCCTGATTCCCTATGCAAAAGGTCTGAACAGCTGGGCGATCACCGTCTACTCGACCATTTACATAAAACAACCCTATTGACCCTAAAAACGATACCAAGGCCACATCACGCGCTGAGCAGCAAGTTCTCGGAAACTTTAGCAGGGACACCTGGGTACCAGACATCCGATCTTTGTTCATTAGGTTGCAAGATGTTGGGTTTAGTTACTGTTTAAAATCCTCTGGAAGAGTTATCTGCTTTGTCGGATATTCTGTACTTATCTTCTCTAAATCATCTTCTAGCAGCCCTAACTGTAATACATAATCATCTGCATTCAATGGTTGAATATAAATATTAAGCACAATTATGTATACCTTTGTCAAGGCGTTACTATAAAGCTCTACCTGACCTGCCAAGATCCTTCGACTTTTAACCTTTAATATGGTCACTTTATTGGCTATTTTTGTCGAGACTAATGCAAGTAGCCCACCTGAAGGCCGACATAAGCCATGATGCCTTGCCTCTCTTGAAATTATTTAAAGCCATCTATTAGTTCTGGCACTTCACACAGCCAAGCCTCCTGCAGACACATAGGGGTCGATTCCGATCTCGGTCGGAGGCGCACCCAATACCATTCGGTCGGGAAAAAAGCCATGCGAAAGCCAGTTTCCGACCGATCCGTACAGCACACCCGAACGAGCAAGTACGATGCGCACAACAGCAAAAATTCCCGGCCGAGCCGTACTCACCCAAACCAGGTCCTGTTCTCCGACCGAGGCGAATCCGGAAACGCCGAATCGAGTCGCACGGAAGGGAAAATGCAGCCCCGTCCGGCCGGACAAGTACGATGCGCTTCCCGTACGCGCCGAACCCGTCGCTACGCACGGCACGTCAAAGCATCCGGGAGAGCGCACATAAGCTCCGAATCGCGCCACAACACGATCCACGGCTACGAGACAGAACACGGCACCGACGAGGACGACGCGAAGCGACGAGGACGAGCGAGCGACGAGGACGACGCGAAGCAACGAGAAGGACGAACGACACGAACCAACCATGAATCCCTTCGTCCCGATCATACCAATATTCTACATCTACTACCGGAACAGGCACGGACGCGTACGGCGCAGAAGGTAAGTCAGACACCAACCACAAAACACATACAACACGTACACGACACATCACACACATACACTGGGAATCTGAATATACTTACACCAGCAACAGCAGCACCATAGGGGCGGGATGCCCATCACCAATGCCACATATGCACACAGGGGCCTGAATGCGCGCCACCACCCCAACCCAGGGGGCTGGATGCCTACCACTACTACCACCCTTAGCCAGGGGGCAGGATGCCTACCACTACTACCACCCTTAGCCAGGGGGCAGGATGCCTACCACTACTACCACCCTTAGCCAGGGGGCAGGATGCCTACCACTACTACCACCCTTAGCCAGGGGGCAGGATGACTACCACTACTACCACCCTTAGCCAGGGGGCAGGATGCCCACCACTACTACCACCCTTAGCCAGGGGGCAGGATGCCCACCACTACTACCACCCTCACCCAGGGGGGCAGGATGCCTACCACTACTACCACCCTTAGCCAGGGGGCAGGATGCCCACCACTACTACCACCCTTAGCCAGGGGGCAGGATGCCCACCACTACTACCACCCTCACCCAGGGGGGCAGGATGCCTACCACTACTACCACCCTTAGCCAGGGGGCAGGATGCCTACCACTACTACCACCCTTAGCCAGGGGGGCAGGATGCCCACCACTACTACCACCCTTAGCCAGGGGGCAGGATGCCCACCACTACTACCACCCTTAGCCAGGGGGCAGGATGCCTACCACTACTACCACCCTTAGCCAGGGGGCAGGATGCCTACCACTACTACCACCCTTAGCCAGGGGGGCAGGATGCCTACCACTACTACCACCCTTAGCCAGGGGGGCAGGATGCCCACCACTACTACCACCCTTAGCCAGGGGGGCAGGATGCCCACCACTACTACCACCCTCACCCAGGGGGGGCAGGATGCCTACCACTACTACCACCCTTAGCCAGGGGGGCAGGATGCCCACCACTACTACCACCCTTAGCCAGGGGGGCAGGATGCCCACCACTACTACCACCCTCACCCAGGGGGCAGGATGCCTACCACTACTACCACCCTTAGCCAGGGGGGCAGGATGCCCTACCACTACTACCACCCTTAGCCAGGGGGCAGGATGCCTACCACTACTACCACCCTTAGCCAGGGGGCAGGATGCCTACCACTACTACCACCCTTAGCCAGGGGGCAGGATGCCCACCACTACTACCACCCTTAGCCAGGGGGCAGGATGCCCACCACTACTACCACCCTCACCCACGGGGGCAGGATGCCTACCACTACTACCACCCTTAGCCAGGGGGCAGGATGCCCACCACTACTACCACCCTTAGCCAGGGGGCAGGATGCCCACCACTACTACCACCCTCACCCAGGGGGGCAGGATGCCTACCACTACTACCACCCTTAGCCAGGGGGCAGGATGCCCACCACTACTACCACCCTAAGCCAGGGGGGCTGGATGCCTACCACTACTACCACCCTTAGCCAGGGGGGGCTGGATGCCTACCACTCCTACCACCCTCACCCAGGGGGGGCTGGATGCCTACCACTACTACCACCCTCACCCAGGGGGGGCTGGATGCCTACCACCACTACCACCCTCACCCAGGGGGGGCAGGATGCCTACCACTACTACCACCCTTAGCCAGGGGGGGCAGGATGCCTACCACTACTACCACCCTTAGCCAGGGGGGGCAGGATGCCTACCACTACTACCACCCCCACTCATAGGATGGACAATGCATGACACAACAAGCACACCACAACCTAGGGAATGCAAGATAAAGACATCCCCCCACCACCATGACAAGCGTGTGTAGGCTGTGTCAAATGCCTACAACACCGAACATGACTTTGAACATACAATGTGACCCCCTAGCACATGTGCCACACATATATGTGTGTGGCACCCACAATGCAAGCAGCCCATGACCATTGTGGCAATGGGGCCCTAAACCCCCATCATCACAGTGACCAAAAGGTAAGTGTGGGGTCCATAGCTGAAGCACATTTTGACCATTGTGGCAATGGGGTCTAAACCCCCATCATCACAGTGACCAAAAGGCAAGTGTGGGGTCCATAGCTGAAGCACATTTTGACCATTGTGGCAATGGGGTCTAAACCCCCATCATCACAGTGACCAAAAGGCAAGTGTGGGGTCCATAGCTGAAGCACATTTTGACCATTGTGGCAATGGGGTCTAAACCCCCATCATCACAGTGACCAAAAGGCAAGTGTGGGGTCCATAGCTGAAGCACATTTTGACCATTGTGGCAATGGGGTCTAAACCCCCATCATCACAGTGACCAAAAGGCAAGTGTGGGGTCCATAGCTGAAGCACATTTTGACCATTGTGGCAATGGGGTCTAAACCCCCATCATCACAGTGACCAAAAGGCAAGTGTGGGGTCCATAGCTGAAGCACATTTTGACCATTGTGGCAATGGGGTCTACACCCTCATCATCACAGTGACCAAAAGGTAATTGTTGACAAAGAAAGAGCTGCAACTGCCAAACTGCATGGATCATTCCTGGTCACAGAACCAAAAACTCATCTGTGGCAAAGTAGTGTATGTGTCCCATTGCAACATAAATTGGGGGAGCCAAATACTGCAGTGCAAATGAAACATTCCTTTGGCCATGTGCAGACAAACAACACCCATGGGGGCTGAGACCGTCAACAGTCATCAATGACACAATGACAGAAGTGACCATCAGAATGCAGAACCACATATTTGCACCAATGGGCACACAAATGCAGATACCCTGTGGAGACAGCAGATGTGAGGTGAACAGATACCATACCATGGCAGCAATGGGACACACAAACCATGATCACTGTGCTGACCGATGACCTAGGAGTCCCAGGGACAGCAGGGGAAACACACCAAACAACATACAGCCAATGGCACACCCAAGATATGCCAATGCAGTGGTGCAGATGCACAAACACAAACAGGCAGACCAACACTGTCATCATACACAGCAGGTGAGGGGTGGGGGTGCCAGTGTCCCCAGGCAACAACACAACACATGAGGAGAGCTGAATACCAATCATACAGATGTGCATACACTGCCACACTAAGGTAACTCATGGATCCAAATCCCCTATGTGGGCAAGCAGGCATTGACAGGTGAGAGGGAGCACAAAACACACATGTCACACAGGCACGTAGGAACAACAACTGACACAGCAAGTCACAGACACACCACAGCACCACCCCCAGGGCCCCCACAATGTGGTGACCCTGGGCTGAATAAAAATACCACTGTGATGACAAAGCTAAATGTCGTTCACACTGTGAACCACAGTCAGGTGTCCTGAGCAACAAACTACCATCACACCTACACAAGCACAAATCAATCAGCATGGCCAGTAAGCCAAGGCCAACATGGAGGCAGGGGACTAGCCGGGCAACAACTCTCATCTGCACACACTCAAGACCACACCCCTCGACCTCCAACAATGTGCAGCAGTGAAGTACACATGCACTGGTGACATTGCACATGCACCCATGACTATTCCAGGGTGGTGGGTGGGAACCAAGGTGTAGAAACACATCACACATGGACACTCAACAAGACTCCTGAATGTCTGACACACTGCACACTACGCTGTACATGGACATGACGGCAATACCACACCGACCAATGGGATCCCAGCCACAGTCACACACCAATGAAGAAGCCAAGGTCACCCACAAAGAACACACATAGACAACAACCAACATTGCAGCCCGGACCCTAAGGAGTGCCAGCAGTCACACACACAACGTGTCACAATCACTGAAAGATAACACAAACTGGAAATCACATGACAGGGGCAAACAACAAGTGCCAAAGGGAAACCTGACTGTGACCCATCTGCGTCTGCACACAAACTCTGCCCTGACAGCAAACACACCTATGGGTGACACCCTGATGACCAGTAATGTGCCATGCACCCACATCACAGAGAACACAGGGAGAAGACTTTGGGGGAACATAGCTCAAGTCAGCAAGCATCACAAACAGGTACAACACTAGGGATCACAGCATGCGCAGATGAATGGAAGTGAACACACAGACATGCACATACAACACACACCTTGGGCGCAGGCAATGTCACACGTGTACACACTGCCATGAGGGGACTCCACTCCTGTGTGAGGAAAGCTGTGCCATATGTTGCCTCAGTAGGGCCCCATCATGTCAGCTGAGCACTTGGTCACACAATCAACAATTAGCACCAAATGAGGGCTCCCATCACATCAGCCTGGTCATGGATGTGCCAACGGAATCATCAGCACAGATCCAACACACTTGTATAGCAATGTTGCACTGACTACACGGATGAGTCCCTCCCCATTGATGCCCAAACCTGCATGTCCACTGGAGATGGCAACACGGTCAGGGAAGTAGACAAATGCAACGATGGCAGGCACAACAGATGTGCAGGGGTGAAAGCCACAGATATGAAATTGCCAATGTAAGTAGGAAACCCATTGCCAAATACTGAACACATGACACCCTCAGATGCTGCTATTGATGACATGGATACACCACATGATAGGATACATTCCCCCTGGACCACATGGGTTCCTGCACAGTAACACTTCATAATCATGAGACCAGATATCACCATCACTGCAGCAAGGGCATGGTTAGCTGCACCAACAACATGTACATCTGAAGCATGAGCACTAGAGAAAAGAAAGTTGCTTTATTCAGCATATGTGTTGTTTGATAACGACGTCCAGAAGAAATTAGAGCAAAGGCCAATGGCCAGTCCATTGTCAAAGTTCAAACAGGGTGACACTGGCAGATGTCACCCTACGCATGCCTGCACAATACCAGGGACAATCCACTAGGAGGGGCAACCGGGGGGCAGGCCAGGCACCGCAGGGACAGGATCAGGGCTCACCAGGGGAGTCAGGGAAGGGGTGGTGGGTGCTGGAGAGCCACTGACAACTGCAGTGGAGGTGTCTGACATGGTGTGTGCCGGCACAACTGGGGGGCATGACTCAGATGTCGTGGGTGCCGGCACAACTGCAGTGGACCCTGCAGATGGGGTGGACAGGTCCGCCACTGCAGTGCCCAAGTCAGACAGGGCGGTAGTGGACTCCACTGCAGTGCCTACCTCCAGGGGAGGAGAATGGGGAACAGGCAAGGTGGGTTGGACAGAGGGGGAGGACACCCTCACCACATCAGTGGCACAGACAAGCGCAGCGGGGGTGTGGTGCTGGGAGAGCAAGTGGCAGGGGGAGAAGGCCGGATCCTCTTGGGGATGGTATATCTGTGGGTGGGGGAACCTGGGGCAGGGTGTGGTGGGGGCACCTGTGCAGTGGGGGCCTGAGGGATGGAGGACGGAGACCTTGTGCCTGAGCTGCAGGGCGGTGGCGGGGTCTTGCTCTTACCACTCCGGGGGACTTGCGGGTGGGGGCCTCAGTCCGTCTGCGCCTGGGGGAGGGTGTCCGGGGGCGAGGGGCACTCTGCTCCGTGTGGGTGGGCTTCCTCTTCCCCCGGGATGCTGGAGCAGCTTCATCGGTGGGGAAGAGGCCGAGGTCACAGAGGAAGAGCTGCTGTGACTTTGGGGTTGCAGGTGAGGCAAGGGAGGGTGCTTTGGAGGGAGAGGGAACTGAGGACTGCGCAGTGCATGTGGATGCGTGTGTGTGTTCCAGGGCCCCATCCCCTGTGAGTCTGGCTTCAGTCCCCTGAATGTGCGTGCGTGTGCGTTTTGTCATTGGCGTGTGTGTCAGTGTGCTGGATGTGTGTGTGCTGGTGTGTGCCTGTGCCGGTGTGTGTGTGCCTGGGATGGGTAAGGTGCTGGGGAGTGTGGATGGAGCAGAGGCAGGAGGGGTGAGGGACCGTTTGAGGAGGGACACTGCTGCCGTCAGGGAGGAGTCCATGGACCTATTGCCCCTCTGTAGGTCAGACATGCCCGATGAGATGCCCTCCATGAACGACACCAGCTGAGTCAACAGCGCGGTGTGCGCATGGAGGACACTCAGCATGGCTGTCTGCCCTACATGGAGCTGGCGAAGGAGGTACACAGACTCCTCACTCAGGGCAGCAGGGGACACAGGGGCAGGGGGTGCGGTGCCTGGCCCAAAGGAGACACGCTCCCGGACATGGGAGCCTCCACGGACCTGGGGAATGGGAGCCGATGGGAGGGCGGTGGTGGTGCTGGTGGTGGCGGGGACAGCAACACTAGCTGGGGTGTGGTGGCTGCTGACACCCGCCTCCACAAGGGAGTCATCCTCCGAGTTGCTCTGGTCCTCAGCTGAGGTGGATGCTGCTGAGGACTCCTCGGTGTGGCTCCCTCGCCCTCCGTGCCACTGGGTCCCTCCGACCACTCCTCGGCTGCTGACCCAGTCTGGCTCTCCGGCTCCTCCTGGTCCGTGGAGCTGTCCCCTTCCGTGGCCGTGGATGTATCTGCAAACAATGGGGAAACAGACAGACATCAGTCACCTGCACATAACGCACACACCACTGTGAGCACAGCACATCACAGAGCAAGCCCTGGCATCATTAGTTGTACATTGCTAAAAGTGCACTAATTGAACAGGAGAAGTCAATTGTCAGTCTGATGCCAAGCATGGCACTCACATCCCACATGGCCTTGCACCCATCTGTCTGGTGTCTGTTGGATTGCAACACCCCAGTGTTGACACATGCACCAAGTACACAGTAGTTGGACAGTGCAGAGGACACGGTGTGGACACATCACAGCTCTTGCCACTGAGTCAGTACAGGTTTCCGGATGTAAGGGATGCCCAGAGTCAAATAGGAAATGCATGTGATGCATACCAGCGACAGACACCATGATGCACCCATGTCCTGATAGCCAGCGCCACTATGGTGTGCATGTAGCACATGTCACTCCCCTGCAGGCTCACCAATCAGTAGACACATGCCAAGGCGGAGGCATGACTGCAAAGTCATACATCACTGGCTCAGTGATGTATGACTTTGCAGCCAGACAACAACACTCTGCACTGTGTCACAATAGTAGGTCATGGGGAATGCAAGTCCTGGAGCTGCACAAGTGCACATGTACATCCCCCCACAACACATCCTCTTAAACCTCATCTGTCCAGGTCATACCTATTGGACATATGGGAGACCTGTGACACTACCCTCTGAACCTGAGCCCCTCACACTCTGCTGTGCATGGGGAACAGCTGCCTGAACTTCACATTTACATGCCCCAGTCTGCATGGGCAGCTGATCAGACACCTATGTGTCACACAAGTATCGTCTCCTATGGTCACATCTCCAGTGGCATGCTGAGCCCCTACCAAGAAACTCCACAGCAGTCCTGGCGACTAATCCACAGCACACTGACACAGAGGCAGACACCTGAGGGGTCAAATCACTGTGCACAATGTGTCCGCTGATACACGGGAGTGGGAGTACAGAGTGTATTGTATGGCCTGGAGTAGGCATGACTGTCCAGCCCCACATGAATGAGGGATGAGCCCTGGACTGTAGGCAGCTGGCTAAGTATGTGTGACACACGTCATATACATACTCCTGGGGCCCAAACATTGTTCCCACCCGCAGCATGGGTGTGTGCCAGGTACCCCAGCCACATGTGGTGGATCAGCTCAGCAATTGGACCACAGATCAAAGTAACACGCTGAATACATGTCAGAATACAGGCATTGTGTAAGCAATGGACCCACCCATGATGCCCACCACAGAGTCAGGGAAACAGATGCTGTCTCCCACCTTGAGTCAAGCAAACTGCAAGGACACAGTCCTAAGTGACAGAATTCCCTGCATGTAAGGGCCACACCTGGGTATCAGATGAGGAGTGGGCAGTGCACAATAGAGGGACATGGCTCCTGGACAACATGACTGCTGTACTGTGGCAGTTTAACCAGGCCCGAGGAGGGCACATAGCATGTTAGACAGAGTACACAGTGCAGTCTTTGACTCACCCCCTCCTTGCTGCTCTCTGGCCTTCAGCTGCCCATCCAGGTCTGGAAAGACCACCGCCAGGATCCTGAGCATGTGGGGGTCAGGGTCCGTGTTCCGCCCCTCCTGCGAGGAGGCGACAGCTTCAGCTGGACCCGTGCAATCCTCCGGGCCCAGCCCCGAAGGTCCTGCCACCTCTTTGGCAGTTGCGGATCCGGCGCTTGTAGACCCCCACGGACCGGACAGCCCGGACGATGTCCTTCCATATCTCATGCTTCCGATGGGCAGAAGCCTGTCAGGATGACAAAGTGATAAGGCCATTACTACACATGCAACATATCCGTGCATGACACAGTTGCATATACATGTCGCAATCACAGGGGCACATGGTGTACCCAGGCAGTGCACGGCTGCCCATGGACAGTTTTCCAGAAGTCACTACATGGTATCATTGCATGGGGAGTAAAAACCTGTTCAGAAGCACTGTCACTGCACCATACCTGTCCAGTGCAAGTCACTACACACTATGGGGGTGACAACTACTCAGTGAGCCTGCTAGCCAGTGGTGTGCTGACTCTCAGCCTTGCTAGTCAGACAAAATGCACATTCAGAAAGGCAGTGCACAGAACACTCACCTGCTCCCCTGGTGTCCCATACAGCTTGCTGTACTGTGGAAGTAGGCTGTCCAGCAGGGCCTGGTTCTCCTCAAGGCTGAAGGCTGGGGCTCTCTCCACAGTACGTGCCATTGCAGGGTCCAGAGGGGCAGAGACAGCAGCAGTGCAGTGCCAGATGTCGTCCTGGAGCATGTAGTGCAGGCAAGTGGGCTCTCAGGGGAACAGGCAGCAATATATATGTGCTGGAGAGGCAGATACTGTCCCTTGTGTCCAAAGTGATAGGTCCAAGTCGTTTGCATCTTCTGAATCTGGCCAATCCATGGAATAGCAGCACCAAAACACGCCCACAGCATCCTTCAAAACTTCAACTTCATGACATACATGATTTTGCAACATTGTTGTGGGTGACCAACTGATTTTCCAGCAACCGACTCGTTCGAAATTCGAAAGCAGCGTCCGTTGCCAGGCAAGCCCATTGTCAATGGGTGCGCACCGATCGGTCCATTGCGGAACAACGCGCACAGGGGTACAACGCGTACCCGCACACATTGAAAGCAATGGGCCGGCCGGAGGCACCGATCGGTCCATTGCAGTTCAACGCGCACAGGGGTACAACGCGTACCGCGCACACATTGAAAGCAATGGGCCGGCCGGAGGCACCGATCGGTCCATTGCTGTTCAACTCCGCACAGGGGTACAACGCGTACCCGCACACATTGAAAGCAATGGGCCGGCCGGAGGCACCGATCGGTCCATTGCAGTTCAACGCGCACAGGTGTACTAACGCGTATCCGCACACATTGAAAGCAATGGGCCGGCCGGAGGCACCGATCGGTCCATTGCAGTTCAACGCGCACAGGGGTACAACGCGTACCCGCATCATTGAAAGCAATGGGCCGGCCGGAGGCACCGATCGGTCCATTGCAGTTCAACGCGCACAGGGGTACAACGCTGTACCCGCACACATTGAAAGCAATGGGCCGGCCGGAGGCACCGATCGGTCCATTGCTGTTCAACGCGCACAGGGGTACAACGCGTACCCGCACACATTGAAAGCAATGGGCCGGCCGGAGGCACCGATCGGTCCATTGCAGTTCAACGCGCACAGGGGTACAACGCGTACCCGCACACATTGAAAGCAATGGGCCGGCCGGAGGCACCGATCGGTCCATTGCAGTTCAACGCGCAGAGGTACAACGCGTACCCGCACACATTGAAAGCAATGGGCCGGCCGGAGGCACCGGTCGGTCCATTGCAGTTCAACGCGCACAGGGGTACAACGCGTACCCGACACATTGAAAGCAATGGGCCGGCCGGAGGCACCGATCGGTCCATTGCTGTTCAACGCATCACTGTATATGTGACTGGCATAGGTCAGCATGCCTGTCTCAGATGGACATATGCCAGCCACAGATAGCTCCCAGGGAGTGAGGGGCACACCTACATCACGACAGCCTGTCCAAACCTTATCATAAGGCATGTAAGGCTGCATTTCCTATTGTGTGTATGTTGGTGTACATGTTGTCCTGTGGGTGTCACCTGTGGGCAGCCACCCCAGGCTGTGCACGTGTTCATGGGGACAGGATCCTGGGTGTTACGTGTACGTGACCACTGTGATGTGCAACTGTTCATATCTGTGCATGTGTCATGGTCACATTTCACAGTGGTGTTTGTGTATGTCATGTCACATACCCCGTGAGTCCCATGTGGGACGGTATGTTTGAGCCAGGGTGTCCCAGTGGCACAATAGTGATGGCCCTCCACAGTCTTTGTGCATGTAGTGTTTACAATGTCTCTGATTTCATGTGCACAATGGGAGACAGTCTCCACATCCACGTTGTGTGTGCATGGACTCTGATGTTGTGCGTGTGTGTCACAGACGTCCATGGCTCTCCTGCCATGGCAAGTGTGGCCACTACCTGTGGGGGTCATGTTTGTTTTGCTGTGGTGTACACATGATACTCCAGGTGATGCCAGTGTCCATGTGGCATTACAGGGTCCCTGGGAATGTGCCTGTCGTTGAGCTGTGGTGCCTGGGGCACATCTGTCCTCACATGTCACTGGGGGGTGACTGTGACACAGCATCATGATATCCAATGGGCCAACCTGGGACAAATTGATGCCACCTGTAGGACCGTGTTGACAGATGTTGGCCATGTATGTACCATACATGTCGTTCCGGTACTGCACACTTCATGTAGTTGTGCCTCATGATGATGTATGTTGGGAACTTGAGTGTGTTCAATGCCGCATATGTGGGGTGACTGACGATCTTGCTTACTTCTCCTCTGCACTGCAGGGCTCCTGCTGTCCATCGGCCATTCCCAGACCTGGCAACGATGGTGGAACGGGACAGCATCCGACGGTACCGCTTCACCAGGCAGCTGATTGAGGATTTGGCAGTGCAGTTGTCCCCACATTTGCAGCCTGGCCGGCCGTATCCTACAGCACTGACCCCCAAGGTGAAGGTGATGGCAGCCCTACACTTCTTTGCCACCAGTACCTTCCAACATACTGTGGCGTCTGCTGGTGGGATGTCACAGACCATGTTCAGCCGTGTGCTCCGCGATTTCTTGGCGGCAATGTTTCTCTTCCTGAACCGGTACATATATTTCCCTAGACTGCGACGACTCACTGACGTGAAGAGTGACTTTTATGCCCTGGGGAGGATGCCGCATGTCATTGGCTCCATTGATGGGACACATGTGGCTTTGGTACCACCACAGGCCCAGGAGCAGGCCTACAGGAACCGCAAGCACTACCACTCGGTCAATGCACTGGTGGTGTGTCTTGCAGACATGACCATCACACACGTGTGTGCCCGTTTCCCTGGTTCAGCACACGATGCCTTTGTGATGAGGAGTAGTCGCATCCCCAGGTTGATGGCACAGATGCAGAACCAGCGTGCCTGGCTTGTCGGTGTGTACTGACTTTGTGCCATTGTGTGTGATCTGATCTGTAGTATTCCGCCCACTTTTCCAAGTCAGCTGATGTGCACTTGTCTGTCCGTAGGTGACTCGGGATACCCCAACATGCCGTGGTTGCTGACACCCCTCAGGAACCCTGTGACACCTGCCCAGATGCGCTACAATGAGGCACATGGTCGGACCAGGAGAGTGATTGAGCGGACCTTTGGTCTCCTGAAGAGCCGCTTCCGCTGCCTGGACAAGACCGGAGGGTCCCTCCCATATGCCCCTGCGAAAGTGTGCAAGATTATCATCGTCTGCTGCATGCTCCACAACCTGGCAGTGCGGAAGGAGTTGCCTCTCATCCAGGATGACGATGACCAACATCCGCCACCTGTGGAGGATCCTGGCCTGGACCACGATGCCAGTGACGATGATGATGATGATGATGGTGATGGTGATGTCCGCACACAGCTCATCACCAACTTCTTTAGCTGAATGTGAGTATCCTGAGGTGTCATGTGAATGATGTGAGTTGGCATGATGTGTGGGTGGTGCTCTGGTGCTGTTGGAGTGTGTCCATGGGCTACTTGACAGAATGTGTGTTGCGATGTGTGGTGACAGGTGGGCTGTACTCCCCAACAGTGTTGACATGCTAACTTGGTTCTGGGTGGGTATCTTGTAACATGTATTGTGAATGAGTTTTGCTGATCTGTCCTGTACTGCATTGCTTTTGACTGTGTGTCATTTCTGTCCTTCACAGGGTACTTTCAGATTCGTTTGGTCAACTGTGTCCACCGACGACGTGATTGCACATCCAGGCTGGTAGCTGTTGTGTCCCTACAGGTGATGTGCGCCACACCCATGGACTTCCTTCCGTCTACAGTTGTTGACTGTGTGCCCGCTACCAGGTGGGGTTACCTTGCATCTGTAGTGGTTACGGCATGTTGCTACTGTGTAATAAACCTGTGCTTCACTTAGTGATGTGCGTTGTCTGTGGTCACACATTTGACTGCCATTTGCTTACTGCACCTGTGGGCTACTTGACTACAACTGGGAATGGGTGTGGTGTCTGTGCATTGCACCGTCTTCCCTGGCAACATCAGTGTAGGCAATGAGTCAGATGGCCTAGGTGTGTATGTGTTGTCTAGCCCTGGTGGTGTGTCTCCCTCATATGTGTCACGTTGCCTGTACTCACATGCCTGTGTTGTCCTTGCTGTTGCAGTTCGCATACACAGTGTAATTTTGCAGTTCATCATCCCCATAACAGCACCCACGTTGGAATCACGACAGAGGCAAGTATGGTGTATTAGTGTGTTTATTGTGATACATCTGTGTTAATAGTGCATAGGATGGATTGTGCTGTACATGAATCTTGCAATCCCAAGTTCCTAGGTGAATTGAAAGTCCAGGTAGACAGGATCCCCAGTATCGGGGCCACAGTTGTCTGACACATTGTTCCAACTTGTACTCCCCATGCAATGTGTGGGAGTAGTGTTGCCATCAACAGGGTGAACAGTCTGTGCACAAAGGCGAAAATCCAGAACAGGTTCAGGCTTCCTGGGAGTTGCGCTTGGCCATCAGCCTCTCACTTTCCCCTCCTCGGACGACCCCTCTTCTTGGGGGGGCCCTCAAGTGCAGGCTGCTGCGGTGCAGGGGACTCTCCGCCAGAGTCCTCCTCCCTCCCTGTGGCAGTTGCAGTTTGTTCGGTACCAGATGTTGTTGGCACACAGGGAGGTGTGGACTGGTTGCTGTTCATCTGGCGGAGGCATTGTAAAATGTCCCTGTGCACCGCCGTCATCTCATGTAGTACATCCCACTTGGACTCCACGCGGGACATGTGGGAGTCCACACGTGACATGTGTGACTCCACGTGGGACATGTGGGAGTCCAAGCGGGCATGATGGGCAGCCTGCTGCTGTTTGATGTCTCTGAGGAGCCCCACTACCTGGCTGAGCTCTCCGGTGCTGGACTGGTACGCATCAGCTATGCGTACCAGTTGTGGGTCTTCATGCACACCAGCAACGTCTGCAAGCAGCGACCTCTGTCTCCCACCCCTCCCACCACCCCTGCTGACATGTGCAGTGTGTGCAGTTGCACGCACAGATAACCCTGGTCCACCTTGGGGGTGGTGGTGGTGGTGGTGTCCATGGCCCCAGGTTGGTCCAGGGTCACTGCGCTGGTGTTGTTCCTTATTCTGTCCATGTCGGCAGGGATGGTATTCGTGGTGACAGTCGTTGGAGGGGTGGGTGCAGGGGGTGCAGCTGGTGGACCTGCTGGTGCTGCAGCTGGTGGTCCTGCTGGTGCAGCATGTTGACTTGCACCGGATGTGCCAGGTTGTTCATCGTCCGAGGAGGACAGAGGCTGTACGACGCCAGTGAGCTCGGCATCCTCTTGAGCCTGGGACTGGGACTCCTCAGCGTCTGCTGCTGTGTCCCTATCATCACCTGTTTTTGGGAGACACAAACAATGTATTTCATGTTTCTGCAGGCATCAGTGGTTGACACACCTGACAGTTGTGACTGTGCCTCGAGGTGCGGGCCTGTACATTGTATTGTCCTAAGTCGTCACAGTCAGGGGTTGATATTGGTGTGGCACATTGTCCTGCATTATTTGGGCATTTCTATGTATTCTCTGGGGTGTGAACATGGTCTGCATTGATTGTGTTTGGTTGACAGCAGACCTCCTTCCCACCCACCCACCCACCCAGTCAGTTATCCCACCATGGAACGTGCTTGCATTGCAGGGAGTGGAAGTTGTCTCTCAGGATGTCAGTCAGTGGTGTCCTGCTGTTTGTTGGTGCACAGTTGCCAGCAGGGCCTTGTGCTCCCCACAGCAGTAGCCAGTGTCAGCCATCTTGTGAGTCCTTCTCCACTCCCTGTGATGTGAGCATGGTTCAGGGTGGTGTTGATGGGACAGTTGTGGGGGTGAGCTATGTCTGTGACTACGACTCCCATCATGCTATTGCCTCCACCCCCTTCCCAGCATGCCCATGCTTCCTTCCTTTTGACTCTGCTTCCCTGTGGGGTGGGCTGGCTGTGCTGACAGGATGGCTGGGAGTGTTGTCCTGGCAGTTGTTTGGCTAAGAGTCCCAAGAGTGTCCCTGTGCTTCACACAACATAACCCAGGGTGGTGGTGCTTTGTGGGATCTTGTGTTAGGATGGAGGGCATTGCATTCTACCAGGTGGGTACTGTGGAGTTTGTGTTGGGGGGGTGAGGGGAGGTGCTGGTGACTATAGTCAGTGCTGCAAGTCCCCCTTCCCACCCAGCCAGCCAGATATCCCACCATGGAACGTGCTTGCATTGCAGGGAGTGGAAGTTGTCTCTCAGGATGTCAGTCAGTGGTGTCCTGCTGTTTGTTGGTGCACAGTTGGCAGCAGGGCCTTGTGCTCCCCACAGCAGTAGCCAGTGTCAGCCATCTTGTGAGTCCTTCTCCACTCCCTGTGATGTGAGCATGGTTCAGGGTGGTGTTGATGGGACAGTTGTGGGGGTGAGCAATGTCTGTGACTACGACTCCCATCATGCTATTGCCTCCACCCCCTTCCCAGCATGCCCATGCTTCCTTCCTTTTGACTCTGCTTCCCTGTGGGGTGGGCTGGCTGTGCTGACAGGATGGCTGGGAGTGTTGTCCTGGCAGTTGTTTGGCTAAGAGTCCCAAGAGTGTCCCTGTGCTTCACACAACATAACCCAGGGTGGTGGTGCTTTGTGGGATCTTGTGTTAGGATGGAGGGCATTGCATTCTACCAGGTGGGTACTGTGGAGTTTGTGTTGGGGGGGGTGAGGGGAGGTGCTGGTGACTATAGTCAGTGCTGCAAGTCCCCCTTCCCACCCAGCCAGCCAGATATCCCACCATGGAATGTGCTTGCATTGCAGGGAGTGGAAGTTGTCTCTCAGGATGTCAGTCAGTGGTGTCCTGCTGTTTGTTGGTGCACAGTTGGCAGCAGGGCCTTGTGCTCCCCACAGCAGTAGCCAGTGTCAGCCATCTTGTGAGTCCTTCTCCACTCCCTGTGATGTGAGCATGGTTCAGGGTGGTGTTGATGGGACAGTTGTGGGGGTGAGCATGTCTGTGACTACGACTCCCATCATGCTATTGCCTCCACCCCCCTTCCCAGCATGCCCATGCTTCCTTCCTTTTGACTCTGCTTCCCTGTGGGGTGGGCAGGCTGTGCTGACAGGATGGCTGGGAGTGTTGTCCTGGCAGTTGTTTGGCTAAGAGTCCCAAGAGTGTCCCTGTGCTTCACACAACATAACCCAGGGTGGTGGTGCTTTGTGGGATCTTGTGTTAGGATGGAGGGCATTGCATTGCCAGAAACCGGTCCTAGGATGCTTGTTTCTGGTCCAGGGAAGACATGGCTTGGCAGTTCAGTGCTGGACTGTTCCCATGAGGCACAGGGTCAGACTGGATTTGCATATGGCCATGTCTGAACTGGGGTGAGTGGGAGTGAGCTAAAGAATGATGATGGATTAAACCCACGATCAGTTGACTGGGGGTGAGTGTTTGATTGGCTCAAACGTTCCGTCCATCATCCCCTCATGCTATCGCCTCCACCCCCTTCCCAGCATGCCCATGCTTCCTTCCTTTTGACTCTGCTTCCCTGTGGGGTGGGCTGGCTGTGCTGACAGGATGGCTGGGAGTGTTGTCCTGGCAGTTGTTTGGCTAAGAGTCCCAAGAGTGTCCCTGTGCTTCACACAACATGACCCAGGGTGGTGGTGCTTTGTGGGATCTTGTCTTAGGATGGAGGGCATTGCATTCTACCAGGTGGGTACTGTGGAGTTTGTGTTGGGGGGTGAGGGGAGGTGCTGGTGACTATAGTCAGTGCTGCAAGTCCCCCTTCCCACCCAGCCAGCCAGCCAGATATCCCACCATGGAACGTGCTTGCATTGCAGGGAGTGGAAGTTGTCTCTCAGGATGTCAGTCAGTGGTGTCCTGCTGTTTGTTGGTGCACAGTTGGCAGCAGGGCCTTGTGCTCCCCACAGCAGTAGCCAGTGTCAGCCATCTTGTGAGTCCTTCTCCACTCCCTGTGATGTGAGCATGGTTCAGGGTGGTGTTGATGGGACAGTTGTGGGGGTGAGCAATGTCTGTGACTACGACTCCCATCATGCTATTGCCTCCACCCCCCTTCCCAGCATGCCCATGCTTCCTTCCTTTTGACTCTGCTTCCTGTGGGGTGGGCTGGCTGTGCTGACAGGATGGCTGGGAGTGTTGTCCTGGCAGTTGTTTGGCTAAGAGTCCCAAGAGTGTCCCTGTGCTTCACACAACATGACCCAGGGTGGTGGTGCTTTGTGGGATCTTGTGTTAGGATGGAGGGCATTGCATTCTACCAGGTGGGTACTGTGGAGTTTGTGTTGGGGGGGGTGAGGGGAGGTGCTGGTGACTATAGTCAGTGCTGCAAGTCCCCCTTCCCACCCAGCCAGCCAGCCAGATATCCCACCATGGAACGTGCTTGCATTGCAGGGAGTGGAAGTTGTCTCTCAGGATGTCAGTCAGTGGTGTCCTGCTGTTTGTTGGTGCACAGTTGGCAGCAGGGCCTTGTGCTCCCCACAGCAGTAGCCAGTGTCAGCCATCTTGTGAGTCCTTCTCCACTCCCTGTGATGTGAGCATGGTTCAGGGTGGTGTTGATGGGACAGTTGTGGGGGGGCAATATGTGTGACTGCGACTCCCATGATGCTATTGGCTACACTGACTTGGCCAGCATACACAGAATTCCTTCCTTTGAGTGGTCTTCACTGTGTGTTGGTGTTGTTGTGGTGGCTACATGTGTGGATGTGTGTGTTAGTTCTATTTGTGCCACTGCCTAGCTGTAGTTGTGGTTGTGTTTGTACATGTGTTGGCACAGTTGGATGTGACTTTTTGATGGCATGTGTTGTGTTTATCTGACTGACATACACATTTTGGGATGATTCTGTTCTAGTTGCTGTGTAATTGCTATGAGTGCATGGTTTGACTCTCCCCTTGACAGTGATGTGTGTGTTTTGTGGCAGTTTATTGTGTACATTTGTTGTGTACTCACCAGGCTCTGGGATGTTCTCTAGTCCATATACGCTCACTGGCGGAAGGATGGCCCGCACCTTCTCCTCCCAGGGCCTGAGGTATATTGGCTTGGCAGGAGGGCCACTGCCGGTGTGTTGGCTGTTGATGTAGTCTATCTTCAGCAGGTCCCGTACCCTCCTGCGCACGTCATACCACCTGTTCTGGATGTCCGTCTTTGTGCGCCGACATGGTGATTGGGCGTTCACCCTGTTGATGATCCTCTCCCACATCTTGGTTTTCTGCGACATGGGGGTCTGTTGGACCAGAGTGCCAAACAGCTGTGGCTCCACCCTGAGGATCTCGTCTACCATGACTTCCAATTCACTATCTAGGAACTTGGGATTCTTCTTGGGGGCATGGTGATGGGTGGTGATGGTGGGTGATGTGTGTGTTGGTGTGCAGGTGAGGGTGTGTGGGTGTGTGTTGTGCTGGGTGTATGTGAGGTAGGTATTTGTTGGTGTGCTGATGGTGTGTGGCTTGTGTGAGGGATGAGCTGTGGGTGTGTGGTTGCTTTCTCTTGGGTGCTGGCAGTGGAATGGCATTTGCAAAGGCTCATGGTAGTGATTTGTGTCCTTTATATAGGTGGAGTTGTGGGTGTGTCTTTGTTCTCTGTCCCCACCCCCCAGTATTTATTGGCTTGGTAATTGCTTGTTTGGCCTTTTTTGGTTGATTTTTCCTTTGTGCTGTTTGTGTATGTTGGAAACGTTCTTGTGACCGAGTCGGACCCTGCATTGGTCTCGTACGGTGTTTTCCGTTTCGTTCACGCTGTGTTTGTGCAGTTTTGTATGCTGCGTACGCGTCGGTCGCGGTGTATTGTGTTGCTTCGGCTCGGTTTTGTATGCGTGTCGGTCGTACGGCTTGTCCTCCGTCCGACTCGGTCGTGTTTTTCGCGCCTTGCATCGTACTTTGCGGTTTGGAGTTGGCGGGTACGATTCGGTCAGATTTGTTCCGGGTGCGTGTCGGTCGGTTGGATTCGCGTGTTTTTCCGGCCGGATTGCTATTTTCCGAGCGGCTCGGTCGGTCGGCTTGGTTTCCTAACGTGTCGGTCGGATTTATCGCGGCTTGCATCGTACTTGGCGTGTCGGGCGCCACTGGTACGTGTCGGTCGGTAATTTTTCCGGCTCCGAGTCGGTCGGTGCTTTTTCCAGCCCGAATCGGAATCGACCCCATAATCTGATACATTCACAACAGTTCTTTAAAAGAATTTTGGGTTAAAAATGTCCTATATCCCCCTATATTCCAAGACAAAGCTACCCGGATGTGCGAAGTCCCTACTCCCTAATCCAGATCACTCAAACCCCCCCTTCCACTATCCTCAAGACTCAATATAGAGTCAGATAGGCACTCAAAGTGGTTTTTTAACTCTAAACCCTTAGTTCCACTTGAAATAGTCACCTGCAGACCACCTTCCCTTGAGTTTGGAAAGGTTCTGCTGCATTGATCGATCAAGCTGTAAGCATACCCTTACTTGATTTAAACTTAAGCCAGAATGGTTATTCAGGACATTTTGGGCCCTCCACATATCCATCCCTAACTCACATGCATTTACCAATCTTATACCTTCTCTCAAATGTTCTTCCTTCGCACTCAACAAAATCAATTGATCAAATTCTCAGTAAAGAGTACCCTTGTAACCTCTTTTCCCTCCTTATTCATTACAAATCCCACCTGCTTTATATCTCCAGAGGCTATCTCACGCACGCTTGGACATTTGGCAAGTGTGTGCAAATGGTGAGAGTGATTCAAAGGTTTAAGTTTCCTTGGTTCTTTCCAACCATTTACACTTTGCTGTGGTACTAAGAAGAATCATAGGTTATCCAGTTTATTATTCCCTTCAACTACTGGCCTGTATTCCTTCGACCACCACTCAATCCCATAGAGAATAATGGCGCTAGTGACTTAAAATATATCCCCACAAGAAATGAAGTTAATTTAAATCAATTTAATTTAAATAGTTACATATATAAAGAATTATAATTTAATGTTAAAAAAATGCATTAAAGAGTGCATATTTTATATTTGTTTTTAATACTTTATTAACCTTTTTAATTAAAACAATAATGTAACAAGCTACTTTATGAAATGTGCTTAAATTACTTTTAAGTCATTCTAGAAATCAGGTTTAGTAGTTATCAATAGACAGTAATTTGATGCATTTTTTACTTTTGGGTTGATTCTTTTCATTTAAACACGAGAAAGATATATTTTATTTTATCTAACAAATATTTCATTCATCTGTCATTTAAAAGAAATAGTAAAAATTATTTATATTGATATACATCATAAAAATATGCTTACAAACTGTTTCCAAGTTTAATAAAAGTATTTACTTTTCCTTATACTTTACCAAAGGGAGACTCAGCAGTCTGGGCAGAGATCTGCATATGGTAAATTATAGGAAAAGTAAATAAGTTTATTACATGTAGGAAAATAATTGGTAAATTAATTTTACGTTATATAGTAATGTCACAATTTGTGTATATTTATTTGAAATGGCGAACTAAAGAGAAAAAGTATGAAGACTCCACAAATAAAAGGCTTTTTAGTGTTTGAACCGGGGAAATTGTGTCTTTGTACACCTTTGCTATTTGCGCTTACATAAATACTTGAGATGTTATCTATAAGAATTACAACACTTGCAACACACCTGGTAATGAAATGAGTTATTGTTCTCAACTCTACAACCCGTCTACAGTTAAAACCCGTTTCAACAATAACCAGTCACAGCCAGGCCAGGGTGAACACATAAAATGGAATCCAAATACCAAACCTCTTTTCATGGCTTCACTATATCATTGAATGCCTTTATAGGTTTGCCCATTCTTTTGAGGAGGTTGTTTCAGCAGGAGGAGAGAGAAGATGCACAGGGAAAGGATCTACATCTGGATATGTCCAGTAAGGATATCAGTGCCAGAAACTGCTTCTCACCAGATGTGAATCTGGAAATGGATTCACTTAAAGCCCTCTCCCAGACTATCCCAGCCTATGTCAAAATAATGGCTGCACTCCATTTCATGGCTACTAGATCTTACCACTGTGTCTCCTCTGACAACATTGACATCTCACAGGCAAGCTAGATGCATCAATAGAGGAGTACACCAGTTTATCACCATGCCTCTCTCATTGGCAGGAAGGTGAACTGACACAAGGGAATGTGATGCCTTAACCCATTTCCCTTGTGTGATAGTCACCATTGAATGAATCCATATGGCACTTTAAACACCTCACTACACAGCACACATTTCGCCAACAGACACCTCTGGCACTCCATAAATGTGCAGGCTGTCTGCGATACAAGGAGCTGCTTCAATGATATTTGAGCTGCATTTCCCAGAATGACAATCAACACTTGCATTTTCTGACAGTCACCTCTTGCTGATCATTTGGTTGCTAGGGATATAGGTGAGATTGGGGTATCAGTTAAGGGGCCTCTTTCAGCAATAGTATAATCTTGGTCAGGGTGAAAGCTAAAGTCACTCAATTAGCCTAATTGCAATCTCCTGGTTGCTATGTCTCAATGCAAAAAGGTTTAACTTAAAAGTAATGTGCAAAGAATGCATGCAATACCAAAACAGTAATAAAGGTAAAACACAACACAAGAAAGATCCCAAGCTAATTTGGAAAAACTAGGTATATTTAAATTTTTAAAAATGACATGAGAGCAACAAAATTTCAATAAAGATGACCGGAGAGATGAATTTTTATAGTTTTATAAATAAAATAGTGGCAAAATGCATTAAACCCCAACTGTGGTCAAGCCCATGACCCAGGCGCGATTTAAGGCCGACCACAATGGAGTGCGGGCTGGATACAGAAACAAAGTTTGGTCCAATCAGATGTTTTTTCCCTTGGACTCTAAAATGGAAATCCAAAATGTTTAGAGAGGCAAGGCAGCCAGCTGTGGCTGAAAAGGGCTGCACGAGGTCAGATAGCCGTCAAAAGAGGTCCCGGTGAAGCCATTGACTTTTGACAGGAAAGCTCTGAGCAGGAAAAATTCGAATGTGGCACCCAAGGAAGTCCCTCGCTGGCCGAAGATTTCCTCATTCTTACCTAGTCACTTTTTTGGAGCAAGGATTCCTCCAGTGGGGCAAGGCTGCAGTCTGTAGCCAAAGAGGTCTCCACAAGGCCAGATAACTTCTCCACAAGGTCCAGCTGAATCAGATTTGCTGCTGTGGAAAAGCTCAGAGCAGGAAAAACCTGAATTTTCATCCCAGCAGCAATGCGCCTTGGTCCGATCAGCTTGGCAGGTATGTCCCAGTTCTCTGGAGGTACCAGGATGACGAAACCCTTCCACCCTTGTGCATATTCTCCGTGCCCACCCAGAGGTGTGGCCAAGGACTTAAGCAACCCCTCCTCTATTGTCACTTCAAACCAGTTCTGAAGGCAGCTCCCTCCTCTCTGGGATTGAAGCCTTGCTCGCTGGGGGAACAAAGAAGGGGCCTATGCAGGTGTAACCTGACATCTGCCTATGACAGAGGAAGCCAATTTGAAGATAATTGTGTCCTGTGCACTGCCCAAATAGTCATCCTGCCAAAGGAGCAAAAACACCTCCTCACACCCAAGCCTTTGTCTCCTGCCCCGGGAAATCTTTTCACACCTCTTTCAGCGCTAAGAACTCACATGACTACAGCTGGAGGCTAATACAAATTAGCCTCCAGAGGCTCCAGGTGGGAAAATGTATTACAAATCCAAATTTACCAGTAAAATGGGCTTTAAAAATATTTCAGAGTACAATAATGCAATTTCTAGCTGGAGACAGTATAAATGTAATGTTGCATTTCAGTGTTTTCCTATGGAACAACCAGCCTTGCTACAGTGAAAATAGCTTTTTGGGTCTTTTTCACTGTACGGACATGTTTAACATTAACTTTCTACATGCCCTACTTTTAAATACCATGCGCCCTGCCTTATAGGCAATAAGGCCTACTTAAATATAACTTATTAACAGTCAAAAGGAAGGTTTAGGCCTCTTAACAGAGTTTATTTTGACAGGTGAAATTGAAGTCAAAAAGCTGCATTAGTCAGGCGACAATGGTGGAGCTAAAGCCCTGGTTTGAATTTGTCAGCGTAGTGGATGGAACAATGGGTGCTGATGCCCAGCTAATGACATTTAACTGACAGGCCCTGGGTACATTTTGTACCATATACAAGGGATACAATGGTAAGTTAATGATGCCATTTAGTCGTATACCAATTTCCTTGTTGAAAGGAGGAGTACATGCACTTTACCGCTGGTTAGAAGGGCTAAAGTGCACACTGTCCTACAGCCAGCAAAAGCAGATAGGGCAAAAGTCTGGGGCTACACCATGCAAAATATGGTCATTTACTACAGGTAAGTAACAACATCTCATACTGGGTCTACATTTGAATCTAGGGACTGAATCTCAAGCATAATCATTAACCACTACAACACAATACCCATAATTTGCCTTGGAATACTCATGCATGAATTTAGGCATGGTGTAGTAAAATTAGAAAACACACCCCTTTATTTAAAAAGTACTGTTTTTTGCAGATGATGCTGGGTATACTCTCTATCCCCTACAGACATCCAACCACAGTATCTCAGCAGAGGTATAATAGGGCTCACATACGTAGATACGCCTTCATTGAATGCACTTTGGATGTCCTAAAGTTGTGATTCAAATGTGTAGACCATACATGGGAGTGTTGGCGTACTTCCCAGAAGTTGTGTGCAAGATTCTTTTAGCCTGTTGTGTGTTGCCATGTGACTTACAGATAGATAATGACCCTTTTCTATGGCTACATCCCGGAACTGGTTGTGTGTCCCAGAACAGAGGTCAGGGTATGCACATGGAGGATTGAATAGTCAACTAATTTTTCTCTTGAGCTGCTAGTTTGTTTACTGCATTTATGTAACTGGACAGTCTAATGTCAACGATGAATGGTGAATGTCTAACACACTATTCCTATTTATCAAAAAGAGAGGGGGGGACGGGGGAGCTGATTGTTAGGTCCAGTGACCCTTGCTCCCGATTGGTAACTGGTATATAAAGGGGGGTCACTGTTCCTTAAGAGGAGAGTTCAAAGTGGAGAAAGAAAAAGGAAAAGGTGTCCTGTGCTACTCTATGTGTGGGGACAGTGTGTCCTCATCATGATGCCCTCACACACCACTTTCCATCAACCTGGTGGCACTGAAAAATTTAGGCCGCTAGTGATACTTTATTTAAACTCACCTTGGTCCTGAAGAAGGGCTTTGGATCTCCTCCAGAGGCCACAGATAGCGCGAAACATGTCAACCACTAGAGTCACCCACTAAGGACTCATATCTAGCTACTGAGGGACATAATATCCCACTAGCAGCACCACACACCTTTTACTAATGACAGAGGGACCACTTTAATAAATAATAGCCACTCTCCCTCCAGTCATTTTTTAACACACTAGTTGAGACCTCACTTCCACTCACACGCACGCACCTAACGGCTTGTTTCATCAAAAGATCTCCGAAAAAGAGACCCTTCGGGGGACCCGTAGGGCATTGCAACGCCGGCCGACGAGGAGCAAAAAGCCCAATGATGAAGCATGACATCCTTCGGGGTGTGTGAGGGCATCATAATGAGGACACACTGTCCCCACACATAGAGTAGCACAGGACACCTTTTCCTTTTTCTTTCTCCACTTTGAACTCTCCTCTTAAGGAACAGTGACCCCCCTTTATATACCTGTCTAACACACTATTCATACATACCATCCTAAGACAACTTGTTTACTTTGTTTAGCATTGCCAACTAACATGCTATGCTCAAGTGATAAAATAATGTCTGTATATGTTCACAAAAATTGTAACACTTATCTACACATCATTCAGTCACAATATCTCACATACTACACACATGGTAAAGGGCAAAAAATATAAAATCAAAAATAAACACACATATATTAGGCCCACAAGCAATCCAAGGTTAGATTTTATTTCTCTCACATATTTTGAGGTCTTGTACTACATGTACACTGTCAATCTACAGCATGTGGAGCCTCTATCCCATGAGCAGAGGTTCTCCTCCTGGAGCAGTGCGGAGACTCTGTAATCGGGTGGAGAGCTACATTTGCCATAAATAAACAGGAAATGACATACAGGAAGAGGAAGACGGAGTTTTTGTTTTCTTTCTGAGCCATCCTCTCCTCCAAGCAGAATCCTCTTAAGTAAGTAAGTAAGTAAAAGCTTATAGAGTGCAAGAATGCCGAGGCGTCTTGGCGCTATAGCAGGAAACGTGTTAGAGAAAAATGCGTGCCTTATTTCTGCAAGGAGAATAGCCAGGTATTCAGCCTTTTTCTGAACAGAGGTCTGGAAGGTTGTAGTCTGATGTCGTCTGGCAATTCATTCCATAGCTTAGATGCTCGATATGTCAGGCTTCTACCTCCCCATCTAGACTTTTGTATTCTAGGTATCTGGACTAGACCTTTGTTAGCAGTTCTGAGATTACGCCGTGGAATATACTCACGGAATAATTTCTGTAGATCCGCTGCTCCACCACCAAACAGTGCTTTATGTACCAGACACAGTGCTTTAAATTCAATTCGCTGTTGCACTGGTAGCCAATGAAGTGTTCTAATGCAGCTAGAAATGTGGTGGTACTTTGGAATGTTAAACAGCATTCTAGCTGCAGCGTTTTGCAGAGATTGTAGTTTAGACAATGGGCGCTTGATTATGCTCAAGAAAAGGGCATTACAATAGTCAATCCATGAACGCATCAAAGCAACTACCACTGATTTTCTGAGATCCGGGGAATAAAAGGAAAAATGTGCGTAGGATTTTTAGTTGGGAGAAGCATGATGTTATTAACTGATTAATCTGGCCTCCGAAGCTTAGTTGGTCGTCAAGCAAGATTCCCAAATTCCTGACCTTTACTGCGGGTACTGGGCATTGACCTGCCTCTGCCGGCCACCACTCTTGGTTCCAGAGAGGTGACCCAGTCCCAAACTCCACAACCTCTGTTTTACCCGTGTTTAATTTAAGGTAGTTCTGGTGCATCCATTCCATAATATGTTTCAGACAGCCATGAAATCTCCCTGCCACGGTTTCAGCATTTGAAGAGATGGAGATGACAAGTTGAGTGTCATTGGCATATGATACCAATGAGAAACCATGCCCCCTAGTCAGCTCTGCCAGGGGTGTGACATAAATGTTGAATAACGTTGGGGACAGTGCTGACCCCTGGGGGACTCCACAGGGGAGGGAAAATCTCTCTGATTTATGATTGGCCCAGCACAACCTCTGCTCCCTTGCCAGGAGGAACGAGGAGAGAATGCTTAAAGCCTCCTCCTTAATTCCTATTGCGTTCAGCCTTTGAATTAATACCTGATGGTTCACGGTATCGAATGCAGCTGATAGGTCATGTAGGATTAGCATGGCTTTTCCTCTGCCATCGAGTTGTCTACGTATTTCCTCAGTGGCCATGATTAGGGCTGATTCGGTGGAGTGCTGTTTTCTAAAGCCATGTTGGGAATGGTCTAGGATGTTATTAAGCTCAAGATATCCTGTTAGGTCTTGATTCATAGATTTTTCCAAGATTTTAGCTGATAACGGTAGGCAGGATATGGGCCGATAATTTTCGACTACGTAGGGGTCCAGGGATGGTTTCTTTAAAATCGGCCTCATACAATCTGCCATCCTGTTACTCCTTGGCACAATCTTGCTTCCATTAATTTAACAAAGCCTATTTATTTTTACAATCAATTTCAGGAGACGGGCTGGCCAACAAAGATCAGAGTAGAATCAGGAGCAAAACCAAAGATTCCCAGCTAGGAGGTAGGCACAAGCACCTTCTACCACTAGCAAGGAGGAGGAACTCACCACCAGCAGGAGTAGTACACTTGCTCAGATAATTACAAGTTCTGCCTTCAAGTGACCGGGGGCAGCTGAACAGTCACCTGAGGGGCCAATGGATGTGGGCACCACAAGCCATGGGAGGAAGTGGTTTGTTTACCTCCTGCCATGAGCAGGAAGAACTTGTTGCATTGTAAGAGCAGGATCCAGCACCATCTGGGCCTACCTACATGTCCTCTTTAACTCTTGAGCCCCCCATTCCATGGGCCGCCAGAAACACAACCTACTCCTCCTCCCAGTGGCCACCTAGAAGATCTTGAGTCGAGGAACATCTCTGCCACCAACACCCCACACCGCTCTTGTGCTGCCTAATACCTTCCCCAGATTCTGTGTCAGTGGCTGTTTTCAAGGAGGCTATGATGCCAACTATAGAGGTTCAGGGAGCATTCTCTCAGGACATTCAGGACTCAATTGGAGAAGTCTGGATGCTCTGAGAGATGGTCTCTGGACAGATACAAAACGGTAAATAGCCATAATATCGAATTCTAAATATCGAATTGCAGTTATATCGAAGTTGTAATATCGAATGTTTTATAATATCGAAGTCATGAATATCGTAGTTAAAAATATCGGTTTTTTTTTAATTAAAAAATATCGAAGTATAAAATATCGAATAAGTAATATCGTTAGTAGATAATATCGATGTGTTAGTGTTGTAAAAATATCGAAAAAAATATAGAAAGTGTAAAATATCTTTTTTTCTTAATATTTAAATATTCTGTATTGTTATTAATTTTTTATTAGTTTAATTGTTTGAATATTTTTTGGAAATTGTATAAAAATTTTTTTGTAAGATATGTTTTAGGAGCGGGATGTTGGGTTATTAGGGGATAAGGGTGGGGAGTATTTTAAAAATATTAGTATAAATTTACATATTAAATTAATTTTTGGGAAATTAGAAATTATTTTAAAAATGATGTTTAAATTAAAAATATAAAATATATGTTTTGTTTTAGGAGCGGGATGTTGGGTTATTAGGGGATAAGGGTGGGGAGTATTTTAAAAATATTAGTATAAATTAACATATACATTTTTTTTTTCAATTAGAAAATATTTAAAAAATGAAACTTATATTAAAAATATAAAATATATGTTTTGTTTTAGGAGCGGGATGTTGGGTTATTAGGGATAAGGGTGGGTAGTGTTTTAAAAATATTAGTATAAAATTTACATATTAAATTAAAATTTCGAATTTTCTAAATAATTTAAAATAAGAAATTTAAATTTAAAATTCGAAATTTAAATTTTGTTTTTATAGTGGGATATTGCGTTATTAGGGGAGAAAGGTGTGGAGTGTTTTAAAAATAATTATATGAATTGTTATATTTAATTTAAAAATTTTAAATTGCAATTTTAAAAAAATTAAAAAGTGAAATTTTAAAAAGAAATTATATTTTTTTTTAGGAGTGTGATGTTGTGTTATTAGGGTGTAAGGGTGGGGAGTGTTTTTTAAATCTTATTATAAAATTACTTATTAAATTAAAATTTAGAAAATTGAAATTAATTTTAAGAAATAAAGTTAATTTAAAATGGAAATTATATGTTTGTTTTAGTACTGGGATGTTGGGTTATTAGGGGGAAATGGTGAAGTTGTTAAAATAGTAAAAATATATATTTAGGGGCCGATTCCGATCTCGGCTGGTAGGGCTCCTAATCGGATTCGGCTTAACCGGATCCGATTCGGAGCCCTATTTCCCGACCGATTCGTACGTGCGTCCGGACGAGCGAGTACGATGCAAAATCGCCGACCGACTCGTTCGGGCGTCCCAACCGCGAGCAGTCCGACCGACACGCGCCGCCCGGCTCAAAAGAGCAGTCGGAGCCGTACTTCGGGGGTCCGTGTCGGACCCCCCTGTACGCGTAGCTGCGCGAGTCGCACACAGGGGGGGACCCATGGGTCCCCCCTACCTGTGCGTGTACGGCGCGAGTCGCTTTGCCGCGTACCCGCTGTAGGGGGCGCCCTTGTTCGCCTCGCACCCATTGAGGCAATGGGAACCCGCGTACGCGTTGTACGACCGGCTCCCATTGACGTCAATGGGAGTCCGACTGACTCGAGTACGATAGCATACGGACGCATCGTACTCGTTCGGTCGGGCTGCACGGGTCCGATTCGGTCGGAAATCTCTCCGGGTCCGGCTCGGTCGGAGAGATTTCCGGCTCGAATCGGAATCGGCCCCTTAGTGTCCAGACACTTCCCTGACTTAGGGGCCGATTCCGATCTCGGTCGGAGGCGCACCCAATACCATTCGGTCGGGAAAAAAGCCATGCGAATGCCTGTTTCCCGACCGATACGTACATCATACCGAACGAGTAAGTACGATGCGCACAACAGCACAGAATCCGGCCGAGTCGTACTCACCCAATCCAGGTCCTGTTCTCCGACCGAGGCGAATCCGGAAACGCAGCAAGAGAATCACGTTCAGACTCCTCACCCACGCACACAAGGCCCTCCACGACCTGGGCCCAAAGTACCTCAACGACCGCATGTCCTTCTACACGCCCACACGCCAGCTACGATCAACCAGCCACGCCCTCGCCACCGTACCACGCATCCGCAGAACCACCGCCGGAGGAAGATCCTTCTCCTACCTGGCGGCCAAGACCTGGAACTCCCTCCCCACTCACCTTCGGCGAACCCAGGACCATCTCGCCTTCAGGAAGCAGCTCAAGACCTGGCTGTTCGAGCAGTAACTTACCCCCTCCCCCAGCGCCTTGAGACCCTCCCGGGTGAGTAGCGCGCTCTATAAATGCCGTGATTGATTGATTGAGAATCGAGTTGCACGGAAGGGAAAATGCAGCCCCGTCCGGCCGAACAAGTACGATGCGCTTTCCGTACGCGCCGAACCCGTCGCTACGCACGGCACGTCAAAGCATCTGGGAGAGGCGCACATAAGCTCCGATTCGCGCCACAACACGATCCACGGCTACGAGGCGAACACGCCAGCGACGAGGACGACGCAAAGCGACGAGAAAGACGAACGACACGAACCAACCATGAATCCCTTCGTCCCGATCCTACCAATATTCTACATTTACTACCGGAACAGGCACGGACGCGTACGGCGCAGAAGGTAAGTCAGACACCAATCACAAAAAACATACAACACGTACACGACACATCACACACACACACAGGGATGCAGAATTTACTTACACCAGCAACAGCAGCACCATAGGGGCGGGATGCCCATCACCAATGCCACATATGCACACAGGGGCCTGAATGCGCATCACCACCACCCCTACCCAGGGGGGGCCGGATGCCAACCACTACTACCACCCTTAGCCAGGGGGTGCCAGATGCCCACCACCACTACCACCCTTACCCAGGGGGCTGGATGCCTACCACTACTACCACCCTTAGCCAGGGGGTGCCAGATGCCCACCACCACCCCTACCCAGGGGGCCGGATGCCTACCACAACTACCACCCTTACCCAGGGGGCTGGATGCCTACCACAACCACCACCCTTAACCTGGGGGCTGGATGCCTACCACTACTACCACCCTTAGCCAGGGGGTGCCAGATGCCCACCACCACTACCACCCTTACCCAGGGGGCTGGATGCCTACCACTACTACCACCCTTAGCCAGGGGGTGCCAGATGCCTACCACTACTACCACCCTAAGCCAGGGGGCTGGATGCCTACCACTACTACCACCCTTAGCCATGGGGGTGCCAGATGCCTACCACTACTACCACCCTTACCCAGGGGGCTGGATGCCTACCACTACTACCACCCTTAGCCAGGGGGCTGGATGCCTACCACTACTACCACCCTTAGCCAGGGGGTGCCAGATGCCCACCACCACTACCACCCTTACCCAGGGGGCTGGATGCCTACCACTACTACCACCCTTAGCCATGGGGGTGCCAGATGCCTACCACTACTACCACCCTAAGCCAGGGGGCCGGATGCCTACCACAACTACCACCCTTACCCAGGGGGGCTGGATGCCTACCACAACCACCACCCTTACCCAGGGGGCTGGATGCCTACCACTACTACCACCCTTAGCCAGGGGGTGCCAGATGCCCACCACCACTACCACCCTTACCCAGGGGGCTGGATGCCTACCACTACTACCACCCTTCGCCAGGGGGTGCCAGATGCCTACCACCACTACCACCCTTACCCAGGGGGGCTGGATGCCTACCACTACTATCACCCTTAGCCAGGGGGTGCCAGATGCCTACCACTACTACCACCCTAAGCCAGGGGGGCTGGATGCCTACCACTACTACCACCCTTACCCAGGGGGGGCTGGATGCCTACCACTACTACCACCCTTAGCCAGGGGGGCTGGATGCCTACCACTACTACCACCCTTAGCCAGGGGGGTGCCAGATGCCAACCACCACTACCACCCTTACCCAGGGGGCTGGATGCCTACCACTACTACCACCCTTAGCCATGGGGGTGCCAGATGCCTACCACTACTACCACCCTAAGCCAGGGGGCCGGATGCCTACCACAACTACCACCCTTACCCAGGGGGCTGGATGCCTACCACAACCACCACCCTTACCCAGGGGGGCTGGATGCCTACCACTACTACCACCCTTAGCCAGGGGTGCCAGATGCCCACCACCACTACCACCCTTACCCAGGGGGCTGGATGCCTACCACTACTACCACCCTTAGCCATGGGGGTGCCAGATGCCTACCACTACTACCACCCTTAGCCATGGGGGTGCCAGATGCCCACCACTACTACCACCTTTACCCAGGGGGCTGGATGCCTACCACTACTACCACCGTTAGCCAGGGGGCTGGATGCCTACCACTACTACCACCCTTAGCCAGGGGGTGCCAGATGCCTACCACCACTACCACCCTTACCCAGGGGGCTGGATGCCTACCACTACTACCACCCTTAGCCAGGGGTGCCAGATGCCTACCACTACTACCACCCTAAGCCAGGGGGCTGGATGCCTACCCCTACTACCACCCTTAGCCATGGGGGTGCCAGATGCCTACCACTACTACCACCCTTACCCAGGGGGGGCTGGATGCCTATCACTAATACCACCCTTAGCCAGGGGGGTGCCAGATGCCTACCACTACTACCACCCTAAGCCAGGGGGGCTGGATGCCTACCACTACTGCCACCCTTAGCCATGGGGGTGCCAGATGCCTACCACTACTACCACCCTTAGCCAGGGGGGTGCCAGATGCCTACCACCACTACCACCCTTACCCAGGGGGGCTGGATGCCTACCACAACTACCACCCTTAGCCATGGGGGTGCCAGATGCCCATCACTACTACCACCTTTACCCAGGGGGGGCTGGATGCTTACCACTACTACCACCCTTAGCCAGGGGGGCTGGATGCCTACCACTACTACCACCCTTAGCCAGGGGTTGCCAGATGCCAACCACTACTACCACCCTTACCCAGGGGGCTGGATGCCTACCACTACTACCACCCTTAGCCATGGGGGTGCCAGATGCCCACCACCACTACCACCCTTACCCAGGGGGCTGGATGCCTACCACTACTATCACCCTAAGCCAGGGGGCTGGATGCCTACCACTACTACCACCCTTAGCCATGGGGGTGCCAGATGCCCACCACTACTACCACCCTTAGCCAGGGGGTTGGATGCCTACCACAACTACCACCCTTACCCAGGGGGCTGGATGCCTGTCACTACTACCACCTCTACCCATGGGGGCTGGATGCCTACCACCAACACCACCCCCACTCATAGGATGGACAATGCATGACACAACCAGCACACCACAACCTAGGGAATGCAAGAAAAAGACATCCCCCAACACCATGACAAGCGTGTGTAGACTGTGTCAAATGCCTACAACACTGAACATGACTTTGAACATACAATGTGACCCCCTATCACATGTGCCACACATATATGTATGTGGCCCCCACAATGCAAGCAGGCCATGACCATTGTGGCAATGGGGTCCAAACCCCATCATCACAGTGACCAAAATGTAAGTGTGGGGTCCATAGCTGAAGAACATTTTGAACAGTGTGGCAATGGGGTCCAAACCCCATCATCACAGTGACCAAAATGTAAGTGTGGGGTCCATAGCTGAAGCACATTTTGAACATTGTGGCAATGGGGTCCAAACCCCCATCATCACAGTGACCAAAATGTAAGTGTGGGGTCCATAGCTGAAGCACATTTTGCACAGTGTGGCAATGGGGTCCAAACCCCCATCATCACAGTGACCAAAAGGTAAGTGTGGGGTCCATAGCTGAAGCACATTTTGAACAGTGTGGCAATGGGGTCCAAACCCCCATCATCACAGTGACCAAAAGGTAAGTGTGGGGTCCATAGCTGAAGCACATTTTGAACAGTGTGGCAATGGGGTCCAAACCCCATCATCACAGTGACCAAAATGTAAGTGTGGGGTCCATATCTGAAGCACATTTTGAACATTGTGGCAATGGGGTCCAAACCCCCATCATCACAGTGACCAAAATGTAAGTGTTGACAAAGAAAAAGCTGCAACTGCCAAACTGCATGGATGATTCCTGGTCACAGAACATAAAACACATCAGTGGCAAAGTAGTGCATGTGTCCCATTGCAACATAGATTGGGGAGGCAAATACTGCAGTGCAAATAAGACATACCTTTGGCCATGTGCAGACAAACAACACCCATGGGGGCTGACACTGTCAACATTCATCAATGACACAATGACAGAAGTGACCATCAGAATGCAGACCCACATATTTGCACCAATGGGCACACAAATGCAGATACCCTGTGGAGACTGTATATGTGAGGTGAACAGATACCATACCATGGCAGCAATGGGACACACAAACCATGATCATTGTGCTGACCGATGACCTAGGAGTCCCAGGGACAGCAGGGGAAACCCACCAAACTACATACAGCCAATGGCACACCCAAGATATGCCAATGCAGTGGTGCAGATGCACAAACACAAACAGGCAGACCCACACTGCACATCAAACACAACAGGTGAGGGGGGTGTGCCAGTGTCCACAGGCAACCACACAACACATGAGGAGGCCTGAATACCAATCATACAGATGTGCATACAGTGCCACACAAAGGTAACTCATGGATCCAAATCCCCTATGTGGGCAAGCAGGCATTGTCAGATGAGAGGGAGCACAAATCACACATGTCACACAGGCACGTAGGAACAGCAACTGACACAGCAAGACACAGACACACCACAGCACTCACCCCCAGGGCCCCCACAATGTGGTGACCCTGGGCTGCATTACAATCCCACTGTGATGACAAAGCTAAATGTCGTTCACACTGTGAACCACAGTCATGTGTCCTGAGCAACAAACTACCATCACACCTACACAAGCACAAATCAATCAGCACGGCCAGTAAGCCAAGGCCAACATGGAGGCAGGGGTCTAGCCGGGCAACAACTCTCATCTGCACACACTCAACACCACACACCTCGACCTCCAACAATGTGCAGCAGTGAAGCACACATGCACTGGTGACATTGCACCTGCACCCATGACTATTCCAGGGTGGTGGGTGGGAACCAAGGTGCAGAAACACATCACACATGGCCACTGAACAAGACTCCTGAATGTCTGACACACTGCACACTACGCTGTACATGGACATGACGGCAATACCACACCAACCAATGGGATCCCAGCCACAGTCACACACCAATGAAGAAGCCAAGGTCACCCACAAAGAACACACATAGACAACAACCAACATTGCAGCCCGGACCCTGAGGAGTGCCAGCAGTCACACACACAACGTGTCACAATCACTGAAAGATAACACAAACTGGAAATCACATGACAGGTGCAAACAACAAGTGCCAAGGGGAAACCTGACTGTGACCCATCTGCGTCTGCACACAAACTCAGCCCTGACAGCAAACACACCTATGGGTGACACCCTGATGCCCAGTAATGTGCCATGCACCCACATCACAGAGAACCCAGGGAGAAGACTTTGGGGGAACATAGGTCAAGTCAGCAAGCATCACAAACAGGTACAACACTAGGGATCACAGCATGCACAGCTAAACGGAAGTGAACACACAGACATGCTCATACAACACACACCTTGGGCGCAGGCAATGTCACAGGAGTACACACTACCATGAGGGGACTCCACTCCTGTGTGAGGAAAGCTGTGCCATATGTTGCCTCAGTAGGGCCCCATCATGTCAGCTGAGCACTTGGTCACACAATCAACAATTAGCACCAAATGAAGGCTCCTGTCACATCAGCCTGGTCATGGAAGTGCCAACGAAATCATCAGCACAGATCCAACACACTTGTATAGCAATGTTGCACTGACAACACAGATGAGTCCTTCCCCATTGATGCCCAAACCTGCATGTCCAGTGGAGATGGCCACATGGTCAGGGAAGTAGACGAATTGAACAATGGCAGGCACAACAGATGTGCAGGGGTGGAAGCCACAGATGTGAAATTGCTAATGTAAGTAGGAAATCCCATTGCCAAATACTGAATACATGACACCCTCAGATGCTGCTATGGATGACATGGATACACCACAGGATAGGACACATTCCCCCTGGACCACATGGGTTCCTGCACAGTAACACTTCATTATCATGAGACCAAATATCACCATCACTGCAGCAAGGGCATGGTTAGCATCATCAACAACATGTACATCAGAAGCATAAGCACTAGAGAACAGAAAGTTGCTTTATTCAGCATATGTGTGTTTAAAAGTGAAAGTCCAGAAAAACACAAAGGCCAATGGCCAGTCCATTGTCAAAGTCCAAACAGGGTGACAGTGGCAGATGTCACCCTACGCATGCCTGCACTGCACAAAACCAGGGACAATCCACTAGGAAAGGCAACCGGGGGCAGGCCAGGCACCGCAGGGACAGGATCAGGGCTCACCAGGAGGAGGCAGGGAAGGGGTGGTGGGTGCTGGAGAGCCACTGACAACTGCAGTGGAGGTGTCTGACATGGTGTGTGCCGGCACAACTGGGGGCATGACTCAGATGTTGTGGGTGCCGGCACGACTGCAGTGGACCCTGCAGATGGAGTGGACAGGTCCGCCACTGCAGTGCCCAAGTCAGACAGGGTGGTAGTGGACTCCACTGCAGTGCCTACCACCAGGGGAGGAGAATGGGGAACAGGCAAGGTGGGCTGGACAGAGGGGGAGGACACCTTCACCACATCAGTGGCACAGACAAGTGCAGCGGGGGGTGTGGTGCCGGGAGAGCAAGTGGCAGGGGAGAAGGCCGGATCCTCTTGGGGATGGTATATCTGTGGGTGGGGGAACCTGGGGCAGGGTGTGGTGGGGGCACCTGTGGAGTGGGGGCCTGAGGGATGGAGGAAGGAGACCTGGTGCCTGAGCTGCAGGGCGGCGGCGGGGTCTTGCTCTTACGACTCCGGGGGACTTGCGGGTGGGGGCCTCAGTCTGTCTGCGCCTGGGGGAGGGTGTCCGGGGGCGAGGGGCACTCTGCTCCGTGTGGTGGGCTTCCTCTTCCCCTGAATGCTGTATCAGCTGGATCGGAGGGGAAGAGGCCGAGGTCACTGAGGAAGAGCCGCTGGGTCTTTGGGGTTGCAGGTGAGGCAAGGGAGGGTGCTTTGGAGGGAGAGGCAACTGAGGACTGCGCAGTGCTCGTGGATGCGTGTGTGTGTTCCAGGGCCCCATCCCCTGTGAGTCTGGTTTCAGTCCCCTGACTGTGCGTGCATGTGCGTTTTGTTTGTGGCGTGTGTGTCTGTGTGCTGGACGTGTGTGTGCTGGTGTGTGCCTGTGCCGGTGTGTGTGTGCTTGGGACGGGTAAGGTGCTGGGGAGTGTGGATGGAGCAGAGGCAGGAGGGGTGAGGGACTGTCTGAGGAGGGACACTGCTGCCGTCAGGGAGGAGTCCATGGACCTATTGCCCCTCTGTAGGTCAGACATGCCCGATGAGATGCCCTCCATGAACGACACCAGCTGAGTCAACAGAGCGGTGTGCGCATGGAGGACACTCAGCATGGCTGTCTGCCCTACATGGAGCTGGCGAAGGAGGTACACAGACTCCTCACTCAGGGCAGCAGGGGACACAGGTGCAGGGGGTGCGGTGCCTGGCCCAAAGGATACACGCTCCCAAACATGGGAGCCTCCACGGACCTGGGGAATGGGAGCCGATGGGAGGGCGGTGGTGGTGCTGGTGGTGGCGGGGACAGCAACACTAGCTGGGGTGTGGTGGCTGCTGACACCCGCCTCCATAAGGGAGTCATCCTCCGAGTTGCTCTGGTCCTCAGCTGAGGTGGAGGGTGCTGAGGACTCCTCGGTGTGGCTCCCCTCGCCCTCCGTGCCACTGGGTCCTTCCGACCACTCTCGGCTGCTGACCCAGTCTGGCTCTCCGGCTCCTCCTGGTCCGTGGAGCTGTCCCCTTCCGTGGCCGTGGATGTATCTGCAAACAATGGGGAAACAGACAGACATCAGTCACCTGCACCAAACGCACACACCACTGTGAGCACAGCACATTACAGAGCAAGCCCTGGCATCATTAGTTGTACATTGCTAAAAGTGCCCTAACTGAACAGGAGAAGCCAATTGTCAGTCTGATGCCAACCATGGCACTCACATCCCACATGGCCTTGCACCCATCTGTCTGGTGTCTGTTGGATAGCAATACCCCAGTGTGGACACATGCACCAACTACACAGTAGTTGGACAGTGCAGAGGACACGGTGTAGCATGTGGACATGCACACATTACAACTCTTGCCACTGAGTCAGTACAGGTTTCCGGATGAAAGGGACGCCCAGAGTCAAATAGGATATGCATGTGATGCATACCAGCGGCAGACACCATGATGCACCCATGTCCTGATAGCCATCGCCACAATGGTGTGCATGTAGCACATGTCACTCCCCTGCAGGATCAGCAATAAGTAGACACATGCCATGGCGGAGGCATGACTGCTAAGTCATACATCACTGTCTCAGTGATGTATGACTTGGCAGCCAGACAACAACACTCTGCACTGTGTCACAATAGTAGGTCATGGGGAATGCAAGTCCTGGAGCTGCACAAGTGCACATGTACATCCCCCACACAACACATCATCTTAACCCTCATCTGTCCAGGTCATACCGATTGGACATATGGGAGACCTGTGACACTACCCTCTGAACCTGAGCCCCTCACAATCTGCTGTGAATGGGGAACAGCTGCCTGAACTTCACATTCGCATACCCCAGTCTGCATGGGCAGCTGATCAAACACCTATGTGACACACAAGTATCGTCTCCTATGGTCACATCTCCAGTGGCATGCTGAGCCCCTACCAAGAAACACCCCAGCAGTCCTGGCAACTAATCCACAGCACACTGACACAGAGGCAGACACCTGAGGGGTCAAATCACTGCGCACAATGTGTCAGCTGATACACGGGAGTGGGAGTACAGAGTGCATTGCATGGCCTGGAGAAGGCATGACTGTCCTGCCCCACATGAATGAGGGATGAGCCCTGGACAGTGGATAGCTGGCTATGTATGTGTGACACACGTAATCTGCACACTCCTGGGGCCCAAACATTGTTCCCACCCGCTGCATGGGCGTGTGCCACATACCCCAGGCACATGTGGTGGCTCAGCTCAGCAAGTGGACCGCATATCAAAGCAACACGCAGATTACATGTCCGAACACAGGCGTTGTGTGAACAATGGACCCACCCATGATGCCCACAACAGAGTTAGGGAAACAGATGCTGTCCCCCACCTTTAGTGAAGCAAACTGCAAGGACACAGTCCCAAGTGACACAATTCCCTGAATGCAAGGGCCACACCTGGGTATCAGATGAGGAGTGGGCAGTGCACAATAGAGGGACATGGCTCCTGGACAACATGACTGCTGCACTGTGGCAGTTGAACCAGGCCAGAGGAGGGCACAAAGCATGTAATACAGAGTTCACAGTGCAGTCTTTGACTCACCCCTCCTTGCTGCTGTCTGGCCTTCAGCTGCCCATCCAGGTCTGGAAACACCACCGCCAGGATCTGGAGCATGTGGGGGTCAGGGTCCGTGTTCCGCCCCTCCTGCAAGGAGGCGACAGCTTCAGCTGGACCTGTGCAATCCTCCGGGTCCAGCCCCGAAGGTCCTGCCACCTCTTCTGGCAGTTGCGGAACCGGCGCTTGTAGACCCCCACGGACCGGACAGCCCGGACGATGTCCTTCCAGATCTCCTGCTTCCGATGGGCATTAACCTGTCAGGATGACAAAGTGAAAAGGCCATTACTACACATGCAACATATCCGTGCATGACACAGTTGTATATACATGTCTCATTCACAGGGGCACATGATGTACACAGGCAGTGCAACGCTGCCCATGGACACTTTGCCAGACGTCACTACATGGTATCATTGCATGGGAAGTAAAACCTTGTTCAAATGCACTGTCACTGCACCATACCTGTCCAGTGCATGTCACTACACACTATGGGGGTGACAACTACTCAGTGAGCCTGCTAGCCAGTGGGGTGCAGACTTTCAGCCTTGCTAGTCAGACAAAATGCACATTCAGAAAGGCAGTGCACAGAACACTCACCTGCTCCCCTGGTGTCCCATACAGCTTGCTGTACTGTGGAAGTAGGCTGTCCAGCAGGGCCTGGTTCTCCTCAAGGCTGAAGGCTGGGGCTCTCTCCACAGTACGTGCCATTGCAGGGTCCAGAGGGGCAGAGACAGCAGCAGTGCAGTGGCAGATGTCGTCCTGGAGCATGTAGTGCAGGCAAGTGAGCTCTCAGGAGAACAGCCAGCAATATATATGTGCTGGAGAGGCAGATACTGTCCCTTGTGTCCAAAGTGATAGGTCCAAGTCGTTTGCATCTTCTGAATCTGGCCAATCCATGGAATAGCAGCACCAATACACGCCCACAGCATCCTTCAAATCTTCAACTTCATGACATACATGATTTTGCAACATTGTTGTGGGTGACCAACTGAATTTCCAGCAACCGACTCGTTCGAATTTCGAAAACGCGTCCGTTGCCAGGCTAGGCCATTGTCAATGGGTGCGCACCGATCGGTCCATTGCTGTTCAACGCATACAGGGTACAACGCGTACCCGCACACATTGAATGCAATGGGCCGGCCGGGGCACCGATCGGTCCATTGCTGTTCAACGCGTACAGGGGTACAACGCGTACCCGCACACATTGAATGCAATGGGCCGGCCGGGGGCACCGATCGGTCCATTGCGGTACAACGTGTATAGGGGTACAACGCGTACCCGCACAGATTGAATGCAATGGGCTGGCCGGGGGCACCGATCGGTCCATTGCTGTTCAACGCGTACAGGGGTACAATGCGTACCCGCACACATTGAATGCAATGGGCCGGCCGGGGGCCCCGATCAGTCCATTGCTGTTCAACACGTACAGGGGTACAATGCGTACCCACACACATTGAATGCAATGGGCCGGCCGGGGGCACCGATCGGTCCATTGCTGTTCAACGCATCCCTGTACAAGTGACTGGCATATGTCACCATGCCTGTCTCAGATGAACATATGCCAGCCACAGATAGCTCCCAGGGAGTGAGGGGCACACCTACAACACGACAGCCTGTCCAAACTGTATCATAAGGCATGTAAGGCTGCATTTCCTATTGTGTGTATGTTGGTGTACATGTTCATGGGGACAGGATCCTGGGTGTTACGTGTACATGACCACTGTGATGTGCAACTGTTCATATCTGTGCATGTGCCATGGTCACATTTCACGGTGGTGTATGTGCATGTCATGTCACATACCCCGTGAGTCCCATGTGGGACGGTATGTTTGAGCCAGGGTGTCCCAGTGGCACAATAGTGATGGTCCTCCACAGTCTGTGTGCATGTAGTGTTTACAATGTCTCTGATTTCATCTGCACAATGGGAGACAGTCTCCACATCCACGTTGTGTGTGCATGGACTTTGATGTTGTGCGTGTGTGTGTCACAGACGTCCATGTCTGTCCTGCAGTGGCAAGTGGGACCACTACCTGTGGGGGTCATGGTTGTTTTGCTGTGGTGTATACATGATACTCCATGTAATGCCAGTGTCCATGTGGCAATACAGGGTCCCTGGGAATGTACCTGTCGTTGAGCTGTGATGCCTGGGGCACATCTGTCCTCACATGTCACTGTGGGGGGTGATTGTGACATGGCAGCAGGAGATGGGAGCTGTGCCACGGCCTCATGATATCCAATGGGCCAACCTGGGACTTATTGATGCCACTTGTTGAACCGTGATGACAGATGTTGGCCATGTATGTACCATACATGTCCTTACGGAACTGCACACTTCATGTAGTTGTGTCTCATAATGATGTATGATGTGATATTGAGTGTGTTCAATGCCGCATATGTGGGGTGACTGACAATCTTGCTTTCTTCTCCTCTGCACTGCAGGGCTCCTGCTGTCCATCGACCATTCCCAGACCTGGCAACGATGGTGGAACGGGACAGCATCCGACGGTACCGCTTCACCAGGCAGCTGATTGAGGATTTGGCAGTGCAGTTGGCCCCACATTTGCAGCCTGGCCGGCCGTATCCTACAGCGCTGACCCCCAAGGTGAAGGTGATGGCAGCCCTACACTTCTTTGCCACCGGTACCTTCCAACATACTGTGGCGACTGCTGGTGGGATGTCACAGACCATGTTGAGCCGTGTGCTCCGCGATGTTTTGGAGGCAATGTTGCTATACCTGAACCGGTACATCTATTTCCCTAGACTGCAACGACTCACTGACGTGAAGAGTGACTTCTATGCCCTGGGGAGGATGCCGCATGTCATTGGCTCCATTGATGGGACACATGTGGCTTTGGTACCACCACAGGCCCAGGAGCAGGCCTACCGTAACCGCAAGCACTACCACTCGGTCAATGCACTGGTGGTGTGTCTTGCAGATATGACCATCACACACGTGTGTGCCCGTTTCCCTGGCTCAGCACACGATGCCTTTGTGATGAGGAGTAGTCGCATCCCCAGGATGATGGCACAGATGCAGAACCAGCGTGCCTGGCTTGTCGGTGTGTACTGACTTTGTGCCATTGTGTGTGATCTGATCTGTAGTATTCCGCCCACTTTTCCAAGTCAGCTAATGTGCACTTGTCTGTCCGTAGGTGACTCGGGATACCCCAACATGCCGTGGTTGCTGACACCCCTCAGGAACCCTGTGACACCAGCCCAGATGCGCTACAATGAGGCACATGGTCGGACCAGGAGAGTGATTGAGCGGACATTTGGTCTCCTGAAGAGCCGCTTCCGCTGCCTCGACAAGACAGGAGGGTCCCTCCCATATGCCCCAGCGAAGGTGTGCAAGATTATCATCGTCTGCTGCATGCTCCACAACCTGGCAGTGCGGAAGGAGTTGCCTCTCATCCAGGATGACAATGACCAACATCCGCCACATGTGGAGGATCCTGGCCTGGACCACGATGCCAGTGATGATGATGATGATGAGGGTGATGTCCGCACACAGCTCATCACCAACTTCTTTAGCTGAATGTGAGTATCCTGAGGTGTCATGTCAATGATGTGAGTTGGCATGATATGTGTAGGTGGTGCTCTGGTGCTGTTGGAGTGTGTCCATGGGCTACTTGACTGGATGTGTGTAGCGATGTGTGCTTACAGGTGGTCTGTACTCCCCAACAGTGTTGACATGCTAACTTGGTTCTGGGTGGGTATCTTGTAACATGTATTGTGCATGAGTTTTGCTGTTCTGTCCTGTTCTCCATTGCTTTTGACTGTGTGTCATTTCTGTCCTTCACAGGGTACTTTCAGATTCGTTTGGTCAACTGTGTCCACCGACGACGTGATTGTACTTCCAGGGTGGTAGCTGTTGTGTCCCTACAGGTGATGTGCGCCACACCCATGGACTTCCTTCCTTCTACAGTTGTTGACTGTGTGCCCGCTGCCAGGTGGGATTACCTTGCATCTGTAGTGGTTACGACATATTGCAACTGTGTAATAAACCTGTGCTTCACTTTGTGATGTGCGTTGTCTGTGGTCACACATTTGACTGCCATTTGCTTACTGCACCTGTGGGCTACTTGACTACAACTGGGAATAGGTGTGGTGTCTGTGCATTGCACCGTCTTCCCTGGCAACACAGTGTAGGCAATGAGTCAGATGGCCTAGGTGTGTATGTGTTGTGTAGCCCTGGTGGTGTGTCTCCCTCATATGTGTCACGTTGCCTTTACTCACATGCCTGTGTTGTACTTGCTGTTGCAGTTCGCATACACAGTGTAATTTTGCAGTTCATCATCCCCATGACAGCACCCACGTTGGAATCACAACAGAGGCAAGTATGGTGTATTAGTGTGTTTATTGTGATACATTTGTGTGAATAGTGCATAGGATGGTTAGTGCTGTACATATATATTGCAATCAGAAGTTCCTAGGTGAATTGAAAGTCCTGGTAGACAAAATCCCCAGTATCGGGGCCACAGTTGTCTGAGACATTGGTCCAACTTGTACTCCCCATGTCATGTGTGGGAGTTGTGTTGCCGTCAACAGGGTGAACAGTTTGTGCACAAAGGTGAACATCCAGAACAGGTTCAGGCTTCCTGGTGGTTGCACTTGGCCATCGGCCTCTCACTTGCCCCTCCTCGGACGACCCCTTTTCTTTGGGGGGGCCCCTCAAGTACAGGCTGCTGCGGTGCAGGGGACTCTCCGCCAGAGTCATCCTCCCTCCCTGTGGCAGTTGCAGTTTGTTCAGCACCAGATGTTGTTGGCACACAGGGAGGTGTGGACTGGTTGCTGTTCATCTGGCGGAGGCATTGTAATATGTCCCTGTGCACCGCCGTCATCTCTTGCAGTGCGTCCCACTTGGACTCCACGCGGGACATGTGTGAGTCCAAGCGGGCATGATGGGCAGCCTGCTGCTGTTTCATGTCTCTGAGGAGCCCCACTACCTGGCTGAGATCTCCGGTGCTGGACTGGTACACATCGGCTATGCGTACCAGTTGTGGGTCATCATGCACACCAGCAACCTCTGCAAGCAGCGACCTCTGTCTCCCACCCCTCCCACCACCCCTTCCGACATGTGCAGTGTGTGCAGTGGCACGCACAGATGACCCTGGTCCCCCTTGGGGGTTGGTGGTGGTGGTGGTGCCCATGGCCCCACGTTGGTCCAGGGTCCCTGTGCTGGTGGTGCTCCTTGTTCTGTCCATGTCGGCAGGGATGGTATTTGTGGTGACAGTCGTTGGAGGGGTGGGTGCAGGGGGTGCAGCTGGTGGTCCTGCTGGTGCTGCAGCTGGTGGTCCTGCTGGTGCTGCATGTTGACTTGCACCGGAGGTGCCAGGTTGGTCTTCTTCGTCCGAGGAGGGCAGAGGCTGTACGACACCAGTGAGCTCCGTATCCCCTTGAGCCTGGGACTGGGACTCCTCAGCGTCTGCTGCTGTGTCCCCATCATCACCTGTTTTTGGGAGACACACACAATGTATGTAATGTTTCTGCAGGCATCAATGGTTGACACACCTGACAGTTGTGACTGTGCCTCTGGGTGCGGGCCTGTACATTGCATTGTCCTAAGTTGTCACAGTCAGGGGTTGATATTGGTGTAGCACATTGTCCTGCATTATGTGGGCATTTCTATGTATTTGTTGGGGTGTGAACATGGTCTGCATTGGTTGTATTTGGTTGACAGCCAGCCCTCCTTCCCACCCAGCCAGTCAGTTATCCCACCATGGACTGTGCTTGCATTGCAGGGAGTGAAAGTTGTCTTTCAGGATGTCAGTCAGTGGTGTCCTGCTGTTGGTTGTTGCACAGTTGCCAGCAGGGCCTTGTGCTCCCCACAGCAGTAGCCAGTGTCAGCCATCTTGTCAGTTGTTTTCCACTCCCTGTGATGTGAGCATGGTTCAGGGTGGTGTTGATGGGACAGTTGTGAGGGTGAGCAATATCTGTGCCTACAACTCCCATCATGCTATTGCCTCCACCCCCCTTCCCAGCATGCCCATACTTCCTTCCTTTTGACTCTGCTTCCCTGTGGGGTGGGCTGCCTGTGCTGACAGGATGGCTGGGAGTGTTGTCCTGGCAGTTGTTTGGCTAAAAGTCCCAAGAGTGTCCCTGTGCTTCACACAACATAACCCAGGGTGGTGGTTCTTTGTGGGATCTTGAGTTAGGATGTGAGGCATTGCATTCTCCCAGGTGGGTTATGTAGAGTGTGTGTTGAGGGGGTGTGTGAGGGGAGGTGCTTGTGACTATGGTCAGTGCTGCAAGTCCTCCTTCCCACCCAGCCAGATATCCCACCATGGAACGTGCTTCCATTGCAGGGAGTGGAAGTTGTCTCTCAGGATGTCAGTCAGTGGTGTCCTGCTGTTGGTTGTTGCACAGTTGCCAGCAGGGCCTTGTGCTCCCCACAGCAGTAGCCAGTGTCAGCCATCTTGTCAGTCCTTATCCACTCCCTGTGATGTGAGCATGGTTCAGGGTGGTGTTGATGGGCCAGTTGTGAGGCTGAGCAATATCTGTGCCTACTACTCCCATCATGCTATTGCCTCCACCCACCTTCCCAGCATGCCCATGCTTCCTTCCTTTTGACTCTGCTTCCCTGTGGGGTGGGCTGCCTGTGCTGACAGGATGGCTGGGAGTGTTGTCCTGGCAGTTGTTTGGCTAAAAGTCCCAAGAGTGTCCCTGTGCTTCACACAACATAACCCAGGGTGGTGGTTCTTTGTGGGATCTTGAGTTCGGATATGAGGCATTGCATTCTCCCAGGTGGGTTATGTGGAGTATGTGTTGAGGGGGTGTGTGAGGGGAGGTGCTTGTGACTATGGTCAGTGCTGCACGTCCTCCTTCCCACCCAGCCAGATATCCCACCATGGAACGTGCTTGCATTGCAGAGAGTGCAAGTTGTCTTTCAGGATGTCAGGCAGTGGTGTTGTGCTGTTTGTTGGTGCACAGTTCCCAGCAGGGCCTTGTGCTCCCCACAGCAGTAGCCAGTGTCAGCCATCTTGTGAGTCCTTTTCCACTCCCTGTGATGTGCGCATGGTTCATGGTGGTGTTGATGGGACAGTTGTGGGGGTGAGCAATATCTGTGACTACGACTCCCATGATGCTATTGGCTACACTGACTTGCCCAGCATACACAGAATTCCTTTCTTTCAGTGGTCTTCACTGTGTGTTGGTGTTGTAGTGGTGGCTACATGTCTGGATGTGTTTGTTAGTTCTATTTGTGCCACTGCCTAGCTGTAGTTGTAGTTGTGTTTGTACATGTGATGACACGGTTAAATGTAACTTTGAGATGGCATGTGTTGTGTTTATCTGACTGACATACACATTTTGGGATGATTCTGTTCTGGTTGCTGTGTAATTGCTATGAGTGCATGGTTTGACTCTCCCCTTGACAGTGATGTGTGTGTGTATTGTGGCAGAATATTGTGTACATTTGTTGTGTATTCACCAGGCTCTGGGATGTTCTCTAGTCCATAGACGCTCACTGGCGGAAGGATGGCCCGCACCTTCTCCTCCCAGGGCCTGAGGTATACTGGCTTGGCAGGAGGGCCACTGCCGGTGTATTGGCTCAGGAGGTAGTCCTTCTTGAGCAGCTCCCGTACCCTCCTGCGCACGTCATACCACCTGTTCTGGATGTCAGTCTTTGTGCGCAGACATGGTGATTGTGCGTTCACCCTGTTGATGATCCTCTCCCACATCTTTGTTTTCTGGGAGATGGGTGTCTGTTGGACCAGTGTGCCAAACAGCTGTGGCTCTACCCTGAGGATCTCGTCTACCAGGACTTCCAATTCACAATCTAGGAACTTGTGATTCTTCTTTGGGGGCATGGTGATGGGTGGTGATGGTGAGTGATGTGTGTGTTGGTGTGCAAGTGAGGGTGTGTGAGTGTGTGTTTTGCTGGGTGTATGTGAGGTAGCTATTTGTTGGTGTGCTGATGGTGTGTGGCTTGTGTGAGGGATGAGCTGTGGGTGTGTGGTTGCTGTCTGTTGAGTGCTGGCAGTAGAATAGCATTTGCAAAGGATCATGGTTGGGATTTGTGTCCTTTATATGGGTGGAGTTGTGGGTGTGTCTTTGTTCTCTGTCCCCACCCCCCAGTATTTATTGGCTTTGTAATTGCTTGTTTGGCCTTTTTTGTATATTTTTCCTTAGTACTTTCTGTGCATGTTGGAAACGTTCTTGTGACCGAGTCGGACCCTGCAGTTGTCTCGTACGGTCTTCTCCGTTTCGTTCACGCTGTGTTTGTGCAGTTTACTATGCTGCGTACGCGTCGGTCGCAGTGTTTTGTGTTACTTCGACTCGCAGTTTTGTATGCGTGTCGGTCGTACGGCTTGTCCTACGTACGACTCGGTCATGGTTTTCGCGCCTTGCATCGTACTTTGCGGTTTGGAGTTCGCGTGTACGTTTCGGTTGGATTTGTTCCAGGTGCGTGTCGGTCGGTTCGATTCGCGTGTTTTTCCGGCCGGATAGCTGTTTTCCGTGCGGCTCGGTCGTTCGGCTTGGGTTCAGTACGTGTCGGTCGGATTTTGCACGCTTTGCATCGTACTTGGCGTGTCCGGCGCCACAGGTACGTGTCGGTCGGAGTTTATTCCGGCTCCGAGTCGGTCGGTGCTTTTTCCGGCCCGAATCGGAATCGACCCCTTAATACTTGCTGGAGTGGGAATACTAATTTTATATGTTTAGTGTCCAGCATCTTATATGACTTAATAGTGACTGGAGTGGGAATAGTAATTTATATATGTTTAATGTCCAGCACCTTCCCAGACTTAATACTGACTGAAGTGGGAATAGTAATTTATATATCTTTAGTGTCCAGCACCTTCCCTGACTTAATACTGACTGTAGTGGGAATAGTAATTATATATATGTTTAATGTCCAGCACCTTCCCTGACTTAATATTGACTGGAGTGGGAATAGTAATTTATATATGTTTAATGTCCAGCACCTTCCCTTATTTAATACTAAGTGGAGTGGGAATAGTAATTTATATATATGTTTAGTGTCCAGCATTTTCTTGGACTTAATATTTGGTGGAGTTTGAATAGTAAATTATATTTATTTAGTGTTTAGCATCTTCCCTGACTTAATACTGAATGGAGTGGGAATAGTAATTTATATATGTTTAGTGTCCAGCATCTTCCCTGACTTAATACTTACTGGAGTGGGAATAGTAATTTATATATGTTTAATGTCCAGCACCTTCCTAGACTTAATACTGACTGAAGTGGGAATAGTAATTTATATATCTTTAGTGTCCAGCACCTTCCCTGACTTAATACTGACTGGAGTGGGAATAGTAATTTATATATGTTTAATGTCCAGCACCTTCCCAGACTTAATACTGACTGAAGTGGGAATAGTAATTTATATATCTTTAGTGTCCAGCACCTTCCCTGACTTAATACTGACTGGAGTGGGAATAGTAATTTATATATCTTTAGTGTCCAGCACCTTCCCTGATTTAATACTGACTGGAGTGGGAATAGTAATTTATATATGTTTAATGTCCAGCACCTTCCCAGACTTAATACTGACTGAAGTGGGAATAGTAATTTATATATCTTTAGTGTCCAGCACCTTCCCTGACTTAATACTGACTGGAGTGGGAATAGTAATTTATATATGTTTAATGTCCAGCACCTTCCCTGATTTAATACTGACTGAAGTGGGAATAGTAATTTATATATGTTTAATGTCCAGCACATTCCCTGACTTAATATTCGCTGGAGTGGGAATAGTAATTTTTATATGTTTAGTGTCCAGCACCTTCCCTGACTTAATACTGACTGGAGTGGGAATAGTAATTTATATATGTTTAATGTCCAGCACCTTCCCTGATTAAATACTGACTGAAGTGGGAATAGTAATTTATTTATGTTTAATGTCCAGCACATTCCCTGACTTAATATTCACTGGAGTGGGAATAGTAATTTTTATATGTTTAGTGTCCAGCACCTTCCCTGACTTGATATTCATTGGAGTGGGAATAGTAATTTATATTTGTTTAATGTCCAGCAGCTTTCCTTATTTAATACATATTGTAGTGGGAACAGTAAATTATATATGGTTAATGTTCAGCACTTTTTGTCATTTAATCCTAACTGCAGTGGGAAGAGTAAAATATATATTGTTAATGTTTAGCACCTTCCCTGATTATTGTTTAATTGTATTGGGAATAGTGAGTGATATATGTTTATGTATAAATATATTTTTAATTTATTTATAATTTATTTAAAAATTTTATATTAAATATATGTTATTTGCTGTGTATTTATTATTTTTATATAAAGAGTTGTAGGCAAATTACAGTATCTCTTTTTATATGTGAAGAAATATAACAGTGTTTTATTATGTGCAGTGATAATGTATTTTTATTATGTAATTGATGTATAGTTTATAATTTACTAGTAAAAAAACATTATGCTTATTTATAGTAAATTAAAATGGTACATTTATGAAATTAATATATTTAAGTAAAATATTCAATAATAATATATACATATTAAAATAAAATAGATATTTTTTATTTTCAAACAATCTTTATTTTTGTATAAGTAGGTAGAAAGACAAAAAAATATATTTTTTATTTATAGTATGGAATACAAATTAATAAAAACAGAAAATATGTACATTTTTATTTAAGGAACATAAATTATTTTACATACATTTATTAGTTAATGGAATTTTTAAGGAAAAGAACATTTTATCATATAATCATATTTTATAACAGAAGTATTCATATTTTGATATACAAACCGTATTTTTTTATTATTTTACAAGAGTTGTTGGAACATTATAATATATTTATACAAATAATATAAACATTTTTGGCATATATATACATAACATAAAGCATTGTATATTTAATTATTATTTAATATTGTAACATTATAATGCTGTAGTGAATATTGTTTATCATTTTCAACAAATTATCACTTTATTACATGTAAATAAAATTTTAATTAATATTATTAGTATATAAAATATTAATAATATTAATTATTACATGGTTGTATTGCATGAAATATTTCTTTTTAAACAGGTAAGTTTCGTTTTTCATTTGTACATAATTAATATGTATTTTTAATAATTAATATAATTAAAAAATATACATATATAATTATTATAATAATAAATATATTTTTATATTAATTATTATTATAACTTTACAAAGTATAATAAAATATATACTAATTTTTAAATATAGAGAAAAAATTGTACAACAGAAGAAAAATATATGTAACATTTACACTTTGCTATAATGCATTTTTTTAACATTATTCCTTTTTTTTACATTTATTTAAGCAGCCATTTTTATTTCACAGGGACTATTTTGTAACCGCGTACTGTTATTTTGGGTCATTCAGGAATGGAGAAGCTCGCGGTTGGAAGCTGCGTCGCGTCGAGCAAGGTAAGGGGAATTTTAATTATTTTCTCTAACTTAATACTTATGTTTTAGTCTAGTTAGGATATATATATTGTATTTATTGTTAGGTCGTTGCGTTTTTGGTGTGCTGTAGGTGTTAGTTATATTTTAGTGAGATGTCGTGAGTTAGTGTTTGAGGCCTAGTGTAGACAGACGATAATATGACTAAATATGTGTTGTTTTGTTCATATAAATTAATGTTATTGTATTTATTGAATGTATTTGGGTGTATTTGTGTGGGTGGGTATGCTTTCAACATTTTTTGCAGGTTACTTTTAATCGACTTTACGTTGGAGAGACAGGCGCGTTTTAAAAAAAAAAGAAGTGTGTATTAGTTTGTTAAACTAATATTATTATCACACTTTCTTTTATTTTTCGGTATTTCCTGGAGCGGTTTTTATATTTTTATATCTTTTTCGGGTTTTTGAGGGTTTCCGTTATTTGGATTTCGCCAGGATGGATTTATATTGGACCTGTTGGATTTTTGCATTTTTTTTTTTTTTTTTTTAAACTTTAACATGGATTAACAGACAGATGTAAGGATTATTACTTGTTGGAATACATCTTCTACAGCTACATAAACCGTAAGTCTATTTTTTTGTATTAATTTGGGTGGGAAATGTTATAATTAATTGTGATATATAGTATATTTTGATAAATATTATTTATTTGTAAATATATTTTTTTAATTAAAAAAATATATATGACAATTAATATTTGTGAAAATATATTATTAATATATGTGTGTAAAGAGTTTGTTTTGTGAACGAAAAAATGTATAATAGCTGTGGAAATGTAGTTTATAATATGCTTTTGGCTATTAGGGATAGGTAATCTAGGCCTCTTGTTGATGGGTATAGGGTAACCTGACTTTGCAGTAGCTCAAACATTTTTTTAGTTTGCTTAGTTAATTTGGGACATATTTGAGTTACAGATTGTTCCATCCGTAATTCTTGATAGCTTTGTTCTTTTTGTATAGATTGTAGTCGTTTTTGTAGGGTAGGTTTACCTCTGCTTGTTGTTGCTTGGAAGGCATTATGCCATCCTTCAACACTATTATTTGTTTTGGCTTCTTTGTTTAAGGTACTTAGGTACACATTCCACCAAGGAATGTGGAACTTAGGTTGCCTTCTATGCCCTGATCTATGCAGTCTTCCCACCCAGGTGTCCTCAAAGTAGTCTAGTAGTGGGCTTATTTTGTCTTCGTTCCTTTTGTAATAGGGGCTCTCTATTAGAATATTGTAGTGCTCTGCTACATCAGTTACAGGTACATATGCTAGTGCTATTAGCTTTTTAATTTGGTAGGCGAAAGTACTGTCTGTAGCATATTGTACACTTAGGGTTGATTTTTGTAGATGTCTCCAGAGACTCTGGTTAAAATGATAATAGCAACCCTGGATTGCTGTGTGTGGATAATTTTTCAGTATAGCATTTATCATGGCTAATTCAAAATCAATAATTATTTTTGAAGGAAAATAATTATTGCTTTCTTGTTTTATTTTACTGAGTATATCTATGTAGGTAGTTTGCTGCTTATTTGGTAATAGGGCATAAATGAATGGAATATTTGAATGTTGGTACAATCCATGCACTGTGTACAGCTGGTAGAATGGTTTTGGACAGACTTTGAAAGTTCCATCCATCATCCAGGTGTCACATTGCTGTAATTTAACTAAATTGTTTGCAGTAGCAAACATAATTATTCTTTTATCAGGGCATTTGTTATCAAAAAATATAAATGGTTCTTTAGTGTGAGTAATGCTTAATTCTGGGGGAATAACTACTTCTGCAAACGTTTTAGGGGCAGGTATGGTACTTGTAGTTGCTTTTTTCTGTCTGGCAATAGTTCTTTTTAAAGAAGCTATGGAGGGTAATTGTCCTGATACATGTTGAGGTACTTTTAATAGTTGCTCTTTCAGTATTTGGGTGGTTGGTTTATCAGTACTAGTGCTTGCTTCTTTAATACTTTCAAGAGCATCTCTAACCTCAATCTCTGTTATGTTTGGGGGTGATTATGTTCTTTTACAGAAAGAACAGTAGTTTCATGAGTAGTAGCTCTTCCATAGCATTTGTTAGAGTAGTATTTGCTACACTTCCAAAACACTTTAAGGCCAGTTTGTTTCTCCTGTGTATAGACATACCCCATATAACATAATAACATTTTATTTTTTTGTGACATTACAAATTCTGCACCTTCAGTCATGTTGTTTTGTCTTATGCTAGGGGAAATTAAAAAACAAATTTTTTAATATAATAAATACCACATATTTATTAAATACAGTTACATTTCAGTGAATATACTTACAATGTTTAGTTTGATGTAAATAAAATCGTCCAGGAAATGATTTCAAGCTTTATTTTCTATTTTCTTGATGTAATTTCTGTTGAGAAGAGAAAACAAACATTTTAATAATTTTATTACATTGTTTGTAGATGATAGGGATTTTAGGGGAAAAGGGATCTTTGGGTGGGTATTTAAGGGTGTTTAATAATTGAAAATTATATACTTACTTTTTAATTGGATTTAGTTGTTTATTGTTGATAAAATGATTTTGGATGCTTTTGCAGTTGGCTGTAGAGGAGATAGATAAAAAGAAAATATATATTAGTGAATTACGTTTGAAAAATAATTTTAGGTACCTTGGAAAAAATTATAATATACTTACATTGATTGTTATTTTATTGGTGAGGATGTTGAAAATATTTTTCTGGCTTTGTAAGATATCTGTAGAGCAGATATAAATGTCAGCAATGAAAGAATAGTAAATTAGGTCTCAGAAATAATTAGGGTTGAAGGCTAGTAGTATCGTTATATTTTAAATACAGTTTTACTTACTTAGTGCAGTTTTAAAGATTTCTTCAGTAATGAAAGTTTTCTTTCAGGAAACAGTCGGGCAGAGTTTCACCTTCTTCTTTATTGTAGGTTAGAAGTGTAAAGAGATGCAAACATTTCATGTTTATATAGTGTTTATTTAATTGGTTGCTTTATGTTATTGGTGTATTTTAAAATGTGAGTATTTGATTCGTTCAAGTTAATTGTTTTTAGTGTTTTGGCTGTTTGTTTCCATATAAGGGAAACGCTAATTAAGAACTTGTTAGTAGAAAGTTATTATTTTTTCGTTTTTATTTTTTAAAATATATTAAACATTGTTTTGAATGTGAAATGATGCAGGTATTATAGATTTTAAAGTTTTTATTTTATTACTGTAATTGTTTGTTTAGAAAAAAAATTAAGTTTTATAAATTGATGTGTTTGCAAATGATTATTTTATGTTATTTAAGTGTTTTATATTGTTTTATAATGTGAATTTATATTTGGTGCTAAACATATATTTAATTGACCAGTTTTTCAATAGTCGATATTTTAAAAAAATCGATAATATTGATGTCTATATTTTGGTATTCGATATTTTTGATATTTTGTATGTTATTTAAATTTGAACGATATTTAATTTAACGATATTTTGTCTTTCGATATTGTGGTGTACGATATTTTTATGTACGATATTGTGTACTCGATATTTTTGTATTTTTTTAAATAAGTATTGGTAGTCGATATTATTGTAGTCGATATTATGATGACGATATTTTGTCAATACGATATTTTTGTTGTCGATATTATGTCAGTGATCCATACAAAACGTATCCGGCGCCATGACCTCCTCAACTGCAACTATTGTGTTTCATCTATGTCCCCAACTGGCGCCACCTCCTGTAGTCCCATCTCTCAGTTCATCTTAGCTCATTGATACCCTGATACTGCTTGGTTTCTTTCTTCTCAAAGGGCGTCTGGCCCTGTCATGGCCGGCTAATTTACATCCGTGTCGGAGAAGGATCTCATCATCATCATGAAAACATAATGAGGATGGCCAGTGCCTTTTTGTCCCCAAGCCAGGAACCTGAATTGGACACATCCTCTGGCTTGTGGATCTGAATCTATTTTATTTTTGGACAGTGGACTCTTGTTTTTGGACACTTTATGGACTTTTTTGTTTCCCCTTTGTATATAGACTTGTTCACTTGACACTTCTTTACATTTCTTTATTACATACCCAATACCCTTCAAGTTAGCATTTCCCCTATGATTTAAGACTACATTTCCTTTTGGCCACTTCCCAAGGACAGTTTTTTTTTATCCCACAATATATGTTTTTGTGTTCACCACTGTGTAGCTATATGTAAGTAAGGGTTTCCATAGGAAGGGCATTTTTTTTTTGCTAATAACTTTGGCACTGTTTGATGAATCTTCACAAAACTTTCCAAAAAAACAAAGTACGCTGACCTCAGTTTCTTCCTGGAAAGTTTTGGGTTGATCCACCAAGCGTCCAAAGGAAAGGAGGGGTCAAAACATTTTTTTTCCATGCAATTTCCATATGGAAAATTAGACAATGATACAGAAAAATGGTTGAATAGAATAACACCAAATTTGGCTGAAAGCAAGGTCTTCACTCTGAAAGTGTTCTTTTTGTCATTTGGTGTAAATCTGTTCAGCCACTTTAGAGAAAATAAGATTAAACAAATATTGCTATCTAGTGCTGCGGTACTCCTGAGGGACATCAATGGGACTTCAGCAGTACAAAATGGCAAAATGAAGCAATATGATTGGCAAGACGCATGGGACTGAGATCGGTCCTGCAGGACCAAGAGCAGTGATTGGCTGGCCACAATATGAAGAGAAATGTTGAAACTATGACTACAGGACTCAGAGACTCAGTTACTGAGTCCAAAAAAATAATGAAAAAACATATAAGGGGGAAGGGTAGGGACCCTCTGACCCCCTAGCCATTGTGGGGGTAAAATTGAAAACAAGTTGGGTTAACACAGGCCTGTGGAATTCCAATGGGAGCCAGCATGGCTCCCACGTACTCCTCGGTGAGTCTTACAGGGCCAGCAAAAAAATAAGGCTAACAAGTGTTAGGGTTTTGGGGCTGTAAGGTGTTGTCCACCGGTGGGGGGGGTTAGCCACCCACGGGGTTTGGCCACCCATGGGGGGTTGGCCACCAACTGGGTGTTAGGCAGTGGCATGGCCATAGGCTAGGAGCTGAGGCCTACACAAAGATGCACAAAATGGAAAGTGGTTTATTAGATGTGGTGGATGATAGTCCACCACAGGTAATAATGTCACTATTCATGTGCTATGGGACAGAGCAGACAGGCTTAAATTAAGAAAATGTGGAAAGCATTTAGAACAGTTAAAAGTTGAATATATATATATATATATATATATATATATATATATATATATATATATATTCATCGAAGAAAAGAAATGTTAAAGAGGCCTTATAGTTAGGTGAACATATCAGTTAAAACACACCATTTTAAATAAACAAAACCAGTGAAGTTCACCAGTTATGGTTATCTCAAGTAATCAGAAATTGTACCCTAAAGTAACTATAACTCATGCCCCCACCATGCACAGTGTTGTCATCAAGGGTGTCATTTCAGTTGTTGCAGTGATGTCATCAATGAAGTCATGAGGGATGCAATGTGGAAGGTAACTAGCAGTGCGTGGCAAGGGTGTGAATTATAGTTACTTTAGGGCCCTGATGTGTTTCGGCATACAAGCCTTGTAGACCGAAATGCATCGGGAGAGTCCGATGCCTCACACTGTAATGCCACAATAAAGAAATTTCACATAAGGCTCAGGAGTTTGTGGTCCTCTTTGTAGCTGAAGGAGGTTTGTTCTTGGGTTTAATACTGGGCTTCCCACCCATGGGGCTTCGTTACTGATATGGTCTGGAGGCAGGTGAGGATTGGTTTAAGTGGAGTAGATACATAAATATTTGAATATATTTATATTTAAATCTTTTTTAACTCAAACAACGATCTATTTCTTGCATTCACAAATCACACTGTATGTTGCATTGTATGTGAGGCTATGGAAATGCTGGGTTATTTGCAATATACTTGTATATTACAGTGCAATTTTTAAATGCCTTATACTTTGAAAATTACCAAAGAAGACAATATTCATACTGCTATTTGTAATTGCAACAGAAAACATTTAACACAACTGGAAGATTGCCACAGGTTTGTGTTGAAAAAAGTGAACATATTTGTTTAAGCATATATGGTGACATTGAATGTCTTCATGGAAGTGAGTGAACTCACTTATTACAGGGGTATTCTCCTATTGCTCTGCATACTCAATGCTGGTGGTGAGCGTCTTTGAGGCTGCGCTCATGGGTGGTTGTGCAGATGGTGCAGATGGTACAGGTGTCTGTGTATAATCTCCTGGATGTGTGGGCCGTGAATATATGCATTGGCATTTTTTGCCAATTGCCTCTATCATCTTCATGGCAAGGCTACCTTAAACATACTTAAATAGTCTTGGGGCATCTTTGCCATGTCTTGGTAACATTTTGCAACATTATCCAAGACATGGGTCTTCCTGTCAATCATCTGAGGGAGTCCCTTAAGTGTACCTGCAGTATAATGCGCAGTAGCCCGATAGTACGAATATCCTGCCACATCACTGTGCTGCTGGTATAACTGATCCTCCAAGTGGCCAGCAATAGCCTATGCAAAAACCTCCCTCGCATGTGTGGCTGTCTCACAAGGTCAGCAGGTTGACCTGCACAGAGATGGGTGGCGCCTGAGAGGCTTTTGGGAGGAGATTCATAAATGGGGGATTCAGGCTCCTCACCAAGGGAATTCTCACCCTCGGATGATTGAGAGAAGATTGGAGATGCATCTTCATGGGAAGAGTGTGTAGGAGATTGTACAGAGAGACCTTTAATGTGATACCTGTGCTGACTTTAGTGCTGCATAAGCAGATGTAGCATCTAAGGCTCCATAGGCATAGCATCTGAGGCTGTTTGGATAATGTCTTGATTATGGCAACCTTCAGAAGGTATTTAGAGAAGCACTGCTGTCCAGCCGCAAAATGGTCTTCTCTAAGATTTTATGTGTGTCAGCAACAATACCCTCCTCTTCCTCCAGGTCTTCCTCCTATTGGACCATCTCCTGCTCCTGCTCCTCCTCTCATCTTGGTGAGTAGTGTTAGCTGCAGATATTGTTGCTTTGAGGATGTTTGGATTCTCTCCTTGAGTTAGCCACCATCCTCCATTTGTAGATGGTTCAAAATCATTGTTGTCCGGCTCAATGCCCTCAGTAACTCGAAGAAGAATTTCAACAGATGAAGTACATCACATCCAGTTTTGTGTCAAATTTTGAAGACAGTACTTTGATCAAAATTGTTCTGCAAATAAAAAATAAAGTTAGTACCATGTGAGCCAAAGACAACATATGCTATTAAGAGTTGATCTATGGATGAGCTTATTATATATCATCAATGTAAACTCACCATCTCCAGCCACAGAGATGACTATTTTGGAGATCCCTCATGATGTCAGCCTTCTGAACCTGGATTTTTGTAGATGGTGTTTCCAAAGCGCGTTCAGATCCTGCAGCTATAGAGATAAGATGAAGGTACAAATGATATTGTCAATGTGTACAAGTCATCATGCCCACAATGAAGATATATTAGAGGGACATACAGAAGCTTATACACCATAAACCAATCTGTAAACATGTAATATGCTAACACAAAAAGAGAAAAAAGGGTTAATGAAAGGACAATTGATGAGAGGTGCTAGTTAAGTATATAGGTTCCTGGGTTTACATGACTGACCGTTAGTAGAAGGCCTAATTGTTGCTGTCACTGTGTCCCCTGGCGTCCACATTGAGGATGTTTTGAAGGTTGACATCAGGGGCTGTTGCATGATAGAAGCTCACAAGATACAGAGAACCATACATAGGCAAGTAAGTCATTGTAAATCAAAGAGAAAGGTGCTGTTTTCACAACTCTATTTGAGCAGCAAGCAAACTGATTTGTAATACTTAAAACAGGGCCAAATGTATCATAGTGCTAACCTTATACTGCCCCAATTCTGGGCCAATATGGATGTCACTAAAAATGTGTAAAAGAATATGCTGACATATTAAGCACTGTCAGTCAAAAATAGAGATATTTGCTCCTTAAGAAAAAGAGCAGAGACTCCACTTACCAGAATGTTCCTTCCTTTTTCTGTGTGTTGCCAGACCCGGAGTTGTAGCACTGCTAGGAGCAGAAGTTGATGTGGCTGGTGATGGAGATGACAACACAGACAAAATATTACTATATATTAGTGTATCAGTGTACAGGAGAATGTGATATTTGAGTACAAATAACAGACTTGGCAAAACACATATTGATTTTGGTGCTGTATACAAAAACAAGTAAGAACAATCCTCTAAAGACTGTTATTAAAAGACATGGCAAAACAGATAACTGCTAAAATGTCTCCTTTTGTCACCCATCATGGTAGTAATGACAAACTAACGGCATGCAAGTGCATTGATTCACCCAGTGAAAAGATCACCTGTCACTTTTCTTTGTTGAATTTCAATCAATATTGAAAATTCATCTAATATACTGCCCACTTCCCTTATTGCACTTTCACTTCAAAAATCTACTATGATGGGTGACAAAGGGAGCTGTTTTAGGTGTTATTATTTGAATGTTACTTTAAGAGGTTTACTGAGCACAGCAAATTCAAGGCTGATGAGAGTGCAATACAATTAACTTTTTGAGCAATATGAATAATTGTTATAAACTGATGATTAATTAAGGAGTCTGTAATGAATTTATTATATCTTAATTTGAATGAATTTGCATCGCTATTTGTATATGTACTCTTTATTTTTATGTAATGTGACATGTTCTGAGATGGCAACCGCTTTGGCAACACTCGTCCTTCGCTGGTGTTTGACATATGGGCGGCAGAGATAAAACAAAAACAGGGTTGGTAAATGAATGGTATCCTTGATTGTGAATAAGGATTGTGTCTATAGCTGAAATGCACCAATACCTTAGCCAGTTGTAATAAATTGTTTGAACCAGTTAATGGAGTGCCGGCCTCATCCCTGATTTGTGGAAGAAACTCAGTCATTTTGTCCAACATGCAGGTGGGGTGTTTCAGCTGAGCACCACCAACGCTTTGGTGCATGCCTGCAAACTGCACAGCAACTGCAATTCCACAAGTTGTTACTAGGTGTACCTCACAAGTCAAATGCAAAAGTATTGAAATTCTTCCATGAAGCTTCAGTTCCATTAGTCATTACTAGGTGTCTCTATCAAGTCAGATGCAAAAGCATTGGCAGTCTTACATGAAGCTGCAGGCCCACTAGTGGTTACTAGGGGTCCCTCACAAGTCAAATGCAAAAGCATTGAAATTCTTACACAAAGCTGCAGTACCACTAGTCGTAACTAGGTGTCCCTCACAAGTCAAATGCAAATGAATTGAAATATTTACATCAAGCCACAGTTCCAATAGTCATCGCTAGGTGCCCCAAGCTAGTTTATAGTGATGAATGAGCATTGTATGTTACAATAAATGTCTTGAGAGTTATGAAAATAGTTGATGTAATCCTACTATACATAGGGCCTATCAGTCATAAGGATGTGCAAGTGTCTAACAAATTCTATTTTTGTGGACTATTTTTCAGGTGTATGTGTACATGTCAGTGTATAGGAGATAATGCAGTCACTTAAAGTGAAAGCATCCAATGACTGGTTTGGCTGGTCTGCTGATCTATATATTCTGCTGGGGTGGGAGGGACATGTCAGTGACATGTCAACAGACCAATGGTGAAAGAGTGTTGCTTGGGAGCCCTCATATGTGTATGCATTTTTGTATGATATTTTTGAAAAACATGAGATTTGACAAATCAGAAAAGGCCATCTTTCAGCCGGACCTAAAAGAGTGTATTTTCCAGGTTACTGTTGCTGTGATGTACAATTTTCAGACAAATTTACTTTTAGAAGAAGCATTACCCAAACACAAAAAGCAGCGTATTAACTATACTAAAATGATATATGATTTTCTATGGAGAAGTTTGCATGCACGATCAACGAAGGATTAAAAGGTGAAAAAAAAATTCTATTGATCAAGACTTTTTGCAGACTGTGGAATTGTCATAGTTATAGAATAAATGCTTTGGAGACTAAGAAAAATTGTCAGTTCTCCTTATCCCAAATAAATAATTACTTGAGTACACAGAAATGTTGGTCCAGGCAAATCATTTTATTTGAAAAATAAGACAGAAAAATGAATTCACTACCTAACTCAATCAGCTAGTGCCCAAGATTAGGTGTAAATGAGGGGGGCATATTTACGAGAGGCTTGCATCTAGTTTGCCCCACACAACATGGGACATGCGTGATGCAAACCTCGAAGCTACACAAAGCCACTTTGTGTGGCTCTAAGTGGCATTATAAATCTGGAGTAGGACAATGCAGAGCAAATGGCTGTCTTGTGCTACTCTGCCCTGGGTAGGCATTCCAGGGGCATTGCGTGGGTTTTACCAAGCAACTCCCATGGATTTTGACGCTTTCCCCGATTTACAAGAACTTGTAAGCCAGGGAATACACCAAAATCTTACGCCTTTCCATGGGAGGTGTAACCAAAGAGATATATCTTTATTTCCCCTTATTCCTCTTTCTATGTGTGCTGCTGAGGAATTTGCCTCCCTGGATTGTTTTTGTGTAGGAAGGTACCCGTTCCTGCACAAAAACAATCCTGTCTGCAATGCAGGCACCATTGAACCATGGTGCAAGGATGCCTGCATTGGCACTAGGCAGCCAAAAAGGCACTAGCACAGGGCCAAAAACAGGAATGCGTCATATTCTTTTAAATACAGCACATTACTGCCCTTTCCCTGTCATGTAGTGCTGCACAGCAAGGTGACTTGTTGCACTGCACTGCTGGAATTTTTTGTAACTATGCCCCCCCGGTTTGCAGCCTTACCAATACTTGATTAGCACTATGTTGGACTACTGCAGTAGTCTTTATTTGGGCATAAAAAAACTTTGCTGCTGTGCTTGGAATGCATTCAAAATCAGACATACTGGATGGTAACTAAAGCATAATGCTTCAGCCATTACAGGCCTGTTCTGAACTCCCACTACTGGCTTCCCACTTGTCAACCAATTTGCTTCAAGATGGCATGCATTGCCCACCCTTTTCTCTGCTGCAAGTCTCCACTATTCATTGCCAGAAGGCTAGATATATACATTCCAACCAGGAGGCTTTTGCTCTGCTGTTTCTTTTTGCTTTGGCATCCCCCGGTTCCAAAGAACAAATCTTGGGGGTGGCAACATTTTTCAGTTTGAGTCCATTACACTTGGAACTCTCTACCCCATGATCTAGAATTCATACCCAATAATCTTTTCTTCAGGAAAGCCTTTAAGACCTGGATGTTTTCAATGATTTCTTCCCCTGTGCTCTCCTTCATTAGGCGGCAAGTAGCACAGAGACCTCCGAATTGTAGTGCACTCTAGAAATCATTAAGTAAATAAATAATTATAAATTACAACATTCCCTGTCCACTTAAATGAGGGATGAGGGTTATAAAAATACAGGGCAAAGGTTATATTTATTATATTTTAAATACTACATTATTGTGTGCAAGCTAATGTTTCCATTGTCCATTACCCAGGACTGGTTTGTAGTGAATGAAAGGCGGCCTCAGGGCCCCTAACTTCGAACATTATTATATAGCAGCGCAACAACAATGGCCTGACTGCTGGCTAGTGGGACGACTAGTGGAAGAACTGGAAGTGCCCTCTACCAATCGTGCACAGCGTGTGGTGCTGGAAGCCTGGCTTCCACTTGAGAAGATCCCCCATGAGGCCAACAATCTGCTGCGCGTAACCCATAATAGCTTTTGCAGGGGGCAGGGTGCTGCTCCTATTGCTGGCTATGCCACAATAGTCTCCTGAGATTTCCATTGACTCAATTGAGCCGTGCCGAGACCTGGTTGGGAGAGGGGACCTGACGACATGGGAGGCTACCATCGTAGGCACCCTAGGTGTTCTTTTTCACAATAGCACACTCAGGTCAGGTCAGGTCAAAGGTACTTTATTTGGACACTGAAAGCCATAAAAGCAAACATTTTAAAAAGACATTTCATCAAAATACAATCAATTAATAAAAATCAAGATAAATATACTAAAAACAACTGTACAAATCAATAAAACAGCCAACGTTATTGTTTCCAGGGCCAGGTTTGTAAACAGCAAGGGATACAGTATATAAGGTGCTGCAGTGCTGAAACATAAAACCAATTACTATGATCAATATAATATAAGGAGCATGTGATGACCCAGAATGATCCCTAGGCGCATCCTGAAAAAAAAAAGGCTACTGCAAGGACAGCTTCTTCCTGTGTCTAATGGCCCCTATTAAAAAGCTCGCAACTCCAAAACAGACCATGGGAGAAGATAACATTTGAAGATATAATAGTGCAAGCCTGACTTGGGCAAATTGACAGTTTCTGAGCAGCGGAAGTATAAATTTTCTAAGCAGGGGGTCATAATAGTCACAGAAAAAAAATTTAATTTAGGGTGTCCTGCTCTGAGAAGTTGTCACATGGACAAGGTTTTAATGTGCCAGGTTTTACATACCCTTTAGGGAACTCCAATAGCCAGGGGACCAAATTCAAATGGAATCTAGTAAGCACAAAGCGATGATGTGCATTGCTAATGAGGAGTAAATACAGTTGTACCTGTTGGTTCAGACTCAAAGTGGCTAACCTTCTCACTGAGGGCTTGGCTAACTTCTTCTCCTCCCTGAACCCCTGCTGTTTATCCAGGAACTGCGCACTCATACCCTTCGAGCAGTGGCAGACCGACTGTGATAGCTTATCACTGGCTCACGTGTGCCCTGGCATATACATCAACAGATCCCTTATTACCGACTCAAAGGAGTGGGGAATGGGACATAGGCCGAGAACTGACACAAAAGGAGTGCGACATGATTCTGTTATAGCCGCTCAAACTTTCCCATAATACAAAATTCCAATACATTCAACATAACATTTTACACAGAGCCTATCTCACTCTAGCAGGGCTACACAGGATGTTTGGATCTCCATCTAATTGCCCTCGGTGTCAGGCACCGGATGCCGATATGGCTCATATGTTCTGGGACTGCCCAGTGGCGGTGGCCCTGTGGAGGGTGGTTGCGAATGCACTGACAGATATCACGGGGAGCGCAGACCTATACACAATGGCGGTTGCTGTCCTGAGCATGTATAAGTATAAGAACTTAAGGCAGGTAGTGCTAAAAAATGCTTTATAGACCGGGCGTTACTTATGACCCATATGTCAGTACCCATGCAATGGAAGGCCAATGCGCTACCTCAGTTACAACACTTTTGCTCTGCAACAGTTAAATGGGGCAAAGCTGAATCAGTGACGCTCAGGCGGGAGGGGGCCCGGGGACTGTGTAGGGTCCCCGCAGCTGCGGAGTGCGACAATCTCCTACATGATCTACAAGAGTTTAAGGAGGATAATCCTGACTGATGATGGGCAGTGCCCAGTTGCTTTTGACATCTGACCCCAAGGGCCTGACTTTTTTTACCTTCTCCATTGGTTGCCACAAAAAAGTAAGACACAATGTGAGGGGATATTGTGGGGTAAGATCATATTACAAGTATGAAACGCTATCTATGTGTGCGAGGGTGGGGGCAAGCGGGTGGGAGGTAACAAGTGAGGGTGACACCTTTATTGCTTTTGACTCCTTGAAAATGTGCTTGTTATGACGGTTAGTTACTTATTTTAGTATGTTCTTACTGTGAACCAATTGCTCCTGTTGGACCAGATTTTTTGTAATGCAATTACAGCAACCATGGTGGGATTACTGTATGTAGATGTGTAACATGGATCCATCTGATAATCATACACTTATGTGATGCAAATACAACTGGTTTAAAAAAACTGTATATGTGCTATTCTTAACTGTATCTCTACTTACCTTTACAATAAGGTTACTTTTACTGTCCTTAACTGCATATCTACCTATCTTGATGTACTAGTAGCAGTGGCGGCCGCCGCCTATCTTAAGTGGTTTGGGGAGGGGTAGGGGGGTTGAAATAATATAAAAGAAAAAAATAAATCTTACCTGCTGCTCGGCTCCTGCTGACGTCTGCCTTGCTGCCCCTCTCGTCGATGTCGGGCCGGAAGGGGATGGGCCCTTAGGGCACAGGCTTCCCACCCAATACAGATGCTGCTATCACTTGAGAGCAGCACAAGGATTGGTCTGAGCGGCCTCAGCAGACTGTGCTTTGGAGCCTGTGCCTTTTCTCCAACCCTGCTGTGTGGAGAAACATAAGTGGACATGTGTGTTTGGCTGGCCTAGGACGGCCGGCCAAGCACACATGCGCACTTATGAGTGCACTCTACTCCTCCTTCCTGACATGCCCAGCCCTGCCCTGCCCTATAGTTATTGCGGGGCTCAGACAGACGGCATAAATAAAATGACAATAACTTTGTTATTGTCATTTTATTTATCATCTGCTTGCGCGGGCTGTGGGGCAACGCTCCTCCGCCATTACGGAGGAGCCGCCCCTGTAAGTCGATGTAGCTGATTCCATATTTTCGACATGGGATGTATTGCACGCAATATAGTGATTTCCCCACCCATCAAGAGGTAATACGGGAAGGTTCCGCTTACTCTGCACACAGTCACCAAATCGTTCAACAGGCCAATCAACAGACTGATGAGATACGTACAGGAAGAGTTTTTTAAAAATACAGAATGAATGCAGTTTTTAATTGTAATTCTCATTGCTGCAGAATATGAGATATCACACACCCCAAAAAAGTTTGAAAAAATTGAGATTTACATCTCATCTTAATACACGGCAAACCGTACTATGTTGTCAACTCTAAAAGTAAATCCTATATACACATAGGAGCCTTCAAAAATAAAATTAAGCGCGGTTTTGATAATAATAAGCAGCGTTCCCTTTTTAACATGGAGTAACTGTTTCTGTTTTGTAATATTCTCTGTAATGAAAGAAGAGAGTTTCTAATTTATACTGTACTGCGTAAAAAGGGCTGTGAAAAGATTCGGCGGAAGGATTTGAATTAAACAGTCTTTCACCCTTTTAATATCTCACAAGAGATTTTTCTGCACTGGTTCATTTAATTTAGTGGACACAGCAGTGTGGCCCTTTGTTGGTGTACAAAACTTCTGAAGGGCCTGGTGCGCACCCCCTGCGAAAACGTGGGAAGAGAGTAAAGTTGGACGTGAATTAATTTAATTCTGTACATAATTCTCCTTCAATGAGGTTCTGTGTACCATTGCAAAGGCATGAAAAAAGGAGAAACTTGGGCTGATTGCTCAATATTCATCTACATTTTCCTCTCTATGGGCACAATATGCTTGGCTTAATTAACTTTTCTCAGAGGTGAAGCAGTGCGCACCATCTGCTGTGAGACAATCACATTTCTATGCCTCTCGGAATAATCCCTTTACTTCTGAAATAGCCACCACAAACTTGCCAAAACAGAAACCCTCCGACTTGATTGGAGAGGCCACAACCCAGAGTCATTCTGCGAGTGCGCGCTGCAGGGAAGATTGGGTGTCAGTGAGGTGTGTTGTTGTCGGGCTTCAGCTCCTCTGCCTGTAATGATTTGAAGCTTTATTGTCCATGTCCTCGTCCTGTCAAATTAAGAATTGTCATGCATACTTCATTTAAACACTGGTGCAGAAATTACCACACAGCAGGAATGTCCCTTCTCGTCCTCCAGGGATACATCTTTATTTTGAACCAAGTCAAGAAAATGGAAGTGTTGCTTGAAAACAGCCAGGCCGCTCCTAGGGCCAGCACGAAAATATTGGGGTAAAGGTTTGCCATTTAATTTTTTAATCAAGTCTCAAGGACCACACATTGCTATGAAGGGCCTGCTGAACTTGCTCTAAAGCTGCCGTCATTATTTGATCTTTGCAGATGGTAATCTGATTATCTCATTGTGGGGGTAAACTTCAGACACAATCTTGTTAGCAGCTGGCTAGGCTGGATTACCACGGCCACTGAGCTGGAAAATGAACTGAGCAGTCCGTCTTTGGACTTGCTCTCTTTGAGCCCAAGGTTGCCTACTTCAGGGTGTCTCGTTTTTGTGTCTGAATCAGCACTTTATTCTTAGACCTCACTCGCCAGTGTAAACACATTCTCTCGTGGTGATGCCAAGCCAGGATCCACAATAAATGCTTGAAACCTATATGTGGGAGCACTTCGCTTGCTGGCGGGAGATAATAATGCAGGCATACTTAGGTTATGACCGACCTGAGGGGCGTGGTTCCATTCTCCGCTACTGCATTCACATCTAACCGAGTTGCTAAAAAATGCAAATGTTCCCTAGAGATGTGTGGTCCATGCTTAAGACACTCACAGTTTTGCTTGTGGTCTCCTTGCGGCATTGACCGCTTTTGCAGAGAATGCACAGCGTAGTCAATGGACAAAGGGTCTTCGAAAATAGCTTGAAAGAGTTCAAAGGATGAAAAAGACAAAAAGGACTAAGCTGGGATTTTTATGTACACTGAAAAGAAGAATAAGATATAAGGTCCCTAATGCCGGCTGTTATGGCAATGTTGCCCATATCAAAGCATTATGGTGCAGCGGAATAGTGTTGGAAACTTTCTTGCAGACCATATGAAAAAAAGAGATAGGCTGGCGGTGATTTTGCTACATGAACCATTGAATGCTCTTTTTTGACACACTATTGAGTGAACACAGAAATTCAAAGAGTTTGAACTCGAACACGTTTTCTGCCTCAATAAGCCATAATCAGGCCCAAAGAAATGGGTACAACTGGGTGTAGTGGCCGGCTCTCGAGGCTAAGTATGGGGCTTTTGCCTGCTATTATAATGAGCATCAAAGAAAGGGCTATTATAGATGATTTTCTCTTACCCAGTTAAAACCTCAAGTTACCTATTGATCTTAATAGAATCTGTTCTAAATGCATGAAACAAAGAATGTCGAGAAGAAATATTACGTTTGGAAACTGTTTTTGCGGTGCATTTTCAAAAGAGACGTTTTTAAATGAGCAAGAGTAAAAATTACAATAATACAATATTGAACATGGTCGTTTAACACAACAATCTGCACATAGATAAAATGTACACATAAGTACACTACATTTCATCCATTAGCTGCCCTCCAATTCTAAGACTGATTAATATTATGCTCTACTAGTTAAAGAAACTATCTCCGTGTAGACTTTTGACTTTGGATTGCCTGCAAAAACATCTGACCACTAGGCAGGGAGCTTGTGCTTACCCTTAATTGGTTTTATAATTACTTGCCACTATTCTGGATGTTTAACATATGAGACCTTGGCTGAGGAGCTAACATATAAAATTGAACGGATTAACCAAGGAGACTAAGGTTTTAAACAAATACATTCTTGTTAGGTATTCAATTTAAACCCAGAGGCACTCATTACAGAGGCCCAGATAATTGCGGTGGGTGTGGTGAGTCATGTTACTGAACATATTTTGCAATTATGTGTGTTTTTTTAATAGATATTGGCAGGAGTATGCAGATTTGTGTGCTGCAAAATCTGCATGCTAGTCCCCAAAAACTTGCAATTGGGTAGTATTGATCGCACCAGCAAATTCTTACTCAGTAGTGTTGGATTTTATGTGTGATAAATATCACACCGATGTACCGGACCACTCGTAATAAGGGCCTAGTATTTAAAAACACATGAATTACAAAATTTCCACAAAATGTGAGATTCTCTTTTCTTTGTTTTCAGATTCAGTGCAGTCCAAAATGACCTATTCATCATTGCACCTGTTTTAACACGGGGTAGCAGCTGTAAGATGTTCCAGATTTACAAGAAGCAGCTGTTGGGCTCCTCACTGGGCCATGATCTTTAGTGTGCAAAGCACCGGAGTTCAAAAATCCACGACTTTTTTTATGTGGATCAATCTAGCATAGCAAAATCAGCAGTAGCAGAGACATGCACGCTAGAAAAATTCCAAAATCATTTGGTATTTAAAATATAAAACATTTCATTCAAATATTAGAATGCATTGTAGAGAAAGAGCAGCAAAACCATTGGTACATTTTAGAAATATTGACTGACCAGTTGCGTGTCTGTATTTTATACTTGTCTCGTGTATTCTCATGTATCGCCTTCTATGTAAGCAACATTCTGGGGAACTGATGCAAAAAGTGGTTGCAAAATGCTCACAGACTATTTGTGAATGGAATAATATTTTGAAAACTGACCCATGTACAAATAGTTCAGTCACAAAATACCAAATAGTGGTGGGCTGCAATCCTACTTACCACTTCCATATTCATGAGGTAGGTTGTGAATTGCAAAATTCTATGATTGGATGCCATCACAGGAAGGATGAACTGCTGGGGTCAGCAGACCACCATCTCTGTGATCAAATTTTAATATATACAATTATTTTGTTAAAATGCAGTCCATTTTCCTTAAGGGAAACAGACTGCATTAAAAAAGAAGTGCATGTTTTTTACAGCTTATTTAAAGTTTTTTATAGTGGTCTTTACAGTTTTTATGTTTTTAAAGACCAAGCTTTCTCCCTAAAAACAAATCTTTTTTTTTTTGCATTTACAAAAGAGAAGGAACCCTAAGGGGAGCCCTTACCATTCATTATGTTATGTTATGTTATTTAGGTATTTGTAAAGCGCGCGGCTACTCCACAGAGTGTCCCGGCGCTGCAAAGACCACGAAACAGACAGAGTGCACATAAGCAGGTAGGCCCAGAACTATTGTTGGAAAAGCCAGGTTTTTAGTTGCCTCCTAAAGGCGAGGAGATCCTGCACCTGTCTAAGAGAGATGGGCAGGCCATTCCATAGTCGAGGTGCCACCACTTGAAAGGATCGACCACCCATACAGGAGTGGAAAAACTTCGGGATGGTCGTCAGGAGCTGTACTGAGGACCTCAGAGTCCGTTGTGGGACATAGTGCTGGATCCTTTTCCTGATGTAAGGGGCCCCTGTATTATGGAGGGCCTTAAAGACCAAGACCAACACTTTAAAATGGATCCTCTTCCAGACCAGTAGCCAGTGCAAGGATATCAGGTGGGGGGTAATTCGCTCCCTAGGGCCTACCATGAGAATAGCTCTGGCCGCCGCATTCTGGACCACCTGCAAGCGACCTAGTAGATAGTCAGGGAGGCCCAGGTACAAGGCATTGACGTAGTCCAGCCTTGATACAATCAGGGCCTGGACTACAGTCTTCCTATGTGAGACCGGAAGCAGGGGCAGAAAATTCTTTAGCATTTTCAATAGCCCAAAGCAGGTGCCGGCCACAGTTTGAATCTGAGCCTTCATGGACAGGCAAATGATTCATCACCAAAATTCGTGAGTCATCTGTTTTTCAATATTTTGTGACCAGATTACAGCCGCAAAACATTGATACATCCCTTAACGAATCCCTATTTGGAAATGTTGCCCTGAACATACCCTTTCCAAATAGTGAATAACTATGTGTTTCTAAACCCATTTTGCAATTTGGTAACTTGTTACGGAATCACAAAATTGATCTAGTACATACCAAATAGCTATTTTGCAGTTGCAAACCCCCTGCTTTTGTGAATTGCAGGCTTTGCAACTGCAAAATTGCTTTGCACATCGGGCCCTATGTTCATTTACAAGTGTCGACTGTTAATGGGTTACTCATGTATTTCTACACAAATGCACATGTATACAAAGACATGTAGGCGCACACACATGCTAACACCTGCACACACATACTTACACGCACACACACACACATTTTAAAAATCCAGGTCATAAGACATCCTCCTTGAATCACTGCACATCTCTGGTTCCACAAGCATGGTAACGTGGATAGCAATTTGTCTCTCAAGTCACAAACAGTTACTATTTGTAATACTGTGAGAAGAGCTAACACAAAGATGAGCACCCAAAGTGCAAAATAGTTTTGCTGTGTCACAGATATTTTTAAAATCCTGGACGCCCCTTTTAGCGCCGCACAAAGGAATCCTGAATTGCAGACGGGTAGCGGTGTCCTTGTTGCCCATTGGAATGAGATTTGGTGGGCAGACGGAAAGGCTCGCTTCAGTTGCTCTAGTCATCAGTCTTTCCATATGTATTCCATCACAGAGCTGTTAGTGGGCGTGGTCTATTGGAAAATGGTACATATCAGACCATTTTTTTCTGTCTGAGTTACACTGGGGAACGGATATGCAGTTCAGGTCAGCACTCACTCCAAGACCTCTGACCTAAATTACAGAAACATGTAGCACATCACAGGCTGTAACAGAAAGTGACAGAAATGAACAGGGCTTGGGATGCATGGTGGGGGAGAGAAAGGGGGGGCGCATTTGGAAGCAGGAAGACGGCATTCCACGAGTGGATATAAATCAACGACACAGTTCAGGAAGTAAATGGTATACCGAGGCATGAAGACTGTCATTCACTCTGAGAATACCATCCGCATCTGGTAGTCCATTATACTTCCTGCAACGCCAGTGTACAAAGCAAGAATTTAAAGCCACATTTCATAAAAGTGAGCCAAGTAAACCCAGCCTGTAAAGTTAATTCACTTTCTCTGGTCTGCCTTAAAGAACCGAACAAATAATTTATGTTACGCTCTCAGACCGATGGGAAAGAGAGAAGCAGTCTTCGTGCTGTGCTGCACAGAGGAACCTTGTGAAAGAAGAGTCAACCCTTTCAAGTCATACTTATTACCATTGTGGAGTGTGAGGAGAGTGAGTTACTCACGAGAGACAAACCCTAGGGTGCCTCAAGATATCCCTTCCCGTCCTCAACATTTGTAATCAGGAGCATATTATTCTCTGCCGCTCTGCATATACATTTATCTCATGCTCCTTTGCACGATGCAATAGGTGGTTGAACCATGCATGGACCTAAAATCCCATCCAATAGGCTGCTGAAATGTGTTCCTCTGTACAGTGGCTGAAGCCTCTATGTAAGTAAGTAAGTAGCAGTTATGTAAAGAGTGTAAATATCGAAGTGTCTTGGCGCTAGCGACCTCCAGAAAGACTAAGGGGTCAGCTGACCTACTTTAAAGAAGTAACAAAGAGCCATGTCTTTAACGATTTCCTGTAGGGGACAAGCTTTGTTTGACAGGGGCAAAGAAATCCAGAGTTTGCAAGCTAAAAAAGCAAAGCTTCTGCCTCCCCATCTAGTCTTCTTTATTTTGGGGGTAGCCACCAATTTGGTAGAGCAACATTTTAACTCACGAAGTGGAACATACCACTTCAAGGTCTTCTGAAAATAAAGAGGGCCAGTGCCGTGCAGGGCTTTATGCACTATGCAGAGAGCCTTACATTTTACCATTTCAGACACGGTCACCCAATGAAGGTCACAGATCTTCTTAGTGATGAGACTAAACTTGGGAACCTTCAAGCGCAAATGGGCAGCCGCATTTTGTAGGGATTGGAGATTTGATTGAAGACATTTGTCGATTCCCAGGTAGAGGGCATTACAACAGTCTAACTTAGCTAGGACAAGTGCCACTACCATCATTTTTTGCATGTCAAGGGGGATGAAAGGAGAAATCTTTTTTAGCATCTTAATTAAGTAAAAACAGAAAGACATGAAGTGGTTAATCTGATCAGAAAAACCCAGCTGTTCATTAAATAAAACCCCCAGATTTTTCACCTTCCAGACCGGGGATGGAATTGGGCCAAGATTAGTAGGCCACAATGAATCGTTCCAGAATGATGTGTCGTTTCCGAAAAGAATCACCTCCTTTTTCTTGGTATTTAACTTTAGACAGTTATCCTGCATCCAGATTGTAATATGGTCCATGCAGTTATTAACATTTTTGGCAACAGCGCCGACATCAGAGAAATTGATATGACTATTTGCATATTGTCGGCATAACATATAGCAGTAAAACCTTAAGATTGAATACATTTCATCAGGGGGCTAAAATAAATATTAAAGAGCGTAGGGGATAACGAAGATCCTTGCGGCACCCCACATGGAAGAGTGAAAAGATTGGACTTGTAGCCCCCAATCTCAACAATTTGTTCCCTGTTGGGAAAGAAAGACCTCAGGATAGCAATTTACTGTGTACATGAATTGTAAAATGCATTCTTTGAGACTGTAGGCAGTGTTTTTCAATGTTAGTTATGCTGTACTAGTGTATTAACATTACTTTGACCTTTGCACTGTAGTAATAAATGACTGAATGTGCATGTATTAGTGCACTTGTTCTAAATAATATGTTTTTGGTCCATCTATCTATCTATCTATCTATCTATCTATCTATCTATCTATCTATCTATCTGTCTGTCTGTCTGTCTGTCTGTCTGTCTGTCTGTCTATCTATCTATCTATCTATGTCTGTCTATCTACCTTTCTATCATCTATCTATCTGTCTATTTAGGCGTTTCTGCTGTCAGGATTGCATTATCAGTTTCCGAAAGGCTTTCCATGTCAGGCTTTCTGACATGGAAAGCGTGTCGGAAAGTGACTGTGGGGGCTAAGGGCCCCCATTCCTCCACGGCCTCCAGTTAGGGGCCGAGGGGGCACCTAATGTGCCCCCCTGTTAATGTTATGTTAAATGTTATGCTAAAATGAATTTGTAAAGCGCACGTACACCAGGGTGGTTTCATGGCGCTACTTTTATTGATACCCAAGTCCAGGAAAGATATTAAAAAATCCCTGCACTACATGGCAGAAACCTTGAGATGCCTGCCACTTGGTGCAGGGATTAACAGAATCTGCTATTTCTCCATGGGAGCTTGTGCTACAGCCTGTTTACGGCCGCAGCACAAGCTCCCATAGAGAAATGGGAGTATGCAACCGCACCATGTGCAGTCACTTGTAATGGCGATGTCGAGACCATACACCGGAGGTCGGTCGGTCCCGAGACCACGGCGATCCGCCCGACATCATAATCAAGCCCTAAGTGTACTGCCCGAGTGGGTATCAACAAACATCTTTTGTCCTAGACTAAAAATGTGCGAAAATGAGCACCAGCCAGTCCATGAGCAATATCATAACTTGTTATCATCAGCAAAAATCGTTCAATGTATCAGTTGCCACGTTCTTGTTTTCTAATCTACCAAATATTTGTAAGTGAAGTCAAAATTCACATGTGGCATTCGATTATATTCACTGTCATTTTAAAAGCCAAAAATCAAAAAAGAGAAAAAAACTTATCTTCTAGCCCATATACACATGAAGGTAACATGATGTGTATAAACCATAACAGCTAATATGAGATCAAAAATATACTAACTTGAGCATATGTAAATCACATTTACATTGCAAGGTTCTAGTTAATATTCAACACGAAGATCTTACATGCCTTAAGATCCAATACGTAGGTGGGCTTCATACACTGCTATCACACTGTCTCCTCTACTCACATGTTTTGGCATTTGGTCAATTCAAAAGTATGTTTGCAATATTTTTTTCTTTACACTTGCGTGCTACATGATTACTGATATTCATATTGCATTTAGCTCCAAAATGCTCTCATGTTCTTTTTCAACAGAGGAAATTATGCTTCCAGTATATTTCTTGGGACATGGTCAAGTTAATAAATACACTACACCGTATAGTCTTATTTATAGTGATATATCTTGTACTTCTGCATCTCAATGACAGATGCAGACTAGAATATGTATTGCACGAAGTGATCAGTTTACAAGCCCTTTCTTTCTGACAATTGCAAAAGCATTTTTTTCACGAGTGAGGAATGTGCGTCACTAGCTCTGTTCCAAATTTCCTCTAAGAAATCGTGGGACCTGCCTTCAAACCATCTTAATTCCGTATTATTTTATGGGTTGCTGTTGATTCCGTAATGTATGCAAGTAGTATAAGCGGATACCATTCATCCCCATTCATGTCCTTAAAAGTGACAGGTCCCCCTCCGGTCCCCCGCCCCTCGCTGTGTCCCCAAAAGTGACGTGTGTCCTTAAAAGTGACAGGTCCCCCCTCCCCTCGATGTGTCCTTAAAAGTGACGCGTGTCCTTAAAAGTGACAGGTCCTCCTCCCCTCGCTGTGTCCTTAAAAGTGACGTGTGTCCTTAAAAGTGACAGGCCTCAAGCCCGTGGGAATACAAGGGTGTGGCAGCGTGTATGTGTCAGAGTGTGAGCATCATGAGATGTCCATCTTGTCCAAGGGGAGGTCCTAGGGGCGGTGTTGTTTCTGGAGACAGCAGCGAGCCAGAGCCCTATGACGCCTCTAAGGCATTGTTGATGTGTAGAGGGTACGCCCCCTTTTAGGAGCTGTTTAGGCTACATATAAGGCATCCTTAAGAGCGTTGTACAGCAAGCAGCCGCCTGAAGACGAGAAGGTTCCCATAGCAAAATGAAGAGATACAGCTCTCTTGTGAAGAGACCTATATGGGGTGGCTCCCAACAACCTATCAGTAGATATTACCGCAGCTTACCAACTCTGGTAATGGACGAGAATGCTCAGCAAGAAACACCTAAGGATATGGGCTGCGACATTACTGGTTTTGGTAATGGCCTGTGTCGGGAGTGCAAAAACTCAGTCTCAAGGAGTGCGTATGCAGGTTGTCGCCGGTTAAGGACGCCCACAGAGAGAGTGAGGGTTCTGGTAGTGGCAGCTTGTTTGTCGGCCCCAGTTTCGTGGATATGGAGGAAGCTGAAGAGGCTGTAGCACCTCCTAACACCCCCGTCTATGAAGCCCTGGCCCTTCAGGAGGATACGGATGCTGATGAGGTTGTGCTGCAACCATTGGGTACAGTCGCCGAAGATGTTGGGGCAGCGCAGGACATTAGCGACTCTCAAGATTTCAGAGCCGCAGCAGAGGCCGGTGAAAATGCAGAGGTTAGTAAAAAAATGAAAAAAAAAAAAAATGTTATGCTCGGCAGTTACAAAAATGAGGTATTTTATTTCTTCAGCTATGGGCATATCAATCTTTCTTTTTCTGACCCTAGAGCGTAACACCAGCAGGATGCACCTACTTCATAATGCACTATGGTAAAGAGCCTGTAGCACCTCCTAACACCCCTGTCTACGAAGACATGGACCTTCAGGAGGATGCGGCTGCTGCGGAGGTCGTGTTGCAACAGCCCAGTACAAGCGTCGAAGATGACGGGGCATCGCAGGACATTAGCGACTCTCAGGATTTCAGAGCTGCCGCAGAGGGTGGTGAAAATATGGAGGTTAGTATGAAAATGTTATGCCCCTGTATCTATATAACGATGTATTTTATTTCTTCAACTAAAGGTCTGTCAATCTTTCTTTTTTTGAACCCTAGATAGAAGCCCCAAAAAGAACGGCTGGAGCCTGGTGACCTGCAAAAGCGAGCAATGTAATCTTTAATTGTCTGTGGTGTTCAAAACAGGCTGAAAGCTCAACATGCCAAAACAGCGAGGGCTGCGACAAATGTATATGCGGTTCTAAGAGCGGCGCGTGTGAAAAAGATGAAGATGCAGGATTGTCCTTCTTTGAACGGCGTGAAGTTAAGGGTTTCGCAGCGACGGTAGTACTAAACTGTGTCAAACGTGACTATTACAGTCTTCGTCACGGCCACCAAATGAACGATCCCCAGCAGGCGGCTCACGAATGTTTGTGCGAATCATACAGAGCAAGAACAATACGCTATATTTGTGGTTTGTTAGACCCGTACAAGTTGTATAAGCTGCTAAGGGTGGTGTACGGCCTGCACCCTGAAAAGAAAACTGTACACCCCGATATGTTGAGGATCTTGACATCTGCACTCAATGAGATCCAATACGCCTATGACCCGAGCGTAAAACTACCTGAAATGCAGGAGATGTGCCCGACTCTTGATAGAAAGCTGCTACAAAGACTCGTAGAAAGGCGTATGTGTAACGTGTATAAAAAAATAGTCTCAGGGGGCTTTAGCCCCCGAAGACTATTTACCTAAGTTCTTATGTAACGTTACAGGATAGCGTGTATTTAGAACAAACAAGCGGAATGTTACAACGCGAGGTGGCTATGTGTTAATACGTACTTATGACGTTTGCTATGAAAATGTAAAGTATCTTTTGCTTAGGTCTTGGTAGTATTGTTTATTTGTTTTTTAATAAAACGCCCTTACACAAAACAATCGTCTTTCATTTCATTAATTGTACCGGATGCTATCATGTCGGGGGCTATGTTAAGAAAACTTTATTATGATACAAGCGGGGTTGGCAGCTTTGGAAGTGTCGAAGCCCTATACAGACGGGCTGCAGATGAAAACGAGCCCATAAGCAGAGACCTGGTCAAGACATGGCTATCAGGAGAGGAGGCGTATTCGCTCCATAAACCGGCCAGAAGACGTTTTAAGAGACGTCCTACAATCGTTAATGCTCAAATAGATTATCAGTGGCAAGCTGACATAATCAGCCTTCAAGATATAGCAAAACATAACAACGGCGTTTGTTATATATTAACAGTCATAGATGTGCTATCCAAGTACGCCTACGCAGAACCGTTAAGCGATAAAAGAGGGGCCAGCGTCACGGCCGCTTTTAAAGCCATCTTCGAGAAGGGCAGGGTTCCTCAAAAACTACAAACAGACGCCGGTAAAGAATTCTTAAACAAGACATTTCAGAAATTATTAAACAACCACGGTGTTCAACATTTTGTAACACACACGGAGGTGAAAGCAGCGGTTGTAGAACGGTTTAACAGAACTTTAAAGTCTAAGATGTGGCGGTATTTTACGGCCAACAACACCTACAGATACGTGGATGTTCTACAGGCTTTTTAGATGTGTATAATGCCAGTTATCACCGGACCATCAAAACATCACCCGCAGAGGTGACTCCTAGTAATTCTTTAGCTGTTTGGCGAACGGTGTATGGGCATAATTTTGCTACAAAGGTGAAGAAACCTATTTTTAAAAAGGCACGCATGTGAGGATTTCAAAATTGAAAGGGGTCTTTACGAAGGGCTACCGCCAGACTTTTAGCGACGAAATATTTATAGTGGATAATGTGGAGCTTAAAGAAGGGCTGTATATTTACAGTTTAAAGGACTACGATGGGGAATCTGTATCGGGGTGTTTTACAAGGAAGAGTTACAAATGGTACCTGATGATCCGAACCGGATGTATAGGGTTGAAAAGGTTCTGAAAAGGAAAGGTAGGGGCTAGCAGCCAGGCATATGTCAAATGGAGGGGATGGCCGGATAAATTTAACAGTTGGGTGTTGGCCAGCTCCCTGAAGGGTGTGTGAGCTAAGGACCGTCTAAAATCCTCTAATAAGATGGAGACAGCCCCTTTTATATCACCTTACCATCCAACGCTTCTAAGGGCATGTTCCCCGACAACCAGATTTCTAATTACACCGTGAAACTGGCTAAGCCTGTGGACCTGAAAGGGGATTGGGAGGTGGCCCTAACAGAAATCCAATACCCTAGAACATGGAATACATTCACACAGGCCGAGGCAAAGTTTTACATAAAGCGTGAGCAGGATCCAGTGAGCATGCACGAGAGCATTCCACACGGTTACTACCCAACCGTTTTAAGTGTTGTCGATGCTGTCAACAAAGCCATAGACAGCATCGAAGCATATCCGAATACGCATCTGTCGTTAGATAACGTCAGAAGGAAGGTATTTCTTAAAGCACCAAGCCGTACCACGACGTTTAACTGCTCCGGTAAATTAAGAAGGGTTTTAGGCACCGTGCTGCATGCGAAAAGTCCGATGGAGCAGGATCACACATGCCCCGATATTAACGGTGGGTTCTATACGCTCTATGTGTATAGCGACATTGTAGAGGCCCAGAGGATCGGTGATAGTTATTCGCCGCTGTTAAGATGGGTCCATGTACAGGGTGAATATAATACGATGGTTAATATTCAATTTAACAAACCCGACTACGTCGCAGTTTCTAAAAACCATTTTGACACTATTTCAATTATGATCTACGATGATCAGTCTGAGCCGGTGGCCTTTAAATACGGGAAAGTTATTGTTAAGCTTCATTTAAGACCGAGACACGACAGCGGTTATTAACCAGGCATCATGGTGGTCGTGAAAACATGCGGGGACCCGTCTATGTACAGGGACTATTACAGAAACCAAGCCGGATATGGAGGTCCGCCGTACTTTCAAGGGTCGCCGGTTATGTATGGGGCTGGTGTAGGGGGCTTCTTCAGGAGCCTGTTTAGAAGAGCTATGCCGTTCTTGAGAAGAGGCTATGAAATTGTAAAACCGCATGTTAAGACGGCTGCTACGAACATTGCCCATGATGTTGTTGGGTCTGTTACTTCGGCGGTTGCAGAGCGCATGAACAAACAGCCGCAAGAAGGAGCGGGGCTGTTGTACAAGCCGCGCGCGAGTGTTAAAAGGAAGCGTCGGGCTTCGAGACGCAGGGGTCCACCGGTCCCCTATAAAAAAGGAGGAGTTCTTCAAAACGCCCTCAGAAAAGAAGAACTCCAAGACGGAAGAGAGCTGCGAAGAAGAGAAACGGCTCTAAAGTCAATATTTTTAAAGCATCGTAAACTAAACCATGGCCTTCGTACACTGTGCATCTGGCGAGTGCGCCAAATCCGAGTTAGACTTGTTTACTCTAAAACCAACGCAGACAAGCATCGAAAACAGCTTCTTCATGGAGGTATCGCCTTTAGCCGCCTTGACACCGCTGGCCCCTATAGAGTTTTTGTGTCAGGGTCCACGGATATGTATTTGGATCTCAACAACACGCTGCTGCATCTTATGTGTAAAATCGTAAAGCGGATGGGTCCGACATAGCAGCAGACGCTCAAGTGGCAACGATCGCTTACCCCTAGCGGCCATGTTTAATCAGGTGGACATCACCCTGGGCGATCGACTCATCACACAGAACGATAACATGTACGCCTACAGAGCCTACCTCGAGAGTATTCTAAATTACAGTAGCGACGCCCTTGACACGCAGCTTTCAGCGGGTCTCTTCTACAAGGATACATATGGCCAGTTTGAAACCACGGCTCTGGATGGTGCCAATCATGGTTTTGTAAAAAGAGCAAGGTTTGCAGCAGGCAGTCGCAACTTTGACCTCCTGGGCCGCATACATTCAGATCTCTTCTTCCAAGATAAACTGCTCATCAATGGTATTGATCTTAAGATCAAGCTCACACGCAACAAGGACTCATTCTGTCTCATCAGCGGGGATGCGGACCAGTACAAGCTGGACATCCTGGCCGCGAGCCTGTTTGTAAAGAGAGTGAAAGTGTCCCCGAGCGTCAGATTAGCGCACGCCGACGCTTTGCAAATATCAAACGCCAAGTACGCTGTGGAAAGAGTAGCTCTGAAGGAGTTCAGCATCCCAGCAGGTACCCGTTTAACCCAGCAGCAGAATTTATTTCTAGGGCAACTACCCAAACTCATCATCATCGGTTTTGTGGACAATACAGCATTTAGCGGCACCTACGCCTTAAACCCCTTCAATTTTAGACACTACAACATCAACTACGCGGCGCTGGTCCACGAGGGCACTGTGATTCCTGCAAACCCTACACCCCTAGTTTTATAACCTCCAACTACATCAGGGAATATCAGGGGTTGGTTTCAATAACCGGGAAGCATCTAAGGGACTGCGGTGTAGCTGTGTCAAGAGAAGGCTATGGGGCCGGGTACACGTTGTTCGCATTCGACCTGACCCCCGACATGGAAGACGGCGATCACTACAACCTTGTCAAAAACGGAAATCTAAAAGCTGAAATACGATTCAGTAATCCGCTACCGGCGAATGTGAACATGGTCGTATTCTCGGTATTCGACAGCATCATTCAGATCAACCACGCAAGACAGATTTTGTTTGACTATCTTTAAAACATTTTGTGAAATGGACACTGTGCAGATACGATCGTTCTTAAGCAGGCATAAAGACGCTAGGAAATACTTTTTAGGTGTTTTCCCTAGCGATGGGTTACCCCCTGAAATAGGGTTAGAAAGACCCCGCACCCTAGTCTTTAACACCGACCCGCATGACAAGAGCGGAACACACTGGTTGGCCTTGTTTATAGACAGTGACAAGGTTATATTGTTTGACAGTGCCGGTGAATTCCCCGAACACCGTATCTATACAACCCCTATATTCAAGTTTGTGAAAAAAGCCGCTGCGCTGTTGGAGTATAACAAGCTGAGGGTCCAGGATTCCATAGCCATCACATGTGGTGAACATTGTATTTATTTTATCAGTAAAATGTCTGAGGGTATGTCGTTTAGAAATTTCTTAAATCTATATTCGCGTGACCTTGTTAACAATGACAGTATAGTTGTGAAATATGTAAAAGAAAACACAGTGGTCTCGGTCAGACCTGTGAAACCCGAATATGTCGCTTGTCAAAATTGTAAGTCCGTGGGACATGTGTATGTTTAATGATGAACGCCTAAAATAAAGACATTATTTTAAAAAAAATACGGTATTCAGACTTTGTATTTCTATGCTACCACATACAGCATAATTAAAACATTTTAAAAGACAACAGAGGCAGGTTGTAAAGTTATAAAAAAAGTGTTTTATTACAAACATCTATGCAGGGTGTATTACATCGACAACCAATGCTCAAGAAACATAAGAAGAAGAAGAAAAATCAAACGCTGCTATACGCGTAATAGACACATTTTATTAAAAAACAATAAAAAGTCTGAAGAAACATCAGGGTGTAAGCCAGGTACTTGGTTTGAACAATGTCTTTTTTCGAGGTACAACAACCGCTGCAGGGGTAGTCCAGGAGGGGGATAGCCGTGGAACGTCAGAGCCTGTTGGTGATGGGTGTACGGGGCTTTCAAATTTTCAAGCAAACGCCGGTGCTCGTTATTACCCACGAGCGTGGAAGGGATGTTGAGTTCAGCAGCGGCTCGTAGAAACGCATCCCAACCACGCGGTGCGTTTTGAGGCGTTATGATTTTGGGGTGCGTGAGACCTTTGACTAGATCGTACATGTGTGACCCTGCAACCGGCTGGCCCTTGTAGAGAAATTCGCCTCGTTCATTCCAAGATGTTAGGTCTTTAGAAGTTGCAAGTTTACTCATCAGCATTTGCGCGGCCCCCTGTGTCTTTGACTTATATTTTTTAAGAGGTCGGTAACAAAGGTATCTGAGGGTGATGCAAGGTCCTGTGATGGTTGCAGGGGTTGAGAGCCATTTGGAGGTGCGGCTGGTTGTTCAGAGTCCGGGCGTATAGAGTCAGCTTATTTTCTCGGTATTCCACTGGTTGTAGTAACTTAAAAAGTTTTAAGGGTGCTGGTGTAAAGGTTTGCCTTGTCGTAGGGGTTTAGATCGGTTCTGTTCAAAATGTCTTTAATTTCAGCATCCAGACGCATAGTCTCATTTCGGCGTATATCCCAGGCGTTGTCCTTTGAAGAGCCCAGCTGGTCCATTTGCTGCCTAGGAACCAAATACATCTTTGTGGCATGCTCCATCACTGTCCCGAGAGGAGGCTCGTAATTATGGGTATAGCTATGCCCAGCAAAGAGCCTATAAAACCTCCAGACTGTTTCACCAGTTTCTTCTTGGTAATGAGTGAGGCCCTTTTATTACTGAGCTTCTTGATAAGAGACCGTTTCTTCTTCAGAACCTGTAACTGACTCCTTGATATAGGGACGTTGCCTTTTAGGGTATTTAGGGCAATTTCAGAAATGGCAGACACTAAGTCGTCAGAAGCAGCGCACAGGATGGCCATTCGGTGCTGGGGACTGGCTGTAACAAGCATTTTCAGGAAAGCTAAATTGCGGCGTAGGCGGGCCGACATGGTCAACACCTTGTATTATAAGGGGCAGGATTGTAAATGTCTCTAAAAGTCATCAGCGCTGCTTTTTATAAGCACGGGCCTTGGGCTTAGGGGTGTAAGCGACTGGTAGATCTGGGGCAAATATATCAGCCCTCAGTCTATAGTCTTCTAGAGTTTCATTTTTAAGTCAACCAGCAGGTAGCCGTGGGGTTTTGCTGTAGCATCGTTAAAGGCCTCCATGAAGAAGTGTGTGTTTCCTGGGTACATCTGTTTAGCTATGACTGATATTTGTTGTTTGTCCCGGGGTTTTTAAATAAAACAAGGTATGAAGCGTTGAGAGCTATAGACCTGCTGTTCTTGCCCTTGTAAAACAAGTTCTGCACAATGTAGCAGATGCTTAGATTACGATGATGCGAATATTGAGTAAAAGCTCTCTCTAACTCCGGATGATCCCCACCTTCACGCATAAGGTCATCGACAATTATCATGTTTACAAGGGACGGTGGCAGTAACTCATCATCGTTGAGATTATCTGGTATGCCTTCTATAAATCTGATATGGGGGAAACAACTGGCCAGGTCGGTATAAAGAGCTTGCCAGCATGAATAAAGCCATACAATGTTATTAGGGGTTTGGGATAAAACATCGGCAGCATTTTCTAAGAGCTTTTTATAAAGTAGCTCTTACCACAGTTTGAGGGCCCTGCTAACACGCATGCGAATGGATGCTGTAATCTGGTGTCCATGGTGTGGGGTCTGTATCTCTAATGAGGCTAATAACCATACGGCAGTGTTTTATAGTCAGCAGTCAGGACCCTTTTATCAAAAACAACGCGTAATGTTTTATGTAAGAGTTGGGTTGTAATTTCCCACTTCTTTTGGACCTGACTATACACGGCTGGTTCACAACTATGGTTTTAGCATTTTCACAATTGTCGGAGGCAGCGTATTCGTGCACCAGATTCTTCAGACTGTCAAAATTGATTTTTAGGGTGTTGCTGACATTTAAGGTTATGCCTTTGACCTTCATACACACTTTGTTCTTGTTTGTGCGGTAGGAGTAGGTTTTAGGTCCGGCCCCTTAGGACACCCCACCATCATATATAGAGATTTTAAACCCATATCCGAATACTTTGGGCTAGTCAAATGTGAAATCTATCCTCCACGACAGCTTTACTTTCCGGTGTTACCATACCGAGTTGATGGTAAACTGTTGTTCCCCCTCTGTCGCACATGTGCGGTGCTTAAAGAGGTTGACGATTGTAGACACACCGATGAACAAAGGATGCTCACAGGGACCTGGTGCAGCATCGAGGTAGAAGCGGCCTTAGAGAAAGGTTACAGGCTCGGTAGGATACATGAGGTATGGCATTTTCAGAGGACCATGACACGCCTCTTTGCCCCATACATTAATATGTTTCTCAGAGACAAGCAGGAGGCCTCAGGGTATCCCGAATGGTGTACTAGTCAGGATGCAAAGCAGAAATACATCGATGACTACTACCAGCGTACAAACCTGTCAAATACGACCTTAATAACCGATCCTGATGAGCTGTTTAAGTACCTGTTTGCCCCATGTTACGAGGTGTCCAGCTGTGGGTTTATCGATGACGAGACCGCAGCTGTGTGTTGGAAATACACAAAAGCGTACCCCACAACGTGTAACAACATCAACATCTTCATAGCGTGCTTCACCACCGCCCACGCCCGTCTAGAACTTTACAAGGTTATGGACAAACTCCAGGACCGCTGCTTGTATCACGATACCGACTCAGTGATTTTTCTGAGTAAACCAGGGGATGAAGACCCTCCTCTTGGGGATTATCTGGGTAATTTGACCAGCGAACTCGATAAGGATGAGCATATAATAGAATACGCGTCATCCGGACCTAAAACCTACTCCTACCGCACAAACAAGAACAAAGTGTGTATGAAGGTCAAAGGCATAACCTTAAATGTCAGCAACACCCTAAAAATCAATTTTGACAGTCTGAAGAATCTGGTGCACGAATACGCTGCCTCCGACAATTGTGAAAATGCTAAAACCATAGTTGTGAACCAGCCGTGTATAGTCAGGTCCAAAAAGAAGTGGGAAATTACAACCCAACCCTTACATAAAACATTACGCGTTGTTTTTGATAAAAGGGTCCTGACTGCTGACTATAAAACACTGCCGTATGGTTATTAGCCTCATTAGAGATAGAGACCCCACACCATGGACACCAGATTACAGCATCCATTCGCATGCGTGTTAGCAGGGCCCTCAAACTGTGGTAAGAGCTACTTTATAAAAAAGCTCTTAGAAAATGCTGCCGATGTTTTATCCCAAACCCCTAATAACATTGTATGGCTTTATTCATGCTGGCAAGCTCTTTATACCGACCTGGCCAGTCGTTTCCCCCATATCAGATTTATAGAAGGCATACCAGATAATCTCAACGATGATGAGTTACTGCCACCGTCCCTTGTAAACATGATAATTGTCGATGACCTTATGCGTGAAGGTGGGGATCATCCGGAGTTAGAGAGAGCTTTTACTCAATATTCGCATCATCGTAATCTAAGCATCTGCTACATTGTGCAGAACTTGTTTTACAAGGGCAAGAACAGCAGGTCTATAGCTCTCAACGCTTCATACCTTGTTTTATTTAAAAACCCCGGGACAAACAACAAATATCAGTCATAGCTAAACAGATGTACCCAGGAAACACACACTTCTTCATGGAGGCCTTTAACGACGCTACAGCAAAACCCCACGGCTACCTGCTGGTTGACTTAAAAATGAAACTCTAGAAGACTATAGACTGAGGGCTGATATATTTGCCCCAGATCTACCAGTCGCTTACACCCCTAAGCCCAAGGCCCGTGCTTATAAAAAGCAGCGCTGATGACTTTTAGAGACATTTACAATCCTGCCCCTTATAATACAAGGTGTTGACCATGTCGGCCCGCCTACGCCGCAATTTAGCTCTCCTGAAAATGCTTGTTACAGCCAGTCCCCAGCACCGAAAGGCCATCCTGTGCGCTGCTTCTGACGACTTAGTGTCTGCCATTTCTGAAATTGCCCTAAATACCCTAAAAGGCAATGTCCCTATATCAAGGAGTCAGTTACAGGTTCTGAAGAAGAAACGGTCTCTTATCAAGAAGCTCAGTAATAAAAGGGCCTCACTCATTACCAAGAAGAAACTGGTGAAACAGTCTGGAGGTTTTATAGGCTCTTTGCTGGGCATAGCTATACCCATAATTACGAGCCTCCTCTCGGGACAGTGATGGAGCATGCCACAAAGATGTATTTGGTTCCTAGGCAGCAAATGGACCAGCTGGGCTCTTCAAAGGACAACGCCTGGGATATACGCCGAAATGAGACTATGCGTCTGGATGCTGAAATCAAAGACATTTTGAACAGAACCGATCTAAACCCCTACGACAAGGCAAACCTTTACACCAGCACCCTTAAAAACGTTTTAAGTTACTACAACCAGTGGAATACCGAGAAAAATAAGCTGACTCTATACGCCCGGACTCTGAACAACCAGCCGCACCTCCAAATGGCTCTCAACCCCTGCAACCATCACAGGACCTTGCATCACCCTCAGATACCTTTGTTACCGACCTCTTAAAAAATATAAGTCAAAGACACAGGGGGCCGCGCAAATGCTGATGAGTAAACTTGCAACTTCTAAAGACCTAACATCTTGGAATGAACGAGGCGAATTTCTCTACAAGGGCCAGCCGGTTGCAGGGTCACACATGTACGATCTAGTCAAAGGTCTCACGCACCCCAAAATCATAACGCCTCAAAACGCACCGCGTGGTTGGGATGCGTTTCTACGAGCCGCTGCTGAACTCAACATCCCTTCCACGCTCGTGGGTAATAACGAGCACTGGCGTTTGCTTGAAAATTTGAAAGCCCCCGTACACCCATCACCAACAGGCTCTGACGTTCCACGGCTATCCCCCTCCTGGACTACCCCTGCAGCGGTTGTTGTACCTCGAAAAAAGACATTGTTCAAACCAAGTACCTGGCTTACACCCTGATGTTTCTTCAGACTTTTTATAGTTTTTTAATAAAATGTGTCTATTACGCGTATAGCAGCGTTTGATTTTTCTTCTTCTTCTTATGTTTCTTGAGCATTGGTTGTCGATGTAATACACCCCTGCATAGATGTTTGTAATAAAACACTTTTTTTATAACTTTACAACCTGCCTCTGTTGTCTTTTAAAATGTTTTAATTATGCTGTATGTGGTAGCATAGAAATACAAAGTCTGAATACCGTATTTTTAAAAAAAAATAATGTCTTTATTTTAGGCGTTCATCATTAAACATACACATGTCCCACGGACTTACAATTTTGACAAGCGACATATTCGGGTTTCACAGGTCTGACCGAGACCACTGTGTTTTCTTTTACATATTTCACAACTATACTGTCATTGTTAACAAGGTCACGCGAATATAGATTTTAGAAATTTCTAAACGACATACCCTCAGACATTTTACTGATAAAATAAATACAATGTTCACCACATGTGATGGCTATGGAATCCTGGACCCTCAGCTTGTTATACTCCAACAGCGCAGCGGCTTTTTTCACAAACTTGAATATAGGGGTTGTATAGATACGGTGTTCGGGGAATTCACCGGCACTGTCAAACAATATAACCTTGTCACTGTCTATAAACAAGGCCACCCAGTGTGTTCCGCTCTTGTCATGCGGGTCGGTGTTAAAGACTAGGGTACGGGGTCTTTCTAACCCTATTTCAGGGGGTAACCCATCGCTAGGGAAAACACCTAAAAAGTATTTCCTAGCGTCTTTATGCCTGCTTAAGAACGATCGTATCTGCACAGTGTCCATTTCACAAAATGTTTTAAAGATAGTCAAACAAAATCTGTCTTGCGTGGTTGATCTGAATGATGCTGTCGAATACCGAGAATACGACCATGTTCACATTCGCCGGTAGCGGATTACTGAATCGTATTTCAGCTTTTAGATTTCCGTTTTTGACAAGGTTGTAGTGATCGCCGTCTTCCATGTCGGGGGTCAGGTCGAATGCGAACAACGTGTACCCGGCCCCATAGCCTTCTCTTGACACAGCTACACCGCAGTCCCTTAGATGCTTCCCGGTTATTGAAACCAACCCCTGATATTCCCTGATGTAGTTGGAGGTTATAAAACTAGGGGTGTAGGGTTTTGCAGGAATCACAGTGCCCTCGTGGACCAGCGCCGCGTAGTTGATGTTGTAGTGTCTAAAATTGAAGGGGTTTAAGGCGTAGGTGCCGCTAAATGCTGTATTGTCCACAAAACCGATGATGATGAGTTTGGGTAGTTGCCCTAGAAATAAATTCTGCTGCTGGGTTAAACGGGTACCTGCTGGGATGCTGAACACCTTCAGAGCTACTCTTTCCACAGCGTACTTGGCGTTTGATATTTGCAAAGCGTCGGCGTGCGCTAATCTGACGCTCGGGGACACTTTCACTCTCTTTACAAACAGGCTCGCGGCCAGGATGTCCAGCTTGTACTGGTCCGCATCCCCGCTGATGAGACAGAATGAGTCCTTGTTGCGTGTGAGCTTGATCTTAAGATCAATACCATTGATGAGCAGTTTATCTTGGAAGAAGAGATCTGAATGTATGCGGCCCAGGAGGTCAAAGTTGCGACTGCCTGCTGCAAACCTTGCTCTTTTTACAAAACCATGATTGGCACCGTCCAGAGCCGTGGTTTCAAACTGGCCGTATGTATCCTTGTAGAAGAGACCCGCTGAAAGCTGTGTGTCAAGGGCGTCGCTACTGTAATTTAGAATACTCTCGAGGTAGGCTCTGTAGGCGTACATGTTATCGTTCTGTGTGATGAGTCGATCGCCCAGGGTGATGTCCACCTGATTAAACATGGCCGCTAGGGGTAAGCGATCGTTGCCACTTGAGCGTCTGCTGCTATGTCGGACCCATCCGCTTTACGATTTTACACATAAGATGCAGCAGCGTGTTGTTGAGATCCAAATACATATCCGTGGACCCTGACACAAAAACTCTATAGGGGCCAGCGGTGTCAAGGCGGCTAAAGGCGATACCTCCATGAAGAAGCTGTTTTCGATGCTTGTCTGCGTTGGTTTTAGAGTAAACAAGTCTAACTCGGATTTGGCGCACTCGCCAGATGCACAGTGTACGAAGGCCATGGTTTAGTTTACGATGCTTTAAAAATATTGACTTTAGAGCCGTTTCTCTTCTTCGCAGCTCTCTTCCGTCTTGGAGTTCTTCTTTTCTGAGGGCGTTTTGAAGAACTCCTCCTTTTTTTATAGGGGACCGGTGGACCCCTGCGTCTCGAAGCCCGACGCTTCCTTTTAACACTCGCGCGCGGCTTGTACAACAGCACCGCTCCTTCTTGCGGCTGTTTGTTCATGCGCTCTGCAACCGCCGAAGTAACAGACCCAACAACATCATGGGCAATGTTCGTAGCAGCCGTCTTAACATGTGGTTTTACAATTTCATAGCCTCTTCTCAAGAACGGCATAGCTCTTCTAAACAGGCTCCTGAAGAAGCCCCCTAAACCAGCCCCATACATAACCGGCGACCCTTGAAAGTACGGCTGACCTCCATATCCGGCTTGGTTTCTGTAATAGTCCCTGTACATAGACGGGTCCCCGTATGTTTTCACGACCACCATGATGCCTGGTTAATAACCGCTGTCATGTCTCGGTCTTAAATGAAGCTTAACAATAACTTTCCCGTATTTAAAGGCCACCGGCTCAGACTGATCATCGTAGATCATAACTGAAATAGTGTCAAAATGGTTTTTAGAAACTGTGACGTAGTCGGGCTTGTTAAATTGAATATTAACCATCGTATTATTTTCACCCTGTACATGGACCCATCTTAACAGCAGCGAATAACTATCACCGATCCTCTGGGCCTCTACAATGTCGCTATACACATAGAGCGTATAGAACCCACCGTTAATATCGGGGCATGTGTGATCCTGCTCCATCGGACTTTTCGCATGCAGCACGGTGCCTAAAACCCTTCTTAATTTACCGGAGCAGTTAAACGTCGTGGTACGGCTTGGTGCTTTAAGAAATACCTTCCTTCTGACGTTATCTAACGACAGATGCGTATTCGGATATGCTTCGATGCTGTCTATGGCTTTGTTGACAGCATCGACAACACTTAAAACGGTTGGGTAGTAACCGTGTGGAATGCTCTCGTGCATGCTCACTGGATCCTGCTCACGCTTTATGTAAAACTTTGCCTCGGCCTGTGTGAATGTATTCCATGTTCTAGGGTATTGGATTTCTGTTAGGGCCACCTCCCAATCCCCTTTCAGGTCCACAGGCTTAGCCAGTTTCACGGTGTAATTAGAAATCTGGTTGTCGGGGAACATGCCCTTAGAAGCGTTGGATGGTAAGGTGATATAAAAGGGGCTGTCTCCATCTTATTAGAGGATTTTAGACGGTCCTTAGCTCACACACCCTTCAGGGAGCTGGCCAACACCCAACTGTTAAATTTCTCCGGCCATCCCCTCCATTTGACATATGCCTGGCTGCTAGCCCCCCTACCTTTCCTTTTCAGAACCTTTTCAACCCTATACATCCGGTTCGGATCATCAGGTACCATTTGTAACTCTTCCTTGTAAAACACCCCCGATACAGCTTCCCCATCGTAGTCCTTTAAACTGTAAATATACAGCCCTTCTTTAAGCTCCACATTATCCACTATAAATATTTCGTCGCTAAAAGTCTGGCGGTAGCCCTTCGTAAAGACCCCTTTCAATTTTGAAATCCTCACATGCGTGCCTTTTTTAAAAATAGGTTTCTTCACCTTTGTAGCAAAATTATGCCCGTACACCGTTCGCCAAACAGCTAAAGAATTACTAGGAGTCACCTCTGCGGGTGATGTTTTGATGGTCCGGTGATAACTGGCATTATACACATCTAAAAAAGCCTGTAGAACATCCACGTATCTGTAGGTGTTGTTGGCCGTAAAATACCGCCACATCTTAGACTTTAAAGTTCTGTTAAACCGTTCTACAACCGCTGCTTTCACCTCCGTGTGTGTTACAAAATGTTGAACACCGTGGTTGTTTAATAATTTCTGAAATGTCTTGTTTAAGAATTCTTTACCGGCGTCTGTTTGTAGTTTTTGAGGAACCCTGCCCTTCTCGAAGATGGCTTTAAAAGCGGCCGTGACGCTGGCCCCTCTTTTATCGCTTAACGGTTCTGCGTAGGCGTACTTGGATAGCACGTCTATGACTGTTAATATATAACAAACGCCGTTGTTATGTTTTGCTATATCTTGAAGGCTGATTATGTCAGCTTGCCACTGATAATCTATTTGAGCATTAACGATTGTAGGACGTCTCTTAAACGTCTTCTGGCCGGTTTATGGAGCGAATACGCCTCCTCTCCTGATAGCCATGTCTTGACCAGGTCTCTGCTTACGGGCTCGTTTTCATCTGCAGCCCGTCTGTATAGGGCTTCGACACTTCCAAAGCTGCCAACCCCGCTTGTATCATAATAAAGTTTTCTTAACATAGCCCCCGACATGATAGCATCCGGTACAATTAATGAAATGAAAGACGATTGTTTTGTGTAAGGGCGTTTTATTAAAAAACAAATAAACAATACTACCAAGACCTAAGCAAAAGATACTTTACATTTTCATAGCAAACGTCATAAGTACGTATTAACACATAGCCACCTCGCGTTGTAACATTCCGCTTGTTTGTTCTAAATACACGCTATCCTGTAACGTTACATAAGAACTTAGGTAAATAGTCTTCGGGGGGCCAAAGCCCCCCTGAGACTATTTTTTTATACACGTTACACATACGCCTTTCTACGAGTCTTTGTAGCAGCTTTCTATCAAGAGTCGGGCACATCTCCTGCATTTCAGGTAGTTTTACGCTCGGGTCATAGGCGTATTGGATCTCATTGAGTGCAGATGTCAAGATCCTCAACATATCGGGGTGTACAGTTTTCTTTTCAGGGTGCAGGCCGTACACCACCCTTAGCAGCTTATACAACTTGTACGGGTCTAACAAACCACAAATATAGCGTATTGTTCTTGCTCTGTATGATTCGCACAAACATTCGTGAGCCGCCTGCTGGGGATCGTTCATTTGGTGGCCGTGACAAAGACTGTAATAGTCACGTTTGACACAGTTTAGTACTACCGTCGCTGCGAAACCCTTAACTTCACGCCGTTCAAAGAAGGACAATCCTGCATCTTCATCTTTTTCACACGCGCCGCTCTTAGAACCGCATACACATTTGTCGCAGCCCTCGCTGTTTTGGCACGTTGAGCTTTCAGCCTGTTTTGAACACCACAGACAATTAAAGATTACATTGCTCGCTTTTGCAGGTCGCCAGGCTCCAGCCGTTCTTTTTGGGGCTTCTATCTAGGGTTCAAAAAAAGAAAGATTGACAGACCTTTAGTTGAAGAAATAAAATACATCGTTATATAGATACAGGGGCATAACATTTTCATACTAACCTCCATATTTTCACCACCCTCTGCGGCAGCTCTGAAATCCTGAGAGTCGCTAATGTCCTGCGATGCCCCGTCATCTTCGACGCTTGTACCGGGCTGTTGCAACACGACCTCCGCAGCAGCCGCATCCTCCTGAAGGTCCATGTCTTCGTAGACAGGGGTGTTAGGAGGTGCTACAGGCTCTTTACCATAGTGCATTATGAAGTAGGTGCATCCTGCTGGTGTTACGCTCTAGGGTCAGAAAAAGAAAGATTGATATGCCAATAGCTGAAGAAATAAAATACCTCATTTTTGTAACTGCCGAGCATAACATTTTTTTTATTTTTTTTTTACTAACCTCTGCATTTTCACCGGCCTCTGCTGCAGCTCTGAAATCTTGAGAGTCGCTAATGTCCTGCGCTGCCCCAACATCTTCGGCTACTGTACCCGATGGTTGCAGCACAACCTCATCAGCATCCGTAACCTCCTGAAGGGCCAGGGCTTCATAGACGGGGGTGTTAGGAGGTGCTACAGCCTCTTCAGCTTCCTCCATATCCACGAAACTGGGGCCGGCAAACAAGCTGCCACTACCAGAGCCCTCACTCTCTCTGTGGGCGTCCTTAACCGGCGACAACCTGCATACGCACTCCTTGAGACTGAGTTTTTGCACCCCCCGACACAGGCCATTACCAAAACCAGTAATGTCGCAGCCCATATCCTTAGGTGTTTCTTGCTGAGCATTCTCGTCCATTACCAGAGTTGGAAGCTGCGGTAATATCTACTGATAGGTTGTTGGGAGCCACCCCATATAGGTCTCTTCACAAGAGAGCTGTATCTCTTCATTTTGCTATGGGAACCTTCTCGTCTTCAGGCGGCTGCTTGCTGTACAACGCTCTTAAGGATGCCTTATATGTAGCCTAAACAGCTCCTAAAAGGGTGCGTACCCTCTACACATCAACAATGCCTTAGAGGCGTCATAGGGCTCTGGCTCGCTGCTGTCTCCAGAAACAACACCGCCCCTAGGACCGCCCCTTGGACAAGATGGACATCTCATGATGCTCACACTCTGACACATACACGCTGCCACACCCTTGTATTCCCACGGGCTTGAGGCCTGTCACTTTTAAGGACACACGTCACTTTTAAGGACACAGCGAGGGGAGGGAGGACCTGTCACTTTTAAGGACACGCGTCACTTTTAAGGACACATCGAGGGGAGGGGGGACCTGTCACTTTTAAGGACACACGTCACTTTTGGGGACACAACGAGGGGCGGGGGACCGGAGGGGGACCTGTCACTTTTAAGGACATGAATGGGGATGAATGGTATCCGCTTATACTACTTATGCAGTAACCAATCTGGTGACACTGATCTTTGTGTAGGATATTTGGCTACAAAGAGTAAGTCCTCAGATCTCTTTACATTAGCTTTCCTTACAGAGGTGTTTAACACCTGTTTAAAATGTCTCTGGCTTTAAAACAGCCCATTTATAATCTCTTCTCTGCTGCACATACGGTGAGTCCTTAATCACTCCTACTTTTAACTTGGCAGGATGGGAGCTGCGAGCAGGGGACACACTGTTACCAGTCAGTGGTTTTCAGGGCAAACAGTTTGTATATTGCAATTCATCACATTCAGTTGTAGATCTACACATGCAATTCTTTCTCTGTTCGTGGTGCTTGTAAAAAATAACATCAATCCATTACTATTAAATACATTGACAAAAAATGTAAAGTCCAATTCACTGCCATTGCAAATTATATATAAAATATGAATGTATCAAAAGCAAAAAAATGCCACATATTTTATGAAGGCTTCCTGTTCAGTGCTCCAAACCAGTGGCTCCTCCCACCAGCTCATGGTAAGATCAGCATAGCTGGGGGTGAAACAGGTGCCTATTAGTATTCCCAGAGCTGCCTGTACAATGCATCCTTAAATACAAAAAATATTCTGAGTATGGTAGACCACCATTCATAATCCTCAGGTTTGGGACATTTTTCTACTTGGCCAATGGGTGTTTCTTACACATGTTTGCATGCTAAAAAGCCATTAAAATGATTTATGTTAATAGAAACACCCCAGAGCAGCATTCAGCACAGTCGACCACGGATGCCTCCTATCTATTCTTGAACAATCTTTAGATTCCAGGGTTCGGTTCATAGATGGGTTTCTTCATTCTTAGCTAATTCATTTCAAATTGTAAGGTATGAGGACTATTCTGCACTTTTTTATTTGTGGGGTATGCAAGGGTTCCATTTTAGCTGCAACTCCTTTCAACATGCATATTTAATTTCTTGGCTATGCGTGGAAGGGAACGGGACTATAATCCACCAGCACAATGGTAACTCCCAAATTTACTTGAAAATCTCATCTTTTCAAGACTTCCTCATTCCCCATTATTTGCTCATAAACACACAATCCGTGATGGCTCATTATTTCCTCATATTCAACTCACAAAATACATAATTTTTACTTCTTTCCAAAGAACACAAAAAAACTAAATTTGACCCAGAAAGTGTAAAACAAGAGAATTTGGAATAATTTCTCCTGTGACTCCCACACACCATTTCTTCTCTCTTGGTTATGATGGATCTCTCCATCTCCATGGCCCCTCCCATATACAAAGCTAACAAAATAGCAAACTTCACCAATGAGCTCTAAAAAAAATAAAACAATTTCTGTCTCCTGATCAACTGAAACCTTGGGTGCATGCTCTGATCAAGTCGCCAATGGACTTTGGAAATGCTGTACTAGCTGGTCTCCCGCCCTCTGATCCACACTGAGTGGATATATACTCTATAGTTAACCTTTACTCATACACAAAGAACTTTGACCACATCACCCTGATTCTCATTGACATATATTGCCTTCCCATTGAGTCCAGAAACATTCAAATTAAGATGCTTACCTTACTTCCTTACCATTTCAATCTCCTCATATTATAAGGTGGCAAAAGATGACTTAGAAGTGAAAGTAATTTTCTACTGAAAAAATCCTAGCCTTCAATGCTAACCACTATCATCATTAATTTTTTTCAGGAGCTGCGACTCCACTATGGAACCAAATGTATTTTATTGTCTTTCTGGGAACTCCATGTAAGCAGGAAGTATAAATCTCAAATGTAGTTTTACTCACTCCTTGATCAAACCAAACTTTTCTTTGGCATTCCATAGTCCCTCTGACACTTGTTCAATTTTCTTTGCTTCCTTTTTTTCTGTTTTCAAGTTTAATCTACCCTTTGTAGGTTAAAGCTATTTCCCTGTTGCGTTGTAACTCTAACCTCAACCTCAATTTTCCCTATATTCTTTTCCTATGTTTGACAGTGCTATCACTCCTACTTGTCCATGGCCCATTGACCTTACCTCTAGTCTACTGTTCTGAACCTACTACACCTTCTCCTGTTACATACGCTTTCTGCTAAAACCATGTTAATTTCTTGGAAGTTCCTCTTGTTCAGTAATAAAACAATGTTCTCCTAGTTTAATGTTTAATTTCTTATGATTTGAGACATATTTGTTATTGTTGTCATGCATACTGTTTTCATACAGCCTGGTGTTGAAAGCTATATAAAAGTGTCAAATAAATAAAGAGAAAGAGACATGTAGGTTGTAATGATAAGATAGCTATGGTCACAAGAGATGCAAAGAATTTGAAAAAAAATATTGATATCCTTCATTTTAAATATAGGATAGAGACATCTGAATTAATGGATGAATTATATTAGACAGACCGTAAGGATTAGAAAAAGGTATGAACTAATTTCTTTATGATGCTGATTCTGGCCCCGTTTTATATCTTTTAGACGTTTTAAGGTATGTAATGCTTTATTTATTAATCCCCACGTTTTGCTGTCTGTATGACATTCACTGAGACCAATGTTTTTACGCTGTTTGCCTTTGTGATTTGCACTATGCTTTTTAATAATTTCAAGGCGTGAATTGCTTTCATTTCTTGTGTTTTGTGTCTTTTATGGCTGTTTGCTGAATAAAGATTTGTTTGGATTGGATTGGAATTAATGGTAGTGGAAACTGGTCAATGTATTATGATTAGCTATAAATTTGTGGATTTTGGGCAGGTGGTATAATGTTGTAATATATGGAGGCATATTAGCAAGACCGGCGATAAAATTATCGCCGCTTTAGCGGCAGGAAACTGCCGCTAAAACGGCGATAATGGGCTTGGTAATATGCGTTATAGAATTCAATAGAAGCCCAGGTTAGATGTGCAGGACATCTAACCTGGGCTTCTATTGGATGCTATAACGCATATTAGCAAGCCCATTATCGCCGCTTTTAGCGGCAGTTTCCTGCCGCTAAAACGGCGATAATTTTATCGCCGGTCTTGCTAATATGCCCTATGATTTTCTTATTTTAAGAAACATATATGACCCCCTTAGGTGAAGAAACTCACGATCGCAGTGCTGAGTCCTTTTTTGATGGTTGGAGTAGTTTGCACATAAAAAGTAATACAATTTGAACACAAAAGGTATCCAGACCCAATTTACACCTTTTATCCCATATGCTGGAAAATTTTAAAGGTACAGAGAGTATGTGTATTCCCCTGAAGGGAACTAAAAAAGAAATAGCCAACAAATTAGGTAAAATTTATGTTTTTTTGAGAAATTGCAAAAGTGTTGTGCTAGAAAGTGTGTTTTTCCCCCTAAAAATGGCCTCTTTCCAGCTTCAGGGAAGAGGCATAGTAGCAAACAAAATGTTTTGACATTTTTCCGAATGATAAGCAATTTTTCATATTTTTTGTGGTTTCTACTTTACTGCAGTTTCTGGTGGAAAAATAGTGAACCAGTGTTAGACCTCTGACCCTTAGGGTGGTCTTTCCCAAGCATTTTGCCTCTTCTTCTCCTTTTTGCTGAACTTAATGGTGTTGGCATTAGGACTCTGTTCACTTTGCCACTGCTAACCAGTGCTAAAGTGCTTGTGCTCTCTCCCCTAAACACATGGTCAAATTGGCTTATACCCAATCGGCATACACTAATTGTGCCACCTTAAAACATCTCCCAGGCCTGCCACTGCAGCCTGAATGCAGTTTTAAACTGTCATGTCAACTTTGTAATAAATCCCCTTTGCCAAGTCCTAAACTATTCCTTTTATTACGTATCTCATTCTATGCAGTCGGCCAAATTTTCGACTTTGACCTGCTATCGCATGACTAGATGTCCATGGTTGGCACTCTGATCTTTAAGGCGCTAGTCTTTGCTAAAAAATTTAACAATTCATAACTCCAGTTCTACTGATTGGATTTTTGGCATTTTGGTGTCAAATAATGTATTAAAATTTTCTATATAATTTAATCTATTTTTCTAAATTGGTGTGGGATTTTTCTTGTGGTGTATTTTCACTTCATTACTGTTTGTGTGCTGTATAAATACTTTACACATTGCCTCTAAGTTAAGCATGATTGCTTTTTATGCCTAGCTACCCAGGGTTAAGAACAGGTTGATTTAGTGACTTTTTGTGGTTCACCCTGCAAGAGATTGTGGCTGTCCCAACACTTCTCCCTATGAAAAAAGGGTACTCCAGTTGCATGGCTGAGCCTATCACATGCAAAAAGAACGTATGAAAACTGTCACCAACTGAAGCCAATATACTAGCAATGTAGTATTTGCATGATCACTGATGTGGTCCATTCTAATCTCAGATAAAAAGCCCATACATGCATGTGGGGTATGGTTTTCATTGGAATAAATGTGGGAAATCTTGGTGGTAGGAATATTGTGACTACTCACTCATTTAGGAACATTACGTCACAAAAATATGAGGAAAATTATCAAACGTTTATTGTTTGTCATGCAATGCAATCTGGTTAAGAAAATCTGTTTGAATCCATGTCAGTTACATGAAATTACCAATGACTGCATTTGGCTGCAGTGTGAAAACTTTCTTGTCCCATGGTAAAGCGCTTACATACCTGCCATATAATTCTAGTCGAGAGAAGTGTGAGAAGGATAAAGAGAATAACATTCCTCTTTGACAACCAATGTATACATCACAGATGTCAAAAATTGACTTGTGGTCTATTGTTTAAAATTTCTCAACTTAATTATATGTTGCTTAATTCTCTTGACAATGAGAAAAACATTGTGTAGGAAGATAGACTCATACCCAAATATTGTGGCATACTTTACAATCAGATCCTCCCATCTATCACTGGGAACGTCCTTGTGTGACACCTAGCTTTTGTGTAGCTCACAGGTGCCACATGTGTGAAGAGTTTACAGGAGGACCTGTATGTGTGGATACAGAGGTGTGCATTTGTAGTATACCATATATAATAGTGCTGATTGCACTTTTATGTGTATCACTCCTACGTTGACCATCTGCATTCTACAAACATGAGATCTCTATGAAATCAAGCCCAGAATTCGCTTTGACTATAGCTTTGACTATCTCTTCATGTCTCTGTCTCACTCAACCATTATATGCAGTGCAGTGGCTGCAATCAACTTTGATTATAGTAAGTGGAACACCCACTATGTTAGAGGATGAATCTGGCAAGCAGGCCACAAGAAAGACCAATGTGTACATATGTGTAGAGGGCGTGGCCAGGCTGCCAACCGAGATGGCCGCGCAGAGCTGAAGCTCCGCCAGACGAACCCAGCAAACGCTCCCTATCTGATGAAAACAAGCGTTTAAGTGTATCCGGGACGGCTGCCATGAAGTTCCAGAAAAGGTGTTCCCGGCGAGCCGTCGACAACTGCTGAATTTAAAGAAATAAGCCAGTTTCGATTCTGGCACAGATTCAAGGGAGGAGCCAGCCATTGTGATGCAGCGAGGCCTGCGGTGAGGCCTGGGAGAGGGCCTGGTCATTTGCCCGTGTTCGATCGGAGGTTCTGGGTCTGCCACGTTGGATGTGCGGTGACCCACTCTGACTGCGAGCGAGGTGAGTGCGCCTGGTGTGTGGCCCCCGCCCTTTCTAAGCGCACATCGGGCTCGTACTGGCTGGTGCGGGCGCGCCCAATCTGTATTGCTCCCGGAGGCCCCGCGGTGTTAGGGACCGCAGGAGAACCTGGGAGGCAACCATCCGACTGCTCGGATCGGCCCACTGGGGGGGGGGGCACCATTAATAGGGCCCGCACTGCAGAACCATTCAACACGCGGGGCGCGTGAAGTGCAAGGTGGCGCCATCAGAAGTGAAGCGGCCCGAGGGACTGTTGGCAAAGTACAGACGCCCCTGGGCAACTCAGGAAGCTGGGCCCCATATAAAATGACAAAGGAACTCCGGATCACAGAGCTGAGGGCCTGAAAAATGTGCATGCAGCTGGGCTAGGTGAATGATGATGACCACAGCAGAATAACCTTGTGCAGTGCCTGGGACTGTGTCGCATTACCGTGTAGGGCCTGGATGCTCCTTTGATAACCCCACATATCGTGCTCTGGCCCAGGGCAGCAGGCTCTTCACCACTTCAGTCAGAGGCTTGTTGTAGATAGATACTGTCACTCACCGGCCATATGCAGGAAGGCATGGGTCGGAAAGACCCCAAGCAATGACTGTTGCAGTTTGGGAAAGCCGCAGAGAAAGCGCCAGAAGCAGGTGGCAACATGGCGGAGGGCGGACAAGATACAACCCCCACAGGCGATCCTTCATCTTTGCTGCAGGAGCTGAGAGCCGGCTTCAGGGCGCTAGATGGTCGGTTTGACGCCCTGGAAAAGCGCCTGGACAATTTGGGTGCTAAAATAGAGGTACATGATAAGAGGCTGGACACAGTGGAAGGGAGGGTTTCAGATCTAGAAGATGGGACGGCCCAGTCAATGAAGCGCCTAGAACGTATGGAAAAGATCCTGAAAGAGGTAGCCATAAAAAACGAAGATTTGGAGGCGCGCAGCAGGCGCAATAACATTCGCATTCTTGGGGTCCCTGAGTCGGTCAACACTGGCCGAATGGATGTGTTTGTCGAAACTCTGCTGGCTGACATATTTGGCAAAGACGCTTTCACTCCTGGTTTTGTCGTTGAGCATGCACATCGCTCCTTGGGTTCTCGCCCCAATCCTGGCTGCCCTCCCAGAACTATAATTGCATGCATCATGAACTTTCGAGACAGGGACACTGCTCTGTGCTTGGCAAGAGAGCGCGGCGTGATTACGTGGCAGGGATCGACATTGGCCCTGTTCCCTGACTTTACAGTAATGGTTCAGGAGGCGAGGCGCAAATACAATGGCGTTAAAGCTGCTCTTCGAAACTTGGGACTCAAGTATGGTATGCTATACCCAGCACGCCTGCGTGTGGATATCGATGGCAAATCCTGGATTTTTGACATGCCCACTGCAGTACAGGAGTTTTGCAGAACCTACAAAGGCAACAGCAGTTAAAAGAGCACGGACGCATCTAGGGCTTCCCCTCCTCACCGCGACTCGGTGGCCAGCATGGAGATTTTCTCCTCTGAATAACCCGGGACTATATCATGTGATTCCATGGCACTGTTCCGAATGGTTTCTTCTTATATTGGGATCGGATAATTACTAGGTCATTTTTGCTTACTGCAATGTTGGGTTTCTGATGGGGCGTTGCCTCCCCCCTGTGTGTTTAGCACGGTAAAGGTGTTATTAGATAGTAATGTATCTTACTTATCTTCTGTTTATGAATCTAGGATGTTTACATTATACATTTTACTTCCGGTTACATGGGGAAGTTCTCTGTGCAGGGTTGCGCAGGGATGGGTGGGGAGAGGTGGGGGGTGATGTTCTTTTTTTTGGTTACAGCTATTTGAATACCAGTATACTCACTGTTCAATGAAGAGATTTTGCTTTGATGCAATACAGCACTCACTAAGATTCAGGCTAAATGACAACATTGAATAACCTGCCTGCTCACTCCGACCTGACACTTATCACCTGGAATGTCAGGGGCCTTAATAATGCTAGAAAAGGGAAACACATACTACATTACCTGCAGAGGCATGGGATAGACGTTGCATTTTTACAAGAAACTCATTTACCCAAAACAGATGTCACCCATTTTGCGTCTAGCTGGGGCTCACATCAGTACTTTACGAATTACAGCAAATACGCGAGGGGCACTGCGATACTGATACACAAGCGTCTCCCTTTCCAACTACACAAAACCCACAGCGACAGAGAAGGCCGCTATACCATTGTAGTAGGGCAGTTGATGGGTCATCGCGTGGCATTTGTGTGCATATATGCCCCTAACACCGACAGCCCAGAGTTTTTTCATGACTTGCATGCTCAAATCTTACAGCTCGACGCAGAGCATATATGGATGGTGGGCGATTTTAATCTCTTACTAGATCCTTCCCTTGATAGGTCCTCTACCTCCCCTGATACAAAACCACGAGCGCGCCGAGCGCTGTTAGAGCTGTGTGACTCAGTTGGGTTGTGGGATATATGGAGGCGGCGTAATCCGGTTGTTTCCGCATACTCTCACTACTCTGCCCAGTATGATACATGGACCAGATTGGATTACTGGTTGGTATCCCCAAGCCTATCTACTTGGTATAAGAATATCCAGATACTCCTCAGAACGTACTCGGATCATTCTCCGGTTATGTTGAAGGCACGGGTTCCTAGACCAGAGGGGTGTGAGAGGCAGTGGAGGTTCCCAGGGAGGGCCCTTATGGATGACATGTTTAAATCAGAACTTCGCGAAGCAATAGAGGAATATTTTGAGTTGAATACCGGATCAGTCAACTCCTGGGCCACGCTTTGGGAGGCCTTTAAGGCCTACGCTCGGGGTGTTTGCATTTCTAAGCATGCTGGAGTGTTGAGGGACCTGAGGGCCACACTTGCTCATATTGAGCAGAAATTACAACTGATGGACTGGGTGCAGATTGATTGCCCGGATCCTGCTGAGCTTGGCCCACGCCTTACCCTCTTGGCAGAATTCAGGGAAGCTGCGGAGCGGGAAACCCACTTTTTAAGCAAATATGCCATTGCTCGCCGCTACGGAGAGGGCGAGAGACTGGGCCGCACATTGTCACGACTTTTAAGGCCCCCCTCTGGACGGTCATGTGTTACCAGTATTAGATCTCCGGCAGGCCAGATTTATACCGACACCCCAGGAATTCGAGATTAATTTTTAGCATACTATACCTCGTTATATACGTCCAAAGTAGCCCACAATGCATCTGAGCAGGAGGAGTATCTGGCTGAGATAGCCTTGGTCTGGCTGGAGAAATTTATGCAAGAGTTCCTTGCGGAACCATTCTCCACAGATGAGATCATCAGCGCAATAGATGCAATGAATGGCTCCACTGCCCCGGGGCTTGACGGTTTTACGGGTGACTTCTACAAGTCCTACAAGGACCTTTTAGCACCGCGCCTACTAGAGGTGTACAATGAGGCACTTGAGCAGAAGGAGCTGCCTCCCACTTTGAGAGAAGCGGTAATAATTCTTCTTCCTAAACCGGGAAAAGACCCGCTGGCATGCGGGTCATACAGGCCGCTTTCCCTTTTAAATCTAGATTATAAAATCTTGGCCAAGATGATTGTGTTGAGGCTGGCATTGTTGTTAGATAGAATAATTTCCCCGGCCCAGTCGGGGTTTGACCCCCACAGATCAACCTCCCTCAACCTGAGAACTTTGTTCGCTGTGCTGCATAGGATTGCACCTGAGGTCCCAGCTGCGCAGTCCTCCTGGACACCGAAAAAGCTTTTGACTCCTTGGAGTGGCCTTTTTTCTGGCAGTAATGAGGAGGATGGGTATGCCAAAAGGTTTTATTGACCTCCCAGCGTTATTATATACAGCCCCAATGGCTAGACTCCGCTTAAACAGCACACTATCGAGTTCATTTAACCTCTCACGTGGCACAAGGCAGGGTTGCCCATTATCCCCGCTGCTTTTTATTTTAGCTATGGACCCTCTGGTCAGACATTTTCAGGAACGACATATGCATAGAGGACTCCAGTTCCGTACCGGCCCTCTCCTTATTTCTTTATATGCAGATGATATTATCCTGTAAGTCTGAACCCCACAGGAAAATCTAGAACCTCTTGTTAGAGAGATTATACGGTTTGGCTGGTTTTCGGGCTTGGGCATAAATTGGAGAAAGTCAGTGGTATTCCCCCTTATCAGTAACACCAAGAAATGGAGCTGTGAATATCTACATCGAGTGGTGTGTGGACTCGACTAAATATCTGGGCATATATATCCACAAAGAAACAGAACAAATAATCCGACTGAACTATGGTCAGGCTATACATAAATTAGAACAACAGGTGGAAAGATGGTTGCGACTCCCTCTCTCGCTTGCGGGCTGGGTCTCGTTAATAAAAATGATTGTCCTCGCGAAATATTTGGATTTATTTAACAATATTCCCATTCCACTCCCAAATAGATTCTTCCTCGTGTTGCGCTCTCATCTCATTAGACTGGTTTGTGGAGGCAAGAGGCCTAGGGTTAGCTGGGATGTCATGACTCTACCATATGACAGAGGGGGATTCAGTGTTCCGAACCTCCATTTATACTATTTGGTCGCAAAATGCAGTTATGCGTATTTCTGGTATCATCCTGACGCCTGGATTCCATACATCAGGCCCGAGGCAGATTTAGTCTTACCTGGCTCTCTGAACACGGTGTTGATGCGGGGTCTCCCGCGGGACCCCCGAGATATTCAAACTGTATTGACTACTAGCTGGGCCTGGAAGAAGTTAACTCGAGTCACAGGTGCTCCCATTTTATACTCTCCTGAGATCCCGATTTCCAATAATTCATGGATACCCATCCTGGAGGAGAAATTGATTCTGCGCACACTTTCCAAATATGATATAAGTAAAGTTGGGGATCTATTCACTGGGGGCCATGTCTTCTCTAGCACAGAGGAGGGGAGATTTAGTGACGCATCATTTATGGAACACTTCATTCTAAATAGGGTTCGCTGCACACTAAGAGCAGTGATTCCAGGGTTTCCTCTCGAGCCCGAACTCTTTGCCCCACTGACCATGGTAATTGGGAGCCCAGGGGTAGATCATCTTATTTCTAAATTGTACAGGGTGTGCGTTACACTGGTTCCCAGCAGAGATGCTAAGGTCTGAGATGCTTGGGAAAGAGATCTAGGGCACCCCATCCTGGATGATCAATGGACCTTCTGCTGCACACAAACTAAAGAGGTCTCCCTGAACAGCCGACATAAATTGATACATTTTAAATTTTTGCAAAGAATCTACATGACACCTGAGAAAATGCACATTATTGATCCAGACAGACCACATAATTGTTTGAAATGTGGGGCTCAACACGCCGACTTTGTGCATCTTGCCTGGAATTGTGTTAAAATCAGGGCCTATTGGCGAGAAGTGTACAGAGTAATTGGGGAAATGACAAGTCTAGAGATAACGCCAACACCTGAGACTGCACTGTTTGGTTTCCCAAAAGGGGTTCGTAAGTTTATGGCAATTGTGCTACTGCTGGCAAAGAGAGAGATAGCTCTTAAATGGGGCTGTAAATCCTCCCCAACATTAAAAGGCTGGCTCAACAGTTTAACATATTGCAATACGAATAGTGAATTATACGCTAGCATTCAACAGCCGGCGTCCCGGCCGTGAGATATCTGGGGGCCCCTCAGGAGCTATCTGATTGTAACAAACGCATCCCCTGCTGTGCAACAAACAGACGGGATCGTTCCCACTGGAGTGGGATAAGTTGCTCCATGCGAGGCTCCGGGTGGGTTGCTGGTGTAATAGCTCCTTTTATGTAAGGGCAGATGCTATGTATGGATATAGATTGGGTGTGTGGGATTTGGGATTTGGTGGGGGGTCGGGAGATATGCAGGATTCGCTAGAAATGTAACGGTTTTCATATGCTGCATCGTGCTTTGTTTTAAACGCAAGATTTCAGTGAGTAATCATGTATTGACTGTAACTCTTATGAAACTGGTAAATAAAGTTCATAAAAAAAATGTGTACATATGTGTACATATTTAACAGAGTCAGTGAAGACATGAAGACAAAGTGGCTCAAATCTAATTGAGGAAGCAAAGCAGTCAGGTAAAAACTATTGAAATCATTTCTAGATTAGTTGGAATATGCTGGATGGGAGATGCTGAGGAAAATTGTCAAATGGCTCCTGAGTAACACCAGAAGGACTATCACCCACGCCCTCATCGCAATCAGGCTGGACTATGTAAACTCTCTCTATATTGGAATCTCAAAACATCTCACCAGAAGACTGCAAACCATCCAGAACGTACCTGCAAGACCCATCCTTAACCTCTCACACAGGACACACATCACACCACACGCCACTGACTTACAATACACAAGCTTGCGCAGTTTACACTCATAACTCGCACATTCAAAGCACTGCACAAGATGGACTCAGCCTACTTGAACAACGACATCTCCTTCCATCAACCATCCAGACACCTCTGTTCAGCCAGACATCTGCTCACACACATCCCACACATACACGCTGCTCCCAAAGCATGGAATAACCTCCTCGCTTCTTGAGTTCCATGAGAAGCTGAAGTCCAGGCTAATTTCCCTCCCCACCCTCGGGGATAGGCTCTCACACCTGCCCAATGCCAGGATATTGTGCTTTACAAATACACATAACATAGCAACTTTGAAAAGCCGCATAGGACAACTAATGGGCCATGGAAGGTATGTACTCATACATGGCCATTGGAAATCAAATATTAACACTTTAAATGACTGTTTCACGTATGTCAGTTTCACAGAAATGTACTTTTGTGCGGCATAAAGTTAAGCAAGTTGTAATGCACAGATCTGGCAGAGATGGGTACTGGGGACATCATTAATGACTCTCCTGTCACTTTTCTTGCTGAGTACAAACTTTGAATCTGCAATATGGTTTACATTTTTTCTCTGTTACAAGAGCGAGGTATGGAAAGTCTTGATCCTGTTGCCTTGAAACATTCTGTGAAACAGATGAAGTGAAAATGACTCCTTCTGTAGCAGTAAGACTAACAATAAAGGGTATCTCCACGTCAAGGAAAAGGGCCAGTCTTCCAGTGGCAGTTTGATGACATTGTATGTTGCCAAATAGATCACTTAGATATCATAAGCGATATTTATAACTCACATCATATGGTGGATATAGCTCATCAGTTTTATTAACTCCACTCATTACTTGTTATAATCAAGTATACAGTTGGGATTGTACACTTCTGCCAACTGACCCCCAAAGTGCAGCCGGGAGAAGTACTCTTGCCCCAGAATTGTAGTGAGCACATGTACTTCCGTCTGTATGAGAATTTCAGAGTTAGCAGTTTTTTGCAATTCAACCCACAGCACTGACTTCTTGAGCTTTTACAGCCATACTCCTAAACAAGTTTTTTCTAGTGACTTTAAATAGTACCACAAGCCACAGGGCCAACGTTGCACAGCTTGGTGAACATCTGCACTTCTGAATAGAAACTATCTAAATAAGGTTACAATCTTTATGAATCAGTGATTGAGCAAGATTGCATACAATCTTTTATTAATTCCTGATGTAGGACAACCTGAGGATTTATACCTTCCTAGTATATACTCTGGGTCTACATGGAAAACCAGTGATTCTCTCCCACAACATAAACAGCTTGTTACCATGATTGATATACTGCCTGTACAGCAGCCTCCCTTTGTACAGGATTAAAGACCCATTGATCACAGTGACAGGCCTAGCACCAATCCCCAAGCAGTAATCCAAAGAAGAAGGGCACCATTATAAAGGGAAGACTCTCCAGTTTCAAATGCTGTCCCTCTTGTGGAATTTTGTGCCTAAGGGGAGGCAAACTCCCAAACCAACCCCAAAAAGCACAAATCCCCCATATATGTTTGCTTCACTGGTAAGAGGAATCAAAGTGATGAGCCCCAGTCGGCCCCCCAGGGAAGGGAAAATGCTTAAATACTATATATGACGAGTAGGGGACTCCACAAATAAAGTAATCTTTGGTGTCTGGTGGTGGATTTCTGATCAGGAATCATGCATTGGCCACTATAACCAAGCGGAAATCCATTGTAGAGGTGAACCATTGATAGGGGGGCACTACCCACTTTCTAATGCTGCCCATCTTGTGAAAATATGTGCCCAGGATCAGCACAAAGCCCCCAGTGCAAATGCAAAAAAGCCAAATGGCCTCTATCTATTTTCCCTCCCCTGAGTGATTCAATAGAGCAGTCCTATTGGGAGGGTGGTGCAATATCGACCTCCCTCAGATATGGTAAAATGTTTAAAATATTATATGCCCTCATGCAGGTCAACCCCTATGCTGCTGGGGTTCCCCCGAAAATCCAAATTTCTAGTAGTAGAATTTTGCTCCCGGGCCATGTAGTGGCTGAGATACCTGGGAAGCAATCCATTAAGGACACTATCCCTTTCCAGTGGTGAAAATATGCAGAGTGGAGGAAGCACAAAGTCCCCAGACACAAGCACAAAAAATAAGATGGACACAAACACAAAAAATGTAAGATGGGTGCCATAAAAAGTGACATAAAAGGTATGTGTTTTACCCACATGTTAAGGATTCTAATTTTAACCTGCTTTTGAAAAAATGGAAAAAAGTGCTGTGCATGAAAATGTGGGTTATTCTTTTTTTAAAGAGGCATCAATACGCTGTTCTAAGCTACCTTTCTTCCCAGTTTTTGGTAACAGGTAGTGTTTTAACAAAATAAGTTTTTATACCACAGTGTTTGCAATTTTCTAAGTGGTAGACAGTATTTTATATTTTGGGGGGGTTCTAGCTACTTGCAGTGTGTGGGGGAAAGAGGTGTGAAACTAATAAATGAACCCAGAAAGGTGTGCATTTCTAAAAAGTAAACATAATTCTAAAGTCAGCAAGGGTCCATGGCAATACTTGATCATGGTTTTTCTTAAAACAAATAATCATTGAGATGAAAAAAAAATGAAAATAAGTAGGAAAATATAGAAATAGGTGACATCATTCTCATCTGCAATATTTTGCACCCACGGCTAATCTACTAAAGCAATATACCATTACATCCATCAGACTATTCTGTTTTCAAGGTGTATATTGTATGTTGTCGGTCCAAAAATACCTGATGCCCAGAGTCTTCAACTGAGCTGCACTTCTGAAGATTTTTCATTGTGTTCCAGTCATGAAGCAATTCATAAGTTAAAGTCTAATGAAGCAACAATGTGTATGAAGCAAACTTATGCACTTTTTTGTAATACATGAATATATATATGTTACATAGAATCACCTTGGACACCAATCTCACCATCATGTAACTCATTGCCAATAAAACAGAGGCAGCCTGGTACCAGCTCTCTCTTCTAATGAAAGTGAACCTGTTTCTTACAGAAAGTGACTTCAGAACTGCTGTTCAAGCTCTCATCCTCTCGCATTTGGATGGTGGTAACACTTTATGCCAAAACCTGCCAGATTCCACATTGACATACTTTAAGGGCACCCTTCAATCCACAGCACATCTTATGCAGAGCTGGAAGAAATATCATCACCCCTATACTGATGCATCTCCAATGGCTCCCCAGTTCAAATTCAGCTGCATAACTTACAAAGCCATAATGTCCAGCACCCCAACCTATCTTGCAGACAAGGTCAACATCTCTGGTGGCTTTTGGCACACCCTCAGCCAGGTGCCATCAGAGTGAAGACTAAGGGGCCTATTAGCAATAACCGGCGATAATTATCGCTAAGCGCAGTTAGCGCTAGGATAATTATCACCGGCTATCGCAGGTTTCTATCGCGGAGATAGCGTGCTATCAGCAACGCTTATCTCCAAAGCGATAGAAACCTTGGAAGAACTAGTGTGAATATCGCTTGAAAACAAGCGATATTCGCACTGTGACCGGCGATAGCTTGCTAATAGGGCGATGGGGATTTAGCCATGTAATCCACCTCCCATTGGATTACATGGCTAAGTCAGGGTGAGACCAGGCGTTAACAAACCAGCGCTAAACGTGTTTAGCGCTGGTTCGTTACTCACCTCCCCTGCCTCGCTAATAGGCGATAGCGACCTTAGCGACTGTTTCCAGTCGCTTTTAGGTTGGGAACGCCTACTTTGCATGCCATTAGCGATAAATATCGCTGGCATGCAAAGCGGCACCCAACCCGGTCGCTATCGCCTAGAAGCTGTCGCTAACACCAGTTAGCGACAGCTTGCTAATAGGGCGTTAGAATTATCGCCGCTTTAGCGGGAAAAAGTCCCGCTAAAGCGGCGATAGGGCCCTTGATAATATGCCCCTAAGATTTGTAAGCAATAAAAAAAGACAGTAAACCTTTTTCACCTATGCACTCAGGATCTAGAATGACGCATGCGTATACATAATGATCGCATCAGCGCTGCTCCAATTTAGGAAGGAGTTAAAGACACGCCACCAATAACCAGTTACCTCTTCTACCATTTGTTGACTGTATGCCTGCCTTCTTGCCTTTTGCCCTTTAAAATGCTCCTCTACCTTTTTAGTTAGGTTTTTGCTATACAAATACCACATGCGATTACACACACACACACATACACATGCACACACACACAGGCACACACACACATAGACACACTCACACAATGGTGTAAAACATATTTGCAGATACACTATGCGTAAACTGTTATTTAATTCCATTGATAAAGGAAAACAGTTGCAGCATAACCCACTTTTGACTTTGATTCTTGTTCATCACTATCCCTTTCCTCATGTCCAAAAATGGTGATAAATTCCATATTGCACTCAGGTATCTACATGTAAACTCTCTCTCTCTCTCTCTTTATGCATATATAAGATACATAACAGGTTAAAGTGTAACCCACTATTACTATCAAGGGATTCTAATTAGAACATAAAGCAGAAGGCTGAATGCCGAGGGCTTTATAAATGTCACCAGAACCCCATTATAATACAGGCCAATATTACACATTACCCATTATGATTTATTCTTATCTTATGTGTTTATTTTCGGGTAGTTAGCTTGAAAACTTTTTTTCAAACAAAGAGATGTTTACTGAAAATAGTAAGTGAAATAATGCACTATACATTTTGGTTGTCTGCAGTAAAAAGAAGTGAAAAATAATTATGTAATTAATGTAGAATTTTAGAGAGAAACACCATTTGACCATTTGCATTGTTAGAAACATATTCTGTCTGTAAAAGGGAGCAATTGTTGAAGCTGTTGTCTTCAAGGTGCAGTCAATAATAGAATTTAGAATATTAGAATATTACCTTTCGTGCAAAAATTGTTGATAACATAATGGATTATGGTCATGACCAGTGGAAATATGTAGTTCTCTGTCTGTGGCATTTATCACATGAACACGGATTCACCACAATTGCCTCATAGTTTTCCAGGTAATTCGCAGATTTTTCAAAATGGATGTTTCTAAATCAAATGGAGCAAAATAATGCTGTTCGAAAATGTGCAGTATAATGCCATATAATTTTCCTTTCTTTGATGCAGAATTGAAAGAAACCTGTCACATAATGTGGGCCTTATAATCAGGGGCCCCTTTTAAATATGGGTTTTATACCACTGTATTTTGTGCACTAGAAGGACAGATAGAAAGACAGATAGATAGATAGATAGATAGATAGATAGATAGATAGATAGATAGATAGATAGATAGATAGATCATTCTCATGGCAATCTTTAGAGCTCTAATTTGATTAATATTGATAGAGAAAAGTCATCACCACATATAGAAAACAAATGTTAGACCTGGCGGTCTTTGGTGTGGTCTTCCCCGAAACAGTTTGCCTTCCTCCCCTCCTGTTTGCTGTAATTTGTTTTTTATTGGCCTTAGGACTCTGTGCACTTTACCACTGCTCACCAGTGCTAAAGTGATTGTGATGTCTCCTCTAAGACCTGCCACTTTAGCCTGTAGTGCAGTTTTAAAATGCCAGTTTGCCCTGTCAAAACAAAGCTTGCCAGGCCTAAATCTTCCATTTTAATACACCTAAATCACCCCTAAGGTAGGCCTTAAACATCTCATAGTGTTACAGCAAACAAATGATGGACGGAATGCTGACAATGCAAACATTCTCCCCCAGTCAAAAGATCTGGGTTAAATCCATCGTTCTTTTGCCCACTACGCCACCCCAGTTTGGACCCAGCCATATGCAAATCAGTCTTGACCCTGTGCCCCATGGGAACGGTCAGACCGAACTGCCGAGGCCAGGTCCTCCCTGGACCGGAAACAAGCATCCCGGGACCAGTTTCAGGGTATGTCACCCTTCTTCAGCCAGGCTAGCTTGAATCCAGTGGCACAGTGAGCAAGGGACCCACGTCTGGGCATACCCATCCCACTTAGGGCAAAAAGTGTTACAGCAAACAAATGATGGACGGAATGCTGACAATGCAAACATTCTCCCCCCAGTCAAAAGATCTGGGTTAAATCCATCGTTCTTTTGCCCACTACGCCACCCCAGTTTGGACCCAGCCATATGCAAATCAGTCTTGACCCTGTGCCCCATGGGAACAGTCCAGACCGAACTGCCAGGCCAGGTCCTCCCTGGACCGGAAACAAGCATCCCGGGACCAGTTTCAGGGTATGTCACCCTTCTTCAGCCAGGCTAGCTTGAATCCAGTGGCACAGTGAGCAAGGGACCCACGTCTGGGCATACCCATCCCACTTAGGGCAAAAAGTGTTACAGCAAACAAATGATGGACGGAATGCTGACAATGCAAACATTCTCCCCCAGTCAAAGATCTGGGTTAAATCCATCGTTCTTTTGCCCACTACGCCACCCCAGTTTGGACCCAGCCATATGCAAATCAGTCTTGACCCTGTGTCCCATGGGAACAGTCCAGACCGAACTGCCAGGCCAGGTCCTCCCTGGACCGGAAACAAGCCTCCCGGGACCAGTTTCAGGGTATGTCACCCTTCTTCAGCCAGGCTAGCTTGAATCCAGTGGCACAGTGAGCAAGGGACCCACGTCTGGGCATACCCATTCCACTTAGGGCGAAAAGTGTTACAGCAAACAATTGATGGACGGAATGCTGACAATGCAAACATTTTCCCCCAGTCAAAAGATCTGGGTTAAATCCATCTTTCTGTTGCCCACTACGCCACCCCACTTTGGACCCAGCCATATGCAAATCAGTCTTGACCCTGTGCCCCATGGGAACAGTCCAGACCGAACTGCCAGGCCAGGTCCTCCATGGACCGGAAACAAGCATCCCGGGACCAGTTTCAGGGTATATCACCCTTCTTCAGCCAGGCTAGCTTGAATCCAGTAGCACAGTGAGCAAGGGACCCACGTCTGGGCATACCCATCCCACTTAGGGCGAAAAGTATTACAGCAAACAAATGATGGACGGAATGCTGACAATGCAAACATTCTCCCCCAATCAAAAGATCTGGGTTAAATCCATCGTTCTTTTGCCCACTATGCCACCCCAGTTTGGACCCAGCCATATGCAAATCAGTCTTGACCCTGTGCCCCATGGGAACAGTCCAGACCGAACTGCCAGGCCAGGTCCTCCCTGGACCGGAAACAAGCATCCCGGGACCAGTTTCAGGGTATGTCACCCTTCTTCAGCTAGGCTAGCTTGAATCCAGTGGCACAGTGAGCAAGGGACCCACGTCTGGGCATACCCATCCCCATCCATACCCATCCCACTTAGGGCGAAAAGTGTTTATGCATTTGTCGCCCTAAGTGGGAAGGGTATGCCCAGACGTGGGTTCCGTGCTCACTACACCACTGGATTCAAGCTAGCCTGGCTGATGAAGGGTGATGCCCTGAAACCGGTCCCAGGATGCTTGTTTCCGGTCCAGGGAGGACCTGGCTTGGCAGTTCGGGCTGGACTGTTCCCACAAGGAACAGGGTCAAGACTGATTTGCATATGGCTGGGTCCAAACTGGGGTGGTGTGGTGAGGAAAAGAATGTTGGATTTAACCCAGATCCTTGTGACTGGGGGTGAATGTTTGCATTGTCCAGCATTCCGTCCATCAATTGTTTCTTTTGCATTTGTCACCCTACGTGGGAAGGGTATGCCCAGACGTGGGTCCCGCGCTCACTACACCACTGGATTCAAGCTAGCCTGGCTGATGAAGGGTGATGCCCTGAAACCGGTCCCAGGATGCTTGTTTCCGTTACAGGGAGGACCTGGCTTGGCAGTTCGGGATGGACTATTCCCACAAGGAACAGGGTCAAGACTGATTTGCATATGGCTGGGTCCAAACTGGGGTGGTGTGGTGAGCAAAAGAATGATGGATTTAACCCAGATCCTGTGACTGGGGGTGAATGTTTGCATTGTCCAGCATTCCGTCCATCAATTGTTTCTTTGCATTTGTCGCCCTAAGTGGGAAGGGTATGCCCAGACGTGGGTCCCGTGCTCACTACACCACTGGATTCAAGCTAGCCTGGCTGATGAAGGGTGATGCCCTGAAACCGGTCCCAGGATGCTTGTTTCCGGTCCAGGGAGGACCTGGCTTGGCAGTTCAGGCTGGACTGTTCCCACAAGGAACAGGGTCAAGACTGATTTGCTTATGGCTGGGTCCAAACTGGGGTGGTGTGGTGAGCAAAAGAATGATGGATTTAACCCAGATCCTTGTGACTGGGGGTGAATGTTTGCATTGTCCAGCATTCCGTCCATCAATTGTTTCTTTTGCATTTGTCGCCCTAAGTGGGAAGGGTATGCCCAGACGTGGGTCCCGTGCTCACTACACCACTGGATTCAAGCTAGCCTGGCTGATGAAGGGTGATGCCCTGAAACCGGTCCCAGGATGCTTGTTTCCGGTCCAGGGAGGACCTGGCTTGGCAGTTCAGGCTGGACTGTTCCCACAAGAAACAGGGTCAAGACTGATTTGCAGATGGCTGGGTCCAAACTGGGGTGGTGTGGTGAGCAAAAGAATGATGGATTTAACCCAGATCCTTGTGACTGGGGGTGAATGTTTGCATTGTCCAGCATTCCGTCCATCAATTGTTTCTTTTGCATTTGTCGCCCATAGTGGGAAGGGTATGCCCAGACGTGGGTCCCGTGCTCACTACACCACTGGATTCAAGCTAGCCTGGCTGATGAAGGGTAATGCCCTGAAACCGGTCCCAGGATGCTTGTTTCCGGTCCAGGGAGGACCTGGCTTGGCAGTTCGGGCTGGACTGTTCCCACAAGGAACAGGGTCAAGACTGATTTGCATATGGCTGGGTCCAAACTGGGGTGGTGTGGTGAGGAAAAGAATGATGGATTTAACCCAGATCCTTGTGAGTGGGGGTGAATGTTTGCATTGTCCAGCATTCCGTCCATTAATTGTCTCTTTTGCATTAAACATCTCATAGGGCAGGGTGCAATGTATTCATAAAGTTGGACCTGTACTTTTACGTTTTGCATGTTCTAGCAGTGAAAAGCTCCTAATATCATGTTCCACTACTGTATGGTTTATCTCTCCCATTGGATAACATTGGTTTATCTTTAACATTTAATAGGTGATAACATTTGATTGGGAGCAGGTAGGAATGCCATGTTTTTTACACTCAAATAAATTGCAATTTAAACTTCGTGTTGATGGTAAAGTTGAATTTCAAGTAACAATTCTGAAAATGCCACTTTAATTAGCCTTTTCTTATCCTAACCATTTGGTGCATTTTCTTATCCTAACCATTTGGTTCCTACAGCCTGTGTCCTGGGACACATGACTGGGTATAGTTACCAGTTGGTCTTTGTGTATTCCTCTAAGACAGGGAGACAGAGGGTGACTAGTTGTTGGCAGGATGGATCATCCTGCCAGGCTGGAAGGGGAGGAGTTGGTCCCTGTCCCACTTAAATTGCAAAGGAGCTGTCTCCAGCACACTCACAAAGTACTTGACACTAATCTATTGTCACCCCAGACCGCTTGGAGCCTGGGCAGGTGAAGGAAAGAAATTCCAGAACCAGATATGGGGGAAGTCTAGAAGTTTCTCTCACTTCAAAGGCTTGCACCAGGTATACATTTTTGACCCTCAGATCAACTCTTTAGTACATTCCTGGCCCTGTGGACATTTGCAGAAGAAGGGCTGCCTTGCTCCTCAGAGAACTGCCCTGCTGGCTGAGGCCTGCCTTGTTCTTCAGAGGACTGCCCTGCTGCTACCAGAGGACTGCCCTGCTGCTTAAAGCCTGTCTTGTTCTTCAGTGGACTGCCCTGCTGCTTGAGACCTGCACTGCTCTCTGAGAAGGAAGACTGAACCGGCTCCCTTCATCCCAAGCTAACCGGAGTGACTCTAAGGGTCATTTGGCTGAGCTGCTGTTCTGAGCTACAGGTACACAACAAGAACCACAAGCTCCAGAGGCCTCCCCACAACTGCCCAGTTGATCTTCTGCAACTGGCCCTGCCTGAACTTGCAATTGTACCTGTCTGGACCTGCACCAGGACCTGCCTGACCCTGCTGACCTCTGCAGGAGTGAGTTCCTGATCCCCAAGAATGTGTCTCCCCACGTCCTTGAGCCTTGTCTGGCATCAGCTTAGCTACACTTGTGAAATCCCGAAATTTCGAACTCTTTGCACCGGAGTTTGAGGAGGTAACTTTTTCAGAAAAACGAATCTGGTCCTTCTATCTGGCCTGCACTCCATCACGGTCGGCCTGAACTGACTTTGTCCTGGTCTAGCGTGACCAGATACCCACAGTTAGCGCATTCTGCTTCTTGCCACCATTTTTACTTAAACATACAAAATTGCATATCTCCACTTCCCCTGATTGGATTTTTGTCACTATTATGTAATGCCAGTAAAACAAGTTGAATACCTTTTCTGCATTGCCAAGCACCACCATATGAGGTTTGCACGGCAACATTGCTATATCTATACATCCAAGGAATTCTAACATATTTTTGTTCTAGTCCCCATGGTCTAGATGGAAAATAGCGGAAGTCAACTTTTGCAGATGGAATGCTAAAATTTGTTGAGCATCCCTTTCTCTTTATGTGCTCTAAAGACATGTGGCTATAACAAGAGCGCATAGCTGGGTCATTTTCAATTTTGGGGAACAAGGCAATTTTGGCTTCTTGCCCCGAGCCTGGGAAAATCCCTATACAAATATATACATAACAGAACAGAAGAGCTTCAATTAAAAAATCTAATGCTTTCACATTAAATTGTTCCTTTAAAAATATTATGACCCATGGTCTCTATGTATCCTCAGGTTTTCCCTTGTTTCTTCGTAGAATAATATGCACAATTAAATGATTGAAAGGATTCAATACTACCCTGCTATTTAAAGTGGGTATCTACTTGTGCATTTATTTTTCTCTTCTCTTTTTCATGTTTCCCTTGCTCTACCGCTCACCTCTTATCTTTCTCTTTGAATACCTGACTCTAAGACTCTAAGTATGTGAGAGTACAAGTCGATTTACTGAAGACAAAAAATACCTGCAAGGCTTTAGCTATATTTGCACTACTTGTCTCAGAATTGGATGGGGTTTGAAATTGACAATGTGATTGAACATTCCAAAAAAACTCTTAGAAGAGATTTTGGACTTAGAAAAACCAGTTAAAGAATCAGAACTTATTACTGATGCAAAGAGCTCACTTGAGAAAATTGAAAAAACAATTGGCAAATGTAATATGCTTGAAGAAGGAAAAAGTCAAACAAAGTAAACAAGGATATACATAATTATAGAGGTGAGAAAATGAATCCTTATTTAAACAACAACTTTCATAACAACAGAAACTACTCAAACCCTGCTTCTGGGTACCCCTGGGGAAGATTTGATAAGCAAAGCAAAGTGGTCACATTCTCAGATACCTCTGAAGATTCAGCCAACAGTTCAGATCCAGGATAAGGTACAAGCTCTACCACTGGTGATCCTAACCCTGTTTTTTTTAGGGAGAGGTCAATCATACCCTCCCATAAGAGGGAGGGGGAGAGGCCAACATTGGTTCACCACTTCTGGCAACAGACAAACCAGACAGAAATATTATCATTGGGGCCATCGGCCATAATGTATACTCCTGACAACCCCACACTATTGGCACATGAGGCTTCTAATAATATGACACATACCCTGCAAACTAGCTGTATCTTCAATCTGTCTACCCACTCCCTATCCTCTGCAGAGATATCATTAGTGAGTAAAAGACTCTCATTTGTGCCTAAAATCCATCACAATATTCTTGATTTACAGACTGAACCCTTTAGATTTTTTCAAAAGATTAGAGTACAAGCATTTTTTTCTGACCACCCACTTACTCCTAGACCTGAGAATACCGGGTTCCGGCCTACATCCACTTTCTCACCTCCCAACAGTACCATCCTGCCCAAAGTCCATACTTTTGAGAAACTCATACTAAAATAAATTTCTGACTTAGTACAACAAAAGACATTTACCCCATATAACATCTCAGTAGCAGAAAAGCGGCATTACTGGCCCTGTACCACAATAGTTCTCTGAATATTAAAAGAGCTGACAACGGAGGCTGTATAGTTGTGCAAAATATTGACAAATAAACAGAAATCATGAGACAATTGGCCAATAATGAGCATTATTTGAAACTGACTACAGACCCCACTAAAGAGCTTCTTGAAATAATTACTGATATTACAAATAGAGGTAAAACAGAAGGATTTCTGAGCCAGAATGAATATCCATTTCTAAATACAAAAACCCATGTACACCAGATTTATATACTTTAACCAAGGTACGCAAGAACCTAGCATCACCTCCAGGTAGGCCTATAATTTCTGGCTGTAGTTCAATATGTGAGCCAATTGGAAGATACATTGATTTTTTCATCGAAGACTTTATCCCCAATACTACATGTTATGTAAGGGATAGTATGGACCTTATAAATCAGATTGAACACTTCCCTTTTTACCAGACACACTCTTTTTTGCAGAACGATGAATATTGAACCTTTATATACCAATATCCTGTAATTGGAAGGCATTGAGGTCATCAGAAAAACTCTTGATAAAAGAACAAGACCACACCAAGTTCCCACCTCCTTTATTGACGAGTTACTCAAATTGATCCTGACAAGGATTTCTTTCTATTTTGATAATGGCTTTTATGAAAAAATCAAAGGAACTTCTATGGGAGCCATCTTCGCCCCTAATTTTGCCATTCTGTTTATGGATGACTTAGAAACTGGAGTTATTCTATCAAATTTCAACCCTTTCTGCAACAAGATTGCTATTTGGAAGCGCTATTTCGACGATATTATTTTTATAAGGCGTTGTGAGGAAAGCACACTTACAGAATTTCTTCACTGGCTCAAAACAAACTGCAATGGCCTCAAATGAATTCTCCCAAAAAATAAATTCTGAAATATCCTTTCTGGATTTGTTGATTAAACATGGTATGGTGAGCTATATACGTCCCTCCCCTACTGCCAATTTTTATGCATCAGAAGGAATTGAAACAAGATTTCTTTAAAGAAGCTGAGACACTATCACAGAAACTCTTATTCAGAGGATACCCAAAGAAACTAGTAAAAAGCTCTATGAAGAAGGCCTGGTATTGTCCAAGAGAAGTATTACTTTCCCCGAAAAGCAAAAAGGACACAGACAGACTAGTATGTGTGACTATATTTTCTCCTATAATGAACAATTAGAAAAAATGCATTTTGAAACATTGGAATGTGTTAAATGCAGGTGACATTACACTTGAGAGACCTATTTTTGCATTTCATAAGAACAAGAGCATTAAGCATCGTCTAGTTAGAGCTAGCCTTCCCCCTTCTGAGACTGACCACACACTCAGTGATCTGTGGGGATTACACCCAGTGGTGGGCCACTTTAAATGTGGCAATTGTAGTGTCTGTGATGTTGCTATTGAAACTAAAGAATTCCTCCACAAAAATAGTAGAATTACCTTGAAACTATTTTCCAACTGTAACACTACTAACATCTACTCCATTACCTGCCCGTGTAATTTGGTATTCACTGGGCAAACAACACAAAATTATGTGTCAGAATATGCCAACGCAGAAGACATTTCAGGTGTAAGGGGGAAAGATTTTGTACAGCTGAATCATAATGAGACCGACCTACGCTGGCAAGTCATCACTGTGGTGAATCAACCAAACACAAACAGAGGCGGAAGTTTCTCCTCCATACTCCATACTGAATAAAGAGGAGCCAAAATGAATTTTACACATAGACAGTTTACATGTTGGACTAAATAAATTGGAAGATTTGACATCCTTCCTGTAAAACACAATGTGACCAATAATCTGAATGATCTTTGCATGGGTCATGAATGAGCACTTCTCTCACATTCCTGGTCTCTATTATGCAAGAACTTAAAGGGCAACACTAGTTACCTGTCCCTGATAACTGGATGGCCCTACTACTGTATGAGAACAATGTATCTCGATCTTTATTTTTTCATATGTATAAATATATTATATTCAATTGAGTTTTTCACACCAGTATGTGTTCCCCTAATTTAGTTTCTTTATCTGTTCTCCGTTTTGGTTGCCTATATTCTGCGCATATTCTGTAGTAATACTTTATCATTTATAACAGACCCTTTTGGATGCTTATGCACCTATTTTTCCACTTTTCCCAATTTTTGACAAACCAGCTCTTATTTTTCACCACCAGATGGCCCCCTGGCTGGATCACTTGATTGTGGCCTGAGTGTTCCTTACCAGTACTTTTCCTCTTCAATACGGCACCTGGATAGGCACACTTGATTGTGGCCCAAGAGTTCCTCCCTCTGAGTCCAATTCTATTTCCATATTTGCTCTCAATCCTTGTGATCCGATCATCCTGCTAGTCAAATCTGGTCCAGACGGGGTTCCCAGTACACACAACAGCCCCCGTATTTTTGGTAGGTGGCCATTTTGTGTTTCCTTCCTCCCGCTTCTCTGGGCACCCTGTTTATTTAATTTGGATTCCCCTGTTTTCTTTTGATTATATTAGGGTGGAAGCATTAGATACTTGCCCCTGTAGGATATATTCCCTGCGGTTCACTCTACTGGATTTGCATTAGCCACCTCTCGAAGTACATTACTCGCTGATATCTTAACTACAGGTATGGGGTGTACTTGGTTTTTGCTCATGGCTTGTCCTACTAATTAGTGGCTCATTGACAGTAATATCTTTACTTAGAGTCTCCAGCAGATTCTTCTTTCCATTGCAACCAGGAAGTGTTGGCAGCCATCTTGGGACCAATACACATGAGAGCACCCCATTGAAATGCACTGTAGTGAATGGCAGGTTCTGAGGGTCAAAAAAGGAGAACGTATAAACCGTGATAACAGATTTTAGTTACAAAATATATCATTTGTTGATGGTACCTTACTAATTTTAAGAATAGTGGTGTGTTCTAAGGTGAATTTACATTTTGAAAAAGCCTTCTGCTGGGATTTCATGAATCATGTTTGAATGAAAACTGTTTTATCGTGATTTCCCCATAGAGATTATGGAAGGTGCTCCAGAAGCTAAAATGCAGAGCATATTTCTGTAAATTCACACTATCTTTCTCAGCCATATGAAAATGAAGTCTGACATTCTCAGTAAATCATGTACTTCAAACCGGAGCAGCCTGTCGGTTGATTCCCTTGTGTTCTACTGCAGCCTGCCAGAGTGTTCTAAAGAACAAATAGAGCACTAACCGTGTTACTTATGACAAAACTATGGCACACTTGAAGCCTTGTTGATTGAATCAAACTGGTAGAACTTAAAACCTTTAATTTAGTAAGGATCAAAATGAGGGGTTTAGTTTGTCGTAGAAATTATGGTTAGTGTTGTAGAAAGAAAAATTAGAACAGATTTTTAGTAAGTTCTCAAATATCTTCCTCTTCTATTTCATTAAAACATTCTGACATGCAGACTGATACTTGCACTTTCAACACCAGCAGCAGACTGCCAGTTAACTCCCTGGTGATCAGCAGCTTTACTATAGTGTTCTAATGAGCAACTAAAGTGCTAACATTCTGATTTTATGCCAAAAGTGTGGCACATCTGAACTGCATCTTGATAAATAGAAGTAGAAAACTGAAAGCATTTTCTACTGAGGATACTGCAGTAAATGAGGAAATTAGGGAGCTACACAACAGATAAGTCTCCCAAGATGGCCACTAGAGAAAAAGAGCCCAAATATAGCACAAATATCACTCAAATGTAGCCCAAGTATAGCCCAATGTTAGAAGTGTGCAAAACACTTATTTTTTATTTATTTTTGCAGTATTACATAGCGCAGACTTGAACCGTAAGTATTGGAGTGCATTACATGAGCATTAGTACTCAAGGACACATTAATTTTGTTTTTAGGCATGGGGAGATTGAGTGATTTGTCCAGAATCACAGAATGTTGAGCTGACGTTGAAACTCAAACCTGCTTTCCCAGTTGCAAAGTCTGCAGCTCTGGCCAGAATACCACATCCTCTCCCTTAAGTGTAACAAATGATGAAGTGATTAACTATATAAAAAACATAAAGATAGTGAATTATTCAAAAGTGCTTGGTCGCTATTTGAGAACTCAGAAAATATGTCCTCATTTTAGTTGTTTAGAGCACTAACTATAATTTCTCTTGTAATAAGACCCTCTCATGGAGGAGGGTGCAGAGGCAATAAGTTGACCACACTGGGCAGGCGGGAGGGGCAGTGGCAGCACAATGGACCATGAAGGGCAGAGGAAAGGGGAGCAAGGGAAGCAAACCAATCATGCAGTACAGGCAGAAGAGGCTGTGGCAACATGAAAGACCATTGGGGGTGGAAGGCATAGGCAGTGTCAGTACAACCATACATGCTAACAGACCCAATTCAGGCAGGGGACTCCTGATGTTTTTAAGCCCATAAGGGCTTTATTTTATCTGTCACCTGCCTAAAAGCTCCTCTTTTTCAATGTGAGTCAATGGGGAAAATCAATTCCCTAGGTTTTCTTTTTCAAAATCTCCCTCTTACCAAGTTCAAAATGTTGGCAAATAGGTGCATTGGATCATGCAGGGCAGGAGGAATGGGGTAGGGACTGGTACTCGGATAAGAGAGGACAGGAGAAAGCTGGATTGGGGCATCAAACTGACCTTACAGAGCAGGCATCAGGAGTTGTAGCAGCACAATACACCACACAGGGCAAGTGGGATGGCAGTGCAGCGCAACGGACCATAGAAAGCAATAGGGAGGGGACAGGGCCATGCACATTGACAACAAAGAGCAGAGGGGAAAGAGCTCTGCAAGGGCAGCAAGCTGACCATAACGGACAGACAGGAGGGACAGTTGTAGCATAATGGACCATGAAGGGCAGGAGGGAGGGGGCAGGGGCACGACAAAGGGCTTAGGGGTATGCACATGGTAAACAGAGGCCGGGGGCAAGGGGGCAGGGGAGAAGCATCAAGCTGACCATGGAGGGCAGGAGTGATGGGCACTGGAAGCACAACACACCATGGAGGGCAACAGTGAGACTATAATGGCATACAAACAGACATTAGAGGAAAGGTGGGGAGATAAGGGGCAGCAAACTTACTACACAGGACAGGTTGGAGGGGATGTGGCAGCACAGAAGACCATGCATGGCAAGCAGGATGGTTAGTGGCAGGGGACAGGGGCATGCACATAGGACCATGGAGGACAGAAGGGAGAGGTAGGGGCTGGGCACACACAAAAGAGGGCAGGGGAAAGGGCTTCAAAACAGACCATGCAGGGCAGGCAGGAGGAGCAGTAGCAGCAAAATAGAGCATGGAGGGCAGAAGGGAGTGGCAGCAAAGTGGACAATGAAGGACAGGAGAGAGGGGATACGGCATGGAACTTGGACTGGCAGGATGGAGGTGGCAGGGACAGGCGGCAGCCATCCTGACCATGCTAGGCAGGTGGAAGGGGCAGTGGCAGCTCAACAGAACACTCAGAGTAGATAGGAGTGTGGCAGGTCCATGCAATATGGTGGGCAGAAAGGAGGGGAATGCACACAGACATCTGAGATCAAGTGAAAGGAGAGTAGGGGCAGCAAGCTAAGCACAGAGGCTAAGCAGGAGGGCAATGATGAGGCATATAATTGAGCAATGGAGGGCAGGAGGAGTGGGCATGGAACTCAAGCTTAATGGAGGGCAGTGGCAGCACATCAGACCATGCAGGGCAGGAGGGAGGGGGCTTGTGCATGGATTCGGACAACAAAGGGTAGAGAGGCGGTAGATGGGGCAGCAAGCTAGCTGTTTAGGGCAGGCAGGAAGGGCAGTGGCAGACCAATAGCCACAAATGGCTGTAATGAGGGAGCAGGGTCATGGACTTGGACAATGGATGGCAAGGAGGAGGGAGGCAGGAGCAGCAAGCTTGGGTGGGGGCAGCACAATGCCAGGCTAGGCCCTGTGTTTAACACCACACTGTGCATTGCAATGGGCACCTTACTTGACATTAAAAAAACCTTAGAAATTCAGTGAGAAAAACAAAGGTTACAGGGTCATTATACTTAGTAAATAGAATTTAAAAAACCTTAGAAATTCACTGAAAAAAACAAAGGTTACAGGAACTTTATAGTTAGGCCCAGACTTCACTCATACAAAACCAGTGAAATTCAGTAGTTATTGTTACCTGAGCTAACTATAATTTATGCCTCCACAATGCAGTGCTTATGGCCTCACATATTAGATCCCTCATGAAATGGTCAGTAACATTAATCATGACATCACTGATGACATCGCAAATGACATCAATGATGAAATCATCCAGTAATTGTTAGTGTTTTCTTAAAGTTCATAAGTTTTAAACATATATACTAAGGTACTACAAAAGTACCTCATAAGCCCAGATATACAAATTTGGTTTCCTATAATATCTTGAGAAATACTGAACAGATTTATACCAAATAAGAAAAAGTGTGATCTCCGGAACAGAATCTACCTTTCTCCCAACTTTTGTGTAATTCTTTCCAGCGGTTCAAGCTGCAGCAGTGTCTAAAGACTCTAGGTAATTAACATGGGAAATGCACTTTTTTGACCTCTGCCTTTTCTATGCCCTCGAATTTCCATGCACAGCTAGAATCACCGGCAAACTTTCTGGGGAAAGTTTGGTGAAGATTTGTCAACCGGCACAAAAGATATAGGCAAGTCAAAAAACACTAAAAATACCCTTGCCATTCAATAACCCATATCCGTCCTGCCTCCTAAAAATTTTACACATAGACAGTTTACATGTTGGACTAAATAAATTGGAAGATTTGACATCCTTCCTGTAAAACACAATGTGACCAATAATCTGAATGATCTTTGCATGGGTCATGAATGAGCACTTCTCTCACATTCCTGGTCTCTATTATGCAAGAACTTAAAGGGCAACACTAGTTACCTGTCCCTGATAACTGGATGGCCCTACTACTGTATGAGAACAATGTATCTCGATCTTTATTTTTTCATATGTATAAATATATTATATTCAATTGAGTTTTTCACACCAGTATGTGTTCCCCTAATTTAGTTTCTTTATCTGTTCTCCGTTTTGGTTGCCTATATTCTGCGCATATTCTGTAGTAATACTTTATCATTTATAACAGACCCTTTTGGATGCTTATGCACCTATTTTTTCCACTTTTCTCAATTTTTGACAAACCAGCTCTTATTTTTCACCACCAGATGGCCCCCTGGCTGGATCACTTGATTGTGGCCTGAGTGTTCCTTACCAGTACTTTTTCCTCTTCAATACGGCACCTGGATAGGCACACTTGATTGTGGCCCAAGAGTTCCTCCCTCTGAGTCCAATTCTATTTCCATATTTGCTCTCAATCCTTGTGATCCGATCATCCTGCTAGTCAAATCTGGTCCAGACGGGGTTCCCCGTACACACAACAGCCCCCCCGTATTTTTGGTAGGTGGCCATTTTGTGTTTCCTTCCTCCCGCTTCTCTGGGCACCCTGTTTATTTAATTTGGATTCCCCTGTTTTCTTTTGATTATATTAGGGTGGAAGCATTAGATACTTGCCCCTGTAGGATATATTCCCTGCGGTTCACTCTACTGGATTTGCATTAGCCACCTCTCGAAGTACATTACTCGCTGATATCTTAACTACAGGTATGGGGTGTACTTGGTTTTTGCTCATGGCTTGTCCTACTAATTAGTGGCTCATTGACAGTAATATCTTTACTTAGAGTCTCCAGCAGATTCTTCTTTCCATTGCAACCAGGAAGTGTTGGCAGCCATCTTGGGACCAATACACATGAGAGCACCCCATTGAAATGCACTGTAGTGAATGGCAGGTTCTGAGGGTCAAAAAGGAGAACGTATAAACCGTGATAACAGATTTTAGTTACAAAATATATCATTTGTTGATGGTACCTTACTAATTTTAAGAATAGTGGTGTGTTCTAAGGTGAATTTACATTTTGAAAAAGCCTTCTGCTGGGATTTCATGAATCATGTTTGAATGAAAACTGTTTTATCGTGATTTCCCCATAGAGATTATGGAAGGTGCTCCAGAAGCTAAAATGCAGAGCATATTTCTGTAAATTCACACTATCTTTCTCAGCCATATGAAAATGAAGTCTGACATTCTCAGTAAATCATGTACTTCAAACCGGAGCAGCCTGTCGGTTGATTCCCTTGTGTTCTACTGCAGCCTGCCAGAGTGTTCTAAAGAACAAATAGAGCACTAACCGTGTTACTTATGACAAAACTATGGCACACTTGAAGCCTTGTTGATTGAATCAAACTGGTAGAACTTAAAACCTTTAATTTAGTAAGGATCAAAATGAGGGGTTTAGTTTGTCGTAGAAATTATGGTTAGTGTTGTAGAAAGAAAAATTAGAACAGATTTTTAGTAAGTTCTCAAATATCTTCCTCTTCTATTTCATTAAAACATTCTGACATGCAGACTGATACTTGCACTTTCAACACCAGCAGCAGACTGCCAGTTAACTCCCTGGTGATCAGCAGCTTTACTATAGTGTTCTAATGAGCAACTAAAGTGCTAACATTCTGATTTTATGCCAAAAGTGTGGCACATCTGAACTGCATCTTGATAAATAGAAGTAGAAAACTGAAAGCATTTTCTACTGAGGATACTGCAGTAAATGAGGAAATTAGGGAGCTACACAACAGATAAGTCTCCCAAGATGGCCACTAGAGAAAAAAGAGCCCAAATATAGCACAAATATCACTCAAATGTAGCCCAAGTATAGCCCAATGTTAGAAGTGTGCAAAACACTTATTTTTATTTATTTTTTGCAGTATTACATAGCGCAGACTTGAACCGTAAGTATTGGAGTGCATTACATGAGCATTAGTACTCAAGGACACATTAATTTTGTTTTTAGGCATGGGGAGATTGAGTGATTTGTCCAGAATCACAGAATGTTGAGCTGACGTTGAAACTCAAACCTGCTTTCCCAGTTGCAAAGTCTGCAGCTCTGGCCAGAATACCACATCCTCTCCCTTAAGTGTAACAAATGATGAAGTGATTAACTATATAAAAAAACATAAAGATAGTGAATTATTCAAAAGTGCTTGGTCGCTATTTGAGAACTCAGAAAATATGTCCTCATTTTAGTTGTTTAGAGCACTAACTATAATTTCTCTTGTAATAAGACCCTCTCATGGAGGAGGGTGCAGAGGCAATAAGTTGTCCACACTGGGCAGGCGGGAGGGGCAGTGGCAGCACAATGGACCATGAAGGGCAGAGGAAAGGGGAGCAAGGGAAGCAAACCAATCATGCAGTACAGGCAGAAGAGGCTGTGGCAACATGAAAGACCATTGGGGGTGGAAGGCATAGGCAGTGTCAGTACAACCATACATGCTAACAGACCCAATTCAGGCAGGGGACTCCTGATGTTTTTAAGCCCATAAGGGCTTTATTTTATCTGTCACCTGCCTAAAAGCTCCTCTTTTTCAATGTGAGTCAATGGGGAAAATCAATTCCCTAGGTTTTCTTTTTCAAAATCTCCCTCTTACCAAGTTCAAAATGTTGGCAAATAGGTGCATTGGATCATGCAGGGCAGGAGGAATGGGGTAGGGACTGGTACTCGGATAAGAGAGGACAGGAGAAAGCTGGATTGGGGCATCAAACTGACCTTACAGAGCAGGCATCAGGAGTTGTAGCAGCACAATACACCACACAGGGCAAGTGGGATGGCAGTGCAGCGCAACGGACCATAGAAAGCAATAGGGAGGGGACAGGGCCATGCACATTGACAACAAAGAGCAGAGGGGAAAGAGCTCTGCAAGGGCAGCAAGCTGACCATAACGGACAGACAGGAGGGACAGTTGTAGCATAATGGACCATGAAGGGCAGGAGGGAGGGGGCAGGGGCACGACAAAGGGCTTAGGGGTATGCACATGGTAAACAGAGGCCGGGGCAAGGGGGCAGGGGAGAAGCATCAAGCTGACCATGGAGGGCAGGAGTGATGGGCACTGGAAGCACAACACACCATGGAGGGCAACAGTGAGACTATAATGGCATACAAACAGACATTAGAGGAAAGGTGGGGAGATAAGGGGCAGCAAACTTACTACACAGGACAGGTTGGAGGGGATGTGGCAGCACAGAAGACCATGCATGGCAAGCAGGATGGTTAGTGGCAGGGGACAGGGGCATGCACATAGGACCATGGAGGACAGAAGGGAGAGGTAGGGGCTGGGCACACACAAAAGAGGGCAGGGGAAAGGGCTTCAAAACAGACCATGCAGGGCAGGCAGGAGGAGCAGTAGCAGCAAAATAGAGCATGGAGGGCAGAAGGGAGTGGCAGCAAAGTGGACAATGAAGGACAGGAGAGAGGGGATACGGCATGGAACTTGGACTGGCAGGATGGAGGTGGCAGGGACAGGCGGCAGCCATCTGACCATGCTAGGCAGGTGGAAGGGGCAGTGGCAGCTCAACAGAACACTCAGAGTAGATAGGAGTGTGGCAGGTCCATGCAATATGGTGGGCAGAAAGGAGGGGAATGCACACAGACATCGGAGATCAAGTGAAAGGAGAGTAGGGGCAGCAAGCTAAGCACAGAGGCTAAGCAGGAGGGCAATGATGAGGCATATAATTGAGCAATGGAGGGCAGGAGGAGTGGGCATGGAACTCAAGCTTAATGGAGGGCAGTGGCAGCACATCAGACCATGCAGGGCAGGAGGGAGGGGGCTTGTGCATGGATTCGGACAACAAAGGGTAGAGAGGCGGTAGATGGGGCAGCAAGCTAACTGTTTAGGGCAGGCAGGATGGGCAGTGGCAGAACAACACCCACACATGGCTGTAATGCGGGAGCAGGGTCATGGACAATAGATGACAAGGAGGAGGAGGCAGGAGGAGCAAACTTGGGTGGGAGCAGCACAATGCCAGGCTAGGCCCTGTGTTTAACACCACACTGTGCATTGCAATGGGCACCTTACTTGACATTAAAAAAACCTTAGAAATTCAGTGAGAAAAACAAAGGTTACAGGGTCATTATACTTAGTAAATAGAATTTAAAAAACCTTAGAAATTCACTGAAAAAAACAAAGGTTACAGGAACTTTATAGTTAGGCCCAGACTTCACTCATACAAAACCAGTGAAATTCAGTAGTTATTGTTACCTGAGCTAACTATAATTTATGCCTCCACAATGCAGTGCTTATGGCCTCACATATTAGATCCCTCATGAAATGGTCAGTAACATTAATCATGACATCACTGATGACATCGCAAATGACATCAATGATGAAATCATCCAGTAATTGTTAGTGTTTTCTTAAAGTTCATAAGTTTTAAACATATATACTAAGGTACTACAAAAGTACCTCATAAGCCCAGATATACAAATTTGGTTTCCTATAATATCTTGAGAAATACTGAACAGATTTATACCAAATAAGAAAAAGTGTGATCTCCGGAACAGAATCTACCTTTCTCCCAACTTTTGTGTAATTCTTTCCAGCGGTTCAAGCTGCAGCAGTGTCTAAAGACTCTAGGTAATTAACATGGGAAATGCACTTTTTTTGACCTCTGCCTTTTTCTATGCCCTCGAATTTCCATGCACAGCTAGAATCACCGGCAAACTTTCTGGGGAAAGTTTGGTGAAGATTTGTCAACCGGCACAAAAGATATAGGCAAGTCAAAAAACACTAAAAATACCCTTGCCATTCAATAACCCATATCCGTCCTGCCTCCTAAAAATTCCCTTGCCAATCAAAAACCCATACCCAACCTAAACCCTAAAAATTCCCCTGTCACCCTAAAAACTCCCTTGCCACCCAAAGACCCATACCCACCCTAAACCCTAAAAAAGCCCTTACCACCGAAAAACCCATACCCATGCTAAACCCTAAAAATTCCTTTGCCACCCTAACCCCAAACTAATCCCTTACCAGTTACCACCCAAAAACCCATGCCCACCCTTACCTTATAAAAATCTCTTGCCACCTAAAAATCCATAACAACCAAAGACCTGAAAAATTCCCATGCCACTCAAAAACCCATACCGATCCTAATCCCGAAATAATGCTTTACGGCCCAAAAACACACCCTCACCCTAAACCCTAAAAAATCCCTTAGCACCCAAAAACCCATACCCTCCGAAACCATAAAATTTCACTTGCCCCTCAAAAATCCACACCCACCCTAAACTTTAAAAATTCCCTTGTCATCCAAAAATCCATACCCACCCTAAACCCTAAAAAAAATTCCTTCAACCAAAAAACCCACACCCACCCTAAATGCTGAAAATTCCCTTGCTACCCAAAAAACCATACCCACCTGAAACCATAAAAATTCCCTTGTCACCCAAAAACCCATACCCACCCTAAAGCCTAAAAAATTCCCTTACCACCTAAAAACCCATGCCCACGCTAAACCCTAAAAATTCCCTTGCCAACAAAAAACCCATACCTATCCTAAACTCAAAAAAATCCCTTACCACCCAAATACCCACACCCACCTTAAACCCTAAATATTTACTTGACACCCAAAAACCCATACCCACCTTAAACCCTAGGAAATCACTTACCACCTAAAAACCCATACCCATCCTAAACCCTAAAAAATCCATTACAACCTAAAAACCCATACTCACCCTGACCCTAAAAAATTCATTACACCAAAAAACCCATACCCACCTAAACCCTAAAAAATCCCTTACCACCCAAAAAACCGTAACTACCCTAAACCGTCAAAAATTTCTTACCACCCAAAAACACATACCCACCTTAAACCCTAAAAAATCCTTTGCCACCCCAAAACCCATACAAACTCTATACTGTAAAAAATTCCTTACCACCTAAAAACCCATACCCAGTCTAAACCCTAAAAATTCCCCTGCCACCCAAAAACCCATGCCCACCCTGAACCCTAAATATTCCTTGCCACCCATAAACCCATACCCACCTTAAACCCTTAGAAACCCCTTATAGCAAAAATCCCATACCCACCCTAAACCCTAAAAGTTCCCTTGCTACCCAAAACCCATATCCACCTTAAACCCTAAAAAATCCCTTACCACCCAAAATCCCATACCCACCTAAACCCTAAAAATTCCTCCACCACCCAAAACCCATACCCACCATATACCATAAAAAATCCCTTATGACCCAATAACCCATACCTTGCCACCAAAAATCCCACACCCACCCCTAAAGGCTAAGAATCCCCCTGCCACCCATAAAATCCATGCCCACTCTAAACCCTAAAAAACCCCTATCACTCATAAACCAACACCTACCCTAAACCCTAAAAATGAATTTGCCACCCAAAGACCCATACCCACACTAAAACCCCAAAAATACCTTGCCACCCAAAAACCCACACCCACACTAAACCCTAAAAATACCTTGCCACCCAAAAAGCCATACCCACCCAAAACCCTAAAAATGTCCTTGCCACCCAAAAACCCATACCCACCCTAAAGCCTAAAAAAATCCCTTACCACCCAAAAACCCATACCCACCCGAAACTCTAAAAATTCCCTTGCCTCCCAGAAACTCATACCCACCCTACACCCTAAAAATCACTTACCACTCAATAACCCATGCCTACCCTGAACCCTAAGAAATGCTTTGCCACCCAAAAAGCCATTCCCACCCTAAACCCTAATATTAATACCTATATATATATATATATAGTGACTGAAAAAACCAGAGGTGACAAGGACGTTATAGTTAGCAAATAGAATTAAAAAAACCTTAGAAATTCACTAAAAAACCAAAGGTTACAGGGACATTATAGTTAGGATCCTATTTTACTCATACAAAACCAGAGAAATTCAGCCATTATAATTACCTGAGTTAACTACATCTCACGCCCCCCACAATGCACTGCTTATGACCTCACATATTACATAACTCATGACATGGTCAGTGACATCACTCATGACATCACTGATGACGTCTCAAATGACCCTGAATTTCTAAAGTTTTTTAAATTCTATTTGCTAACTATAACATCCTTGTAACCTTTGGTTTTTTCAGTGAATTTCTAAGGTTTTTTAAATGCTAAATCCTAACTATAATGTCCCTGTAACCTTTGATTTTTTAGTAAATTTCTAACGTTTTTTAACTAGCAGCCATGTTTGCAGAGTGGTGGAGAAAGGGGGCTGGTCCACTGACCAGCTCTCAGTAATTCTGCTACGTAGGACTTACAGGAGGAACCAGGAGGAGTTCTTGTTCCCCAAGGTCCCTCTGGAGCCAAGGGGGCTTTATCCCCAACTAGTAGTGTGCCAGGAGGCACATTTGGAGAGTGGTGGAGAAAGGGGGCGTGGCCTCTGACAACTTCTCAGCATTCCTGCTGTGTGTGACTTACTAGAGGACCCGGCCGGCTTCCGACTCCTGACGGAGCTGGCATTGCTTTTTACCCCCAGGGAGCTGCTAAGATGCAGGTCCCTGGGTGTAAAAAGCAAAGTGCTCTACTTTGAACAAGCAAGGGCAAAATGCTCTTGCTTGTTCAAACCGGAGCACTTGTTTGTTATGGTAAGGCGGAAGCAGTGCTACTGCCATCTCATACCAACTGCAATGTCCCGGGGGTTGACACCCTCGGACATTTGCTGGAGCCGGCCCTGGGGTGTGGCGGTCCCCAGGGCCATTTACGGCTCCAGGAGGGGGGGCGTGCGGCCTCCCTCCCATTTTTAAAATAGCCCCGGGCAGGTGGTGATCCCAGGGCAGTGGGGGGGCACAAGGTCCCCCACATTTTACTATACTAGCCCTGGGGAGGTGGTAGTCCCTGGGGCTGCATGGGGGGCTGAATACCCCCATGCATCTTATTTCATTATAGCCATGGGGAGGTGGCGGACCCCCGGGCCTGCATGGGGGGCTGCATGCGCCCTACATTTCAAAAACTTAGCACCAGGCAGGTGGCGGTCCCCAGGGCTGCATGGGGGGCCCCACGCATTATGATTATAATAAAATATAGCACCAGAGAGGTGGCGGTCGCTGGGGCTGTGGCGTGGCCGCATGGTCCCCCACACTCCAGACTATTATCCCCTAGGAGGGGGCAGCCCCCGGGGCTGCGGGGGACCACGTCTTTATTTTTAATTGCCCCTGAGACCTGGCGCGCCCAGGGGCCTAAATTAAATCCTGCTGAAAATTTAAAAAAATGCTTTTTTTCCGCCTAGGTGGTCAGGGTGTTTCTACCCTGCCCCCTTTTCTTGTTTTTTAACGTTTTTGCTTCTAGCTCAGTTCAACTGAGTCACAGGAGGGCTGCCAACACTTACTGGTTTGAAGTGTTGGCCGCCAATCGGATCTCAGGCACGAGATCGAGAGGGTTCATGGATCCACCGCGGCCACAGTTGTATATCTGAGAAATTTTTACATTTCTCACGAACTACTGAATGGATTTACACCATTTAACAAAAAGAGTGCTTTCTGGACCAAGAGCTATCTTTCTGCCAAATTTGATATAATTCCATTCAGCAGTTCGGGCTGTAGCCGTGTCTAAAGCTTCCTATGGAAATTAACATGGAGAAAAAGCGTTTTGGGAGCCCCCCTTTTTCTCGCCCCCCGCTTAACGGATCACCCTGAAACTTTCAACACAGCAGATGAAGTGAGTGGCGTATTAGGTTTGAAATATTAGCGAAGATTCATGAAACCGCGCTAAAGATATTGGCAAATGGAAAACGTTCTTCCTATGGAAACTAGGTCCGAACTATAACTACCTACTGGCAACAGTCACTCGGTAATATATATATATATATTTTTGAAGACGATTACAGCGCAAACCGATGAATGGAATTTCACCAAATTTGGCAGAAAGCTAGATGTTGGTCCAGAAAGCGTGCTTTTTGTGATTTGATGTAAATCTGTTCAGTAGTTGCAGAGAGATATATTTAAGCTGAAAAAATACAGATATCTCTTCCCTCAAAAACCTATTGAAATTTGATTGGCTGCCAACACTTCAACCAGGAAGTGTTAGCAGCCATCTTGGGACTCGGTTGAACAGAGACTTACAACAAATGTAAAAAGGGAAAGAAAAGGGGGCAGAGTAGAAACACCCTGACCCCCAAAGCCTCTTGGAGTGGTCCCCCTGGTCCCCCCCGGGCCAAAAATAAATAAATTTCAAAAGCCTTTTTGAGCGGGATCCACGGACTTGGCCCAATTTTTTTCAAAAAATGTAGCACGGACTCCCACGCTTAATTCATTATCCGTCCTGGGTGGGCCAGGTCCCCGGGCATTTTTTTTTATAATGGAGAGGAGGGGTGCACAGGCCCTCCTGGGGCACAATTTTGCTTTGGGGACCACCTCCTGCCTGGGACTTTTTTAAACAAATGTAAGCCGTATGGGCCACCATCTCCCTGGGGCTTAATGTTTTATAAATGGGTGGGCTCTCAGACCCCCTAAGCCCTAGGTACTGCCACCTTGCCGGGGCTTCATCTATAAACAAAGCAGGGGGTGCGCGGACTCCCACTCAGCCCCGGGGCTGCCACCTTCCTGGGGCTTTTAATTTACATAATCCTGTGGGACTGTTCGGATCCCCCAAACCCTGGGCACCACCACCTCCCCAAGGCTTCATCTATAAACAATGCAGAGGGCTGCATAGACGCCCCTGCAGCCCTGGGGGTCGCCACCTTCCCAGGGGCTTTCAATTTATATAATGCAGGAGGCGGCAAGGACCACCCCGCAGCCCCGGGGACTGCCACCTACCCGGGTCTGTACCAAAAACAATGCGGGGGCAACACAGCCCCCTCATAGCCCTCGGGACCACCACCTTCCCGGGGCTAAATCCCACAATGGAGGGGGCGTGGCCTACGAAAACCTCTAGCAAATGCACTGTCTTGGGCTTACTGAAGGTAACGTGAGTAGTTGTTGGCCTTCAAGCACGTCCTTGTGGGCCAACTACATCTCCTGTTTCCTTCAGTCAGTCCCACACTGCGGGATTGCTGAAAGGTCTTCTTGGCCTGCGTTCTTTCTCTACCATTCTGCAAACACGCCTCTTGGCTCACTACTAGTTGGGGCATGAAGTCCTCTTGGCTGCTGAGGGTCCTATGGGGTGAATATCCCCTCCAGTTACCTCCAGTAAGTCCCACACAGCAAGTCCCTCACAGCAGTATTGCTAAGAGGTCTTCAGAGGTCATGCCCCCTTTCTCCACTACTCAGCAAATGCATCTCCTGGCACACTATTGGTTGGGGGATGAAATCCTTTTGTATGCTGAGGGATCTTCGGGGCCAGGAAGCCCTCCTTGTACTTTCTGTAAGTCCTACACAGAGGGATTCCTAAGAGCTTGTCAGAGACCCGCCCCCTTTCTTCACCACTCTGCCAATGTCATTACTTCTTAAAAAATATAGAAATTCACTGAAAAAATAAAAAGTTTGCAGGGGCTTGATAGTTAGGAATTAGCATTTAAAAAACTTTAGAAACTCACAGAAAAAAACAAAGGTTACAGAGACGTTATAATTAGGAAATGGAATTTTAAAAAAACATAGAAATTCACTGAAAAAACGAAAGGTTATATGGACATTATAGTTAGGCTCATGTTCCACTCGTACAAAACCAGTGAAATTCAGCAGTTATAGTTTGCTGAGCTAATTATAACTCACACATCGCAATGCACTGCTTCTGACCTCACATATTGCATCACTCATGATGTCATCAGTGATGTAACTGACCATGTCATGAGTGATGTAATATGTGAGGTCATAAGCAGTGCATTGCGCGGGTGGGACTTATAGTTAGCTCAGCTAACTATAACTGCTGAATTTCACTGGCTTTGTACAAGTGGAACTTGAGCCTAACTATAACATCCCTATAACCTTTGTTTTTTCTGTGAATTTCAATTTTTTTTTAATTTAATCTCCTAACCATAACTTACCTGTAACCTTTGGTTTTGTCAGTGAATATACATATATAAATAAATATATATATATGTTTATATATATATTCACTTTCAAAACCAAATATATATATATATAGTCATTAAAAAAAACAAAGGTTACAGGGATGGTATTGATTGGCTCAGTTTTCACTCGTACAAAACCAGTGAAATTCAGCAGCAGTTATAGTTAGCTGAGTTAACTATAACTTCTAAAACTTATCCCCTAGCAATGCACTGCTTAAGACCTCACATATTATATCACTCATTACAAGGTCAATGATATCACTGATGTGTGGTCTGTAAGTGGGAGTATCTGTGTCCGAGTGGGTCTGTCAGTGGGTGTGTGAGTGAGTGTCTAAGTGTCTGTGTGGGTGTGCCAGTAGCTGTGTGAGTGTCTCGGCCACAAAGGAACCATACCTGCCCCTTTATCCAATAAGAGTCCACAGTTTTGCACAAAATGTCTACTCAAGTGAAGTATTTTCTACTGGTTAATTAGTAAGGGCCTGATTATGAGTTTGGCAGTCCTGGAGCGGACTGCCACGCCAGTGTCCTGCTCCAAGACTGCTCAACTTGACCGCACGCCAGATTATGACTAAGCTCATGGCCTGGCACAGCGGTCCTTAGGCGTTCCCATGGTGGTGCCTATTAAAAAGACAACGCAATTGGAATGCCAAAGCCCATTCATGCATGGCATGTACTGTAAAGTCCATGCCGTGCAGGAAAGGGGGTGACAGCACACAGGGGGGCACAGCATGTATCCCCCTGCAGGCACCTCTTGGCTCTGAGGCAACAGGGGGCCCTGTATTTCCTCACCACCACAGTTTTCATGCTGATGAGGAAACTCGTAATATGCTTGGCAGTGCCGCAGCAGCACCACCAAGCATTTTGTGGCCTCAAGACTGCCGCGCCAACTCCAGGGATCGTGGTCCTTAAATGGTCTGACTGCCGTAGTCGTAATACCGCAGTCGGACCAATGATGCGGCGATCCACGACCACCACCGCACCTCCGCCACGGGTTTGGCTGTCCGATGGACCACCGAACTCGTAACCAAGCCCTTAGTGCTACCTCCTTGGGTAAATGTCCAGTATGCATTCTACACTACAACTGTGCAATAGACCACGAGGCAATGTCTCCAGCAACCTTGTGTGTGTTTTGGCCATATGATGGTTCCTCGTGCATCTTTTTCCAGAAACATGTGATAGCATGATCTTGCTATGGAGAAGACAACAAGACTACAAAGAGGAAAATATCCTCCAAACAAGGTCTTTCTTCTCAAGTATTTGAAACAAGTGCTTCTTTGTTTGGTGGAGACGTCCTCATATTCCTCGACATCAAGAGCACGCCACCAAAATCAGTGGGAAACATGCTGGGGGGCCACTTGTTAAGCTGCCCATCACCCTGGCAAAAAGGTAGGAAGACCTTTGCATACTACTAAGGTGTGTAGGGCCAAATGTTGAAGCTTCCAAGTGATTTATACATTTGAATACACTTAGCAATTTAAAGAGAGAACCATTGACTGTGCTCTCGTCAGGTAAGAACAAGAAAGGACCCACTCATCACACTCTCTACAGATTGTGCTCCAATAGAGCAACGAAGCATTCACCTCCACGAAGCATTTCAGACCGTCTTTCAATATGGAATTGCAGAGAAAGCTCACGTGCTTTGCCTTCACCAACCCAGGAGTTCGGATCATTTGTCCTTTACAGAATTGGAACTTCAGCTGAGGCACTTGCTATGTTTATTCTTGTAAGTGCTTCCTGTTGAGGTTTAATTTCTGTGAAATGAGCATCAGGTCCAGAATGGCCCGGGGTCCCCACCCCCTGAAGCCAAGCCAAATCCTAATAGGGCAGGGGGCTTCCCCCCTCCCTATTAGGATTTGGCCTGATTTCAGCCCGGAGACCCCATCCTCCGGGGCCCGGTCTCGTCTCCCTAGGTGCCCTGGCCCCACCTAGGGCATTTATTGTGCATGTTGGGGACTGCAAGGGGAGCCACAAGGCCCCCATGGTCCCAGCTGGCTCCCCACTTCCTGCGGAAGCCAGCATTGCTCCCACATGCAGCTGCTGGAAAGACAGCTCCCTGGTGTGGGAGAAATACTTTCATCTGTTTTCCTGCTCACATGTCTGCGGCAGGGAAAGAGATAAAAACTCAGCTTCCAGCATGTGGATGCATTTTGGCAGCTCTAGCTTGCTGGAATCGAAGTGCTTGATTTTAGTATGCCAGGAGTTGTGACAGCCAAGCAAAAGCAAACAGCTAACTCTCAAGGGTGGGCACCTCATCATATAGCAGGAACTGGCCCAGTGGGGTTATGGTCCAGGGTCATTAGGGGGCCCGAGGTCCTCTTCTTTACAATGCACAGTCTGGCACCGGGGAGGTGCTGTTCTCCTGGGCCGTATATGGCTCCCCTCCCATATTATGTGCATGGTTCCAGGGAGGTGGTGGTCCCGGGGCCCAGGCCAGCAATGGAGGGGGGTCTACACGGGCCCCCTCCTTTTTATTTATAAAGCCCCAGGGATGTGTTGTTCCCTGGGGCTCTCAGAGCCACAGGAGGAGAGTTGCATGGCCCTTCTCCATTTTTGATATGACTAGGCCAGCCCCGGGTAGGTGGGGGTCCCCAGGGCCAAGTTTGGCCTTGGAGAGGGGGGCCTTGTGCGCCCCCATCCTTATTTAAAAATAAAAACAAGCCCTTGTGACCTGGCCCACCTGGGGATGAATCTTCAAATAAGTGCGGGAGCCTGCATTTCTTTTTTTAAAATTTTTGCCGCAGATTTGCGACTCTGTTGTGACTTTGCAGTGATAACATAAAAAAACATGTGTTTGCCCTGGTGGGGTCCCAGGTGGACCCTAGGACCTGAGCTAGGGGGTCAGCGTATTCCTACTCTGCCCCCTTTTCTTTTTTTTATAAAACCTTTTTTTGGGACTCATCTGAAGTCGACTACCAAGATGGCTGCCAACACTTCCTGGTTGAAGTGTTGGCAGCCAATCAGATTTCATCACAGATAATCAGAGGATCTGTGTTCCTTGATATACAAATTTGGATTTCTTTTAATACGTCTAAAAATACTGAACGGATTTATATCAAATAACAAAAAGCACTCTTTCCGGACCAAGAGGTAGCTTTCTGCCAAATTGAGTGTAATTATGTCCAGCAGTTTTGGCTACAGTTGTGTTCAAAATTCCTATGGGAATTAACATATGAAACACACTTTTTTTGACACCCCCCATTTTTATCAGCACCTGCTTGATGGATTGCCCCAAAACATACTATGCACAACTATAATTACCGGGCACTTGTTTTGGAAAATTTCATAAAGATTTGTCAAACGGTGCCAAAGATGTAGGCAAGTCAAAAAAAGTTTTTCCTATAGAAACATGATCCTGACTAACACTACCTACTGGCAATATAATATATATATATATATATATATATATATATATATATATATATATATATATATATATATATATATATATATATATATATATATATATTCTGCTCCAAAGGTTGTCCACCAGGTGAGTAGCACTCGATCAGCAGCTTTGTTTATGAAAGGCAGGGACGAGGATCCACTTGTAGAAGCTGCTCCGTAATGGAAATGCCTGACGCGTTTCGAAGCTCCATATGCTTCTCTTCAGAGGCTTGAACGGAGACAATGTGTGCAAACGCTGAACCCACTTCGCCATTTTCATATTGCACACCCACCAATGGGAAGCTCAAATGAGACTGTGCATTGTGGGAAATGTGGTCCGGATAGCACACAAATCTTGTCCTGTAATCCCTGCAAGTGGACTCGTCCTCAATCCTGTTTGCGGCTGCTGACCCACGTAGCCCCCATGACATTACGGGGTGGTGCACACTCCGCGGCAGGACGGCCGCATATTACATTCTGCTCCAAAGGTTGTCCACCAGGTGAGTAGCACTCGATCAGCAGCTTTGTTTATGCAAGGCAGGGACGAGGATCCGCTTGTAGATGCTGCTTCGTAATGGAAATGCCTGACTCGTTTCGAAGCTCCATATGCTTCTCTTCAGAGGCTTGAATGGAGACAGTGTGTGCAAACGCTGAATCCACTTCGCCATTTTCATATTGCACACCCACCAATGGGAAGCTCGAATGAGACTGTGCATTTCCATTACGGAGCAGCTTTTACAAGCGGATCCTTGTCCCTGCCTATCATAAACAAAGCTGTTGATCGAGTGCTACTCACCAGGTGGACAACCTTTGGAGCAGAATATATATATGTATATATATCTCCAAGCTCCAAAGTACCCAATGTATAAGGAGCACTTGAACGGCAACATGCTCATGAAGAGCCTTTATGGTATACAATCTGCCGGCACAATGATAACTTTAAGCAGTTCAATTTGCCATGGATGCCTGATGAGTTTTGAAGTGTCCCCACTTCTCTTCAGAGGCTTTGGCAATTGAAGGCGCATAGGACACCACCCTCATCATTTAAATGCTCCAATGCATGCCCTGGATGGGACGCTCTGTTGCGACTAGCAGCGCATTATGGGCCTTGTAGTGTCCTTGTCTCCCGATGGATTAAACCCAGATCAGTTGACTGGGGGTGAGTGTTTGATTTGCTCAAGTGCTCCGTCCATCATCCCCTTTGGTATCGCTTTGTTCACCCTAAGTTGGCAGGGTATGCCCAGACGTGGGTCCCTTGCTCACTTTGCCACTGGATTCAAGCTAGCCTGGCTGATGACGGCTGAAATGCCAGAAACCGGTCCCAGGATGCTTGTTTCCGGTCCAGGGAAGACATGGCTTGGCAGTTCGGGCTGGACTGTTCCCATGAGGCACAGGGTCAGACTGATTTGCATATGGCCATGTCTGAACTGGGGTGGTGGAGTGAGCTAAAGAATGATGATGGATTAAACCCAGATCAGTTGACTGGGGGTGAGTGTTTGATTGGCTCAAGCGTTCCGTCCATCATCCCCTTTTGTATCGCCTTGTTCGCCCTAAGTTGGCGGGGGTATGCCCAGACGTGGGTCCCTTGCTCACTTTGCCACTGGATTCAAGCAAGCCTGGCTGATGATGGCTGAAATGCCAGAAACCGGTCCTAGGATGCTTGTTTCCGGTCCAGGGAAGACATGGCTTGACAGTTCGGGCTGGACTGTTCCCATGAGGCACAGGGTCAGACTGATTTGCATATGGCCATGTCTGAACTGGGGTGGTGGAGTGAGCTAAAGAATGATGATGGATTAAACCCAGATCAGTTGACTGGGGGTGAGTGTTTGATTGGCTCAAGCGTTCCGTCCATCATCCCCTTTTGTATCGCCTTGTTCGCCCTAAGTTGGCGGGGGTATGCCCAGACGTGGGTCCCTTGCTCACTTTGCCACTGGATTCAAGCAAGCCTGGCTGATGACGGCTGAAATGCCAGAAACCGGTCCCAGGATGCTTGTTTCCGGTCCAGGGAAGACATGGCTTGGCAGTTCGGGCTGGACTGTTCCCATGAGGCACAGGGTCAGACTGATTTGCATATGGCCATGTCTGAACTGGGGTGGTGGAGTGAGCTAAAGAATGATGATGGATTAAACCCAGATCAGTTGACTGGGGGTGAGTGTTTGATTGGCTCAAGCATTCCGTCCATCATCCCCTTTTGTATCGCCTTGTTCGCCCTAAGTTGGCGGGGGTATGCCCAGACGTGGGTCCCTTGCTCACTTTGCCACTGGATTCAAGCAAGCCTGGCTGATGACGGCTGAAATGCCAGAAACCGGTCCTAGGATGCTTGTTTCCGGTCCAGGGAAGACATGGCTTGGCAGTTCGGGCTGGACTGTTCCCATGAGGCACAGGGTCAGACTGATTTGCATATGGCCATGTCTGAACTGGGGTGGTGGAGTGAGCTAAAGAATGATGATGGATTAAACCCAGATCAGTTGACTGGGGGTGAGTGTTTGATTGGCTCAAGAGTTCCGTCCATCATCCCCTTTTGTATCGCCTTCAATTGCCAAAGCCTCTGAAGAGAAGTGGGGACACTTCAAAACGCGTCAGGCATCCATGGCAAATTGAACTGCTTAAAGTTATCGTTGTGCCGGCGGATTGTATACCATAAAGGCTCTTCATGAGCATGTTGCCGTTCGAGTGCTCCTTATACGTTGGGTACTTTGGAGCTTGGATATATATATATATATATATATATATATATACATTTATTTTTTTCACTAAAAAAAACAAAGGTTTCAGGAACATTATAGTTAGGGTCAAATTTTACGCATACAAAACCAGAGAAATTAAGCCGTTATAGATACCTGAGTTAACTATAACTCGTGCCCCTGCAATGCAATGCTTATGACCTCACATATTACATCACTCATGACATGGTCAGTGACATCACTGATGACATCACTGATGAAATCTCAAATGACATCAGTGATGACATCATCCACAGCAAACCTGACTCACTCACACCCTTATAGCATCTTTTATACACCCACTGCCACTCCCACACAACCATTCACAAACCCATTCACAGAGCCAGACCAGTACTAACACACCCACTCACTGATTCATAGATTTAGACACACATCCACTTGTTCACCCATGCTGACACTCATAGACCCACTCTCTCAATAATACAGCCATTGACATATCCATTCATACACCCATTCAGGCAATCACACACTGAGTAAGTCACCCATAGAACTACTCACACCCCTAGACACTCACCTATACAGTCAATAACACAGCCACTTACTCACCCAAACAGATACTCACACACCCACTTACTTACTCTTACAAATAGCAACACATACTCACTCACCTATACAGTCATTGACAGAAGCATGCACTCATCCATATAGCCGCTTTCACATTCACTCACTCACACATACAGTCACTCAAATACCCAGTCTCTCACCTATACTGCCTTTCGCATACCCAGTAACTTACTCATACTGATACAAGCACTCAATCACTGATACAGCAATACAGACACTCACTCACCCATTACAGCTTTTCACACACATACTCAAAAGTCAAAACACCTTACAGCCACTGACTCACCCACTCACTCATCCCTACAGGCAGTCACACACCTTCTCACCCACACACACAGACACCCAGAAAACCACAGAGGTAGTCAGACAACCAATCAATCACCCATATAGCCAATCATGTACCCACTAACACACTCATACACCCACTTAGACATCAACTGACAGACAGATACACACATTCCCACAACCAGTAACTCACCCATACATTCACTGTGACCCCTAATCACTCACTTATACAGTCAGTCACTCACCCACTCAGTCATCAATAAGTCACTCAATCACCCACTGATTCACCAACACACCTTGGTATATATATTTAACACTCATACATTTTTTTAAAGCACTCAGTCACTGGATGTTGTCATCACTGATGTCGTTATTGATGTCATTGGAGATGTCATTGGTGATGTCATCATGGATGTCTCTGACCATGTCATGAGTGATGTAATATGTTAGGTCATAAGCAGTGCATTGCGGCGGCGCGAGTTATAGTTAACTCAGGTAACTATACCAGCTGAATTTCTCTGGTTTTGTATGAGTGAAATCTGACCCTAAGTGTAACGTCCCTGTAACCTTTGTATTTTTTGGTGAATTTCTTAGTTTTTTCTAATGTTGTTTGCTAACTATAAAGTCCTTGTAACCACTGTTTTTTTCAGTGAATTGCTAAGGTTTTTTAAATGCTAATTCCTAACGATAATATCCCTGTAATCTTTGTTTTTTTGTGTGAATTTCTGAGGTTTTTTAACTAGCAGTCACGTTTGCAGAGTGGTGGAGAAAGGGGGCTGGGCCTCTGATCAGCTCTCATTAATTCCACTGCGTAGGACTTGCAGGAGGTACCAGGAGGGCTTCTTGGCCCCCAAGGTCCCTCTGGAGCCAAGGAAACTTTATCCCCCAACTAGTAGTGCGCCAGGGGGCACGTTTGCAGACTGGTGGAGAAAGGGGGCATGATCTCTGACAACTTCTTAGTAATCCTGCTGTGTGGGACTTACTGCAGGTAACAGGAGGGGAAGTTGGCCTCCAAGGACCCTCAAGAGCCAAGAGGACTTCATCCCCCCAATAGTAGTAGCCGCATGCCCCCGCATTAAAAAAATTAGCCCCGGGCAGGTGGCGGTACCAAGGGGCTGCGTGAGGGGCTGGAGCCCCCCACACATTATAATTATAATAAAATGTAGCCCCGGGGAGGTGGCAGTCCCGGGGGCTGTGGGGGCCTGCCCAGCCCCCCGCAGCCCTGGGCACCACCACCTTTCTGGGGCAAGCAGTAGTAACAATGTGGGGAGACCCACCCATCCCCCCACAGCCCTGGGGCTCACAACCCTCGGGGCAAAATCAAACAAAGGAGGTGTGCTGTGCGGCACCCCTCCTGGAGACAAACATGGTTCTGGGGACTGTCAACCCTCAGGGCTCCTGCTATGTCCCGGGTTGCCCACACCTGGGACATAGCTGTTTGCTATGGCTTGGTGGGAGCTTTACCGCTCCTGCCAAGCCATATCAAACTGTGCTCTGCTTTGAGCAAGCAAGAGCATTTTGCTCTCGCTTGCTCAAAGCGGAGCATAATTGCTTTGACAGAGAGGGAGCTGCATGTTAGCAGCTCTCCCTCTGTCAAAGCAATGCCGGCTCCCGCAGGAGGCGCAGAGCCAGCAGGGACCACAGGGGCCTTAAGTGAGTTGTTGTGGGAGTGGCTTTACTGGAGAGTGAGTGTCTGTGTGAATGACTATATTGGTGAGTGAGCGGATGTTTGAGTGCTTGTATGGATGTGTGAAAGGGTATATAAGTGGCTGTGTGGATGTGTGAGTGAGTGTGTGAGTGCTTGTATGGGTAAGTGAGTGGCTGTGTTGAGAGGCTTTATGGGCAAGTAGTGGGTGTGTCAGTGAGTGTGTAGGTAAATAGGTGGGTATGTGAGTAGCTGTATAGGTGGGTGTGTGGCTACATGACTGCTGTACTGGTGAGTGACTGGTTGCATAAGAAGCTGTATGGGTGTAGGAGAGTAGGATCTGCCTCTTATGTTGCCCCCACTTTTTTTTTTGATGTTTACACTGGTTTCTGGCTATAGTCTGGCTGAGACCCTGCCAATCAGGGCCCCAGCCTCCCTGTTCTCTCTAAACGACTTGGAGTGCACTCTAGGTGCACTAGTGATTGGATACTGTGGTACCTTATGAGTCCCTAGTATATGGTACCTTAGGTACCAAGGGCATAGGTACTTCACAGGCCTACCAGGGGCTGAAGCATGTATTATGCCACCCCTGGGAAGCAGACTAAATCTGACACCACAGGCCTGCTACTGCAGCCTGGGTGAGGAGGTGCTAGCACCCCTCACTGAGATATAGGTTCCCTATATCTCTCCTGCACACACATTGAGACTTATCAGTCACCCCTAAAGCAGGCCCTATCAATCCTGAGGGCAGGGTGCTTAGTTTCCATGTGAGGGGGTGCCTCTGCCTGAGCAGGGCCCCTCTGCAGCCCTCAGAGTCCATTCTCTGGGGCTGTTTGTGAATGCAGTCAAACCATATACTCTTAAGTGCATTATATCCTCGCAGTAAATGCTAACTCTGGAATGGCTGCATCAAAACATGTTGTGTTTGGTGTCAAACACTTTGGAATCATACCCCCACACCAGTAACTGGTGTGGGAGTATGATCCCACCCTTCTAGAGGGATAGACATGTAGCTACTGTGGAAACGCGGTAGAATCCTGAAGAGCCCTGGCATCACAAAATGGATGCCACCAGTCACAGACACTGGGCTGCCCTCCTGCTGATGACCGACACTCGCAGTGGAGGAGGCCCAACAATAGATATCCTGTCCCAAGGGGGTGTGACCACCTCCCAGACAGGGTTTAGTGTATTGGGGCTGGGTGGGTGCACTCCTAGAGTGCTTTGAAGTCCTGCACTGGGGGAGCAAAAGGCTCCTCTGTGCATACCCCAGTTCAAACCGGCTCAGGGGCTACCTGCCCCTGCTCTGGCACGAAACTGGACAAAGGGAAGTGGGTGTAGCCACCCCCTCCCCTGACCCTCCCATAGGTGGGGTCATAGAGCTAGTCCCTCCCTTTCTATTAGTATAAGAGGGGGAACCTGTGCATTGCACCCTAGATACCCCTGGACGATGCTCTACAAGAAGAATCCTGGACCTTCGACGTTCCACTACCTTTGGAAGACAGAAGAATCTCCCTTGGAGTCAAGGAGTGACTCCCCTGCTTGGCAGGAACCAAAAACAACAACGACAGTCGCAAACTACGCCGCTCCCGCCGGAGCCCGAAGTCCCTGCATCCCAGGAAGAATATTTCCTAACTTCTCCAAGGCCATCGTGAGTCCCCAGCGAAGCTGAGGCAAGTGGACCCCACGAGCAACGAGGAACCGCAGACCCTGGGTACCGTGCACTATTGTCGAGTGCAACCCCTTCACGACATTCCACGAACTTGTGCTTTAGACCACGTGTGGTTCCAGCCTCCAGCAGAGAACCCTCCCAAAATCAGAGGCCTACATCATCCCGAGTGACCGTGGGCCCCTGTTGAGTGAATCCTTCTGAGGCATCTTCGCGATCCCTGGCCAGCCGGCTTGTGGGTCCCCAGAAGACTTTCTAAAGAAACCAAAGGACTCCCCTGGTTGCTCCAGGCCTGCCCTGACCTACCTTCGCTGGGTAAGTTCCTCAGACCTTGCTGGTCTGCACCATTGACTCTTCCTTTCCACCACGAGACTTGCTGCTACCAAGGTTTGTTGGCTCCAATCGGGTCGCCGACACCGCAGTCAGCTGCAGACTTTGTGGGAGACGCTGAATCCAGCTCCTGGCCATCCTCGACGCCACCTGGACCTCGTGGTCGAAGAGTCAAGACACCAGTGAACGACCTGAATCTGTCGACGACGGTGGGCATTCATCTTCCTTGCCCCGGGTCACTGCCAAGTGCCCTTGAACACTGTCCCCTCTGCTTTCAGGTCTTCCTCCTTCCGAATCCAGGCTTGGATTCTAACAGACACTTCTTCTGTCGCCGCAAGCAGCAAGTCTTCACTGGCTCCCATTGAAAACGACGCCGCGACCCGACACCAAAGGACACCTATGCACCCGGCTCCCCTGGGTGAGGTAACTTTAGCATTACAGTACTCCTGTGGGTGTGGGCCCTAGAACTACTTACCCTGTAAGTGGCTTGCTTGTAGCTACCCTAGAAGTGCCCTAAAACTCTTATTTTCTAAGTGCGACAATTGCGCTGACTCGTACAGGGTTCGCGTCTGTGTTAGACACATCGCGTCCATCTCCCTTGTAACTCTATCTGTAACCGTGTCCTTCGACTCGTACTGAGTCCGATCGGTGTTCGCCTCAAACACACAAGGGGCCTGTAACATTGAAATCTCCATTGCGCTGACTCGTACAAGGTTCGCGTCTGTGTTAGACACAGCGCGTCCATCTCCCTTGCAACTCTATCTGTAACCGCGTCCTTCGACTCGTACAAGGACCGATCGGTGTGTTCGCCTCGAACACGCAAGGGACCTTTAACATTGAAATCCCAATCGCGTCTGTTCGCATAGACTCAGACAGGACTCGCACCGGTGCCTGAACACCGCGTCCATCCCCTGTGGGTCTCCTACAACTACCTGGGGTGGTTCTAGGGGGTCCCTCGATTCTATATGCCCTAGACCTAGGTCTAGCCAAACTAAGATTGTGATATTGGATTGTGCTAACTTATTTGTGATAACTTTGCATTGTACATAAGTTCCTGACTTCTAATCTCATAAAGAGATTAGTAGAGAGTTGTTTAGTAATAAATACATATATATTTGATATATATACCTGTGTGGTGTCTTTTCATTTGGTGATTCAAGAGATTGTGTGGTAAAACAAGCTGCTTTACATTCCTCCAAGACTTAGCCTGAAGGCTGCTCTCCACAGCTACCACTAGGCTAGCTTTCTATAAAGGTTGTCTTAAACCTACCTACCATAAGAGTCGAATTGTTCTGGTGCAAGGTGCCCACCCTAACAAGTGGACAGCATATACCAGGCCAACTTCTCACATTGGTGGCAGCGTGTGGGATTCCAGCTTGCTATTGTTTTACCAGAAAATCTCTATTTGAATTACTAACTGAAAACCACTATAGGTACTCAAGGTACATATAAAGTCAAGCTTAGTATCAATAAGTTCTACTGAACTTAGAGCTGTGTGCCAAGGGATAGCACATCCTTTCTACAGCTCAAGCTAGGATCAGTAGGCCACAAACTAGTATAGGTAGTACAACACTGCACAACACTAGAATGTCCTTAAGGGATGGACCCAGTGGATCCACTCAGCTTCAGTATAAGGACATGACTTTCTTTGACTTGAAAGCCATGTGTGCTGAAAGGCACCTGAAGATAGGACAGAGTCCCTCCACACTACACCGGATAGATCTGCTGACAGCAGATGATCTTAGATTAGCTCTAGGAGCTAATGGGTCTGAATCAGGGGGTGGGTCAATTACAGTGTCTGGGTCAGATGATGAACATCAAGTTGACCAAGACTCGGTGATTGTAGGGCCAGGCCCCAAGGGGTCTGAAAAGGACAGAGGAATTCTCCCTAAGAGAACTGACACAGTGGAGGAGAGGCATAGGTCCCTTTCTAGGGACTCTGACCACTCCTATCACTCTGGCAGAGAATTTGTCCACCAGAGGAACTCCTACTTCCCCAGAAGAGAGACCTCCTCTGAAAGACTGTGCAAGCTGCTGCAGTATGAGGAAGCAAGGTTTGCCCTCAAAACCAAGCAGTTGGCATTAGATAGAGAAGACTTTGAGCTCCAGAGAGCTTCTAGAAAAGAGGGGTTAGAACCCCCTGGTGGCAGCAACAGTGTCCCTAGAGGCAGAGAATATATTCCAGACCATAGGAACCTGAGCAAGGTTGTTCCTCCCTACCAGAGTGGGGATGATATCCATAAGTGGATAACTGCTATGGAAAGGGCCTGTAAAGTACAACAGGTCCCCCAAAAGCAGTGGGCAGCAATCTCGTGGCTCTCCTTTTCAGATAAAGGTAGAGACAAGCTCCTCACTGTTAGAGAAGAGGATGCTGATGACTATGAAGTCCTGAAGAGTGCACTGATAGATGGGTTTGGCTTAACCACTGAGCAGTACAGGTTGAAGTTCAGAGACACCCAGAAGGCACAGACTCAGGACTGGACTGACTTTGTAGATTGTGCAACCAAGGCTCTGGAGGGTTGGCTGGTTGGCAATAGGGTTACTGATTTCAAGGGATTGTATAATCTAATGATGAGAGAACAGATCCTTAATAATTGCCAGAACCAGTTGTTGCATCAATACCTGGCAGACTCAGATCTGACCTCTCCCCAAGAATTGGGAAAGAAGGCAGACAAATGGGTCAGAACCAGGGTGAGGCAGAAAACCCAGAACCAAGGGGGTGACACAAAGAAGCAGGATCAGAAGGGCTCTGAGAAAAGTGGGGATAAGTCAAAAGACCAGAAGTCTTCACAAGGGCCCCAAAAATCTGCATCTGGTGGGGAGTCACAAAACAACAACGGAAAAGGCCAAAAGAAGCCCTGGTGCAAATTCTGTAAACAGAAAGGGCACTGGACTTCTGATTGTAACAAGTCCAAAGACCAAACCACCACCACTCCTGCCCCTAAGGCAACTGTTCCCCCTAGTTCAGCTACTGGTGGAGGTGGTACTCAGAAGAAGGGTGTAGTAGGGTTGACCCTGGGTTCTGAAGTGGACTCTGGCTTAGTAAGAAAACCCACTCAGGCAATGCTGATCTGTGATGGAGACATTGACATGTCCTTCCTAGTAAGCCCCAGTAATCTGGGCAAATACAAACAGCAGCCGGTAATCAATGGCAAACAGGCTTTGGCATTTAGGGACACAGGTGCTAGTGTCACCATGGTGGCAGAGGATCTTGTGGACCCTGGACAGATCATCCTGGGTGAAATGTACCAGGTGACCAATGCAAGCAATGCCAGGACCAACCATAGTCTGGCAGTTGTGAATTTCTCCTGGGGAGGGGTAACTGGCCTCAAGAAGGTTGTAGTCAGTGCAGACCTCCCTGTAGAATGTCTATTGGGCAATGATCTAGAGACTTCAGCCTGGTATGAAGTAGAGTTATGGACTCATGCTGAGATGTTGGGCATCCCTGCAGAGGTATTTGCTGTGACCAGGTTACAAGCCAAAATGCATGACACTGAACCAGCTCTGGATCCTGAAACTATGGACCAGATGCTTCCCAAGAAGAGGAGCTGTAGGGTTAGGGCAGTGCCTTCCCCTCTGTCTCAGATCACAGATTCCCCTCTTGAGGGAGGAGAAGCAGATCCTGAAGAAGGAACTACCCCAGAGGAACTTGAGCCTGATCAGGTTGAGTTCTTGGGGGCAGGGGGCCCTTCTAGGGAAGATCTGAGTAAGGAGCAACAGTGCTGCCCCTCTCTTGAACCCCTCAGACAGCAGGCTGCTGCTGAGGCTGCTGGGAGTGCTAGTGGGTCCCATAAAGTTTATTGGGATGAGGGACTCCTATATTCTGAAGGTAGAGATCCAGCCCCTGGAGCCACCAGGAGGTTGGTAGTACCTCAGAAGTTTAGGGGTTCCTCTTGACCCTAGCACATGACATCCCTTTGGCAGGTCACTTGGGCCAAAACAAGACCTGGGACAGGCTTGTTCCACATTTTCATTGGCCACATATGTCAGAGGACACAAAGGAGTTTTGTCGCTCCTGTGTCACATGCCAAGCCAGTGGCAAGGCAGGTGGCACAACAAAGGCCCCCCTGATTCCACTACCTGTGGTGGGGTACCCTTTGACAGGGTAGGGATTGACATTGTTGGTCCCCTTGACCCTCAAACTGCATCTGGGCACAGATTTATCCTGGTGGTAGTGGATCATGCCACCAGGTACCCAGAGGCAATTCCCCTGAGGACCACCACAGCCCCTGTGGTGGCAAGAGCCCTCATTGGAGTCTTCTCCAGAGTGGGTTTCCCAAAGGATGTCATTTCTGACAGAGGTACCAACTTCATGTCAGGATACTTGAAGGCAATGTGGAAGGAGTGTGGTGTAACTTATAAGTTCACCACCCCCTATCACCCACAATGCAATGGGTTGGTTGAACGCTTCAACAAAACCCTGAAGGGAATGATTAAAGGACTCCCAGAGAAGCTTAGGTGGAAATGGGACCTTCTTCTTCCCTGCCTGTTGTTTGCATACAGAGAAGTTCCACAGAAGGGGGTTGGTTACAGCCCATTTGAGCTTCTGTTTGGGCATCCTGTAAGAGGTCCATTGTGTTTGGTAAAAGAGGGCTGGGAGTTACCTCTCAAGCCCCCCAAACAAGATGTGATGGACTATGTACTTGGTCTCCGCTCCAGGATGGCTGAATACATGAAAAAGGCAACCAAAAACCTGGAGGCCAGCCAAGAATTACAAAAAGCTTGGCATGACCAAAAGGCTGTACTGACTGTATACCAGCCAGGACAGAAAGTATGGGTGTTGGAGCCAGTGGCCCCAGCAGCCCTCCAAGACAAATGGAGTGGCCCCCATACAATAGTTGAGCAAAAGGGAGAAGTCACCTATCTGGTGAATCTTGGAACTCCCAGGAGCCCCCTGAGGGTGCTCCATGTCAACAGATTAAAACCATATGTTGACAGGGCTGACATGGGCTTGCTCATGGCAACTGATGAGGAACAGGAGGAGGAGAGTGACCCTCTCCCTGAACTGCTCTCGCAGAACCCTGATGATGGGTCAGTAGATGGTGTTGCTTTGGCAAGCAGCCTCACTGACCATCAGCAAATTGAGTGCAGACAAGTTCTGCAGCAGTACAGACATATGTTTAGCCTGACCCCTAGTCAGACTTCCTGGTGCACCCATGAGGTGGACACTGGAGACAGTCTGCCTGTCAAGAGTAAAATCTACAGGCAACCTGACCATGTCAGGGACTGTATCAGGACTGAAGTCCAGAAGATGTTGGAGTTAGGTGTGATTGAGCCTTCAGATAGCCCATGGGCTAGCCCAGTAGTCCTAGTACCCAAACCTCATACCCAGGGTGGTAAGAAAGAAATGAGGTTTTGTGTAGACTACAGAGGCCTCAATGCAGTCACTAGGACTGATGCCTATCCCATACCAAGGGCAGATGAGCTGATTGATACTTTGGCCTCAGCCAAGTATCTAAGTACATTTGACCTAACAGCTGGCTACTGGCAGATCAGGTTAGCTGATGATGCAAAAGCCAAAACAGCATTTTCAACCCCTGGTGGGCACTACCACTTTGTGGTGATGCCCTTTGGATTGAAAAAGGCACCTGCCACTTTTCAGAGGTTGGTGAACAAAGTTCTGGCAGGAATGGAAACTTATTGCTCAGCTTATCTAGATGATATTGCTGTCTTTAGTTCCTCCTGTCAGGATCACCTGGTCCACCTCAGAAATGTTTTGGAGGCTCTGCAGAAAGCAGGCCTCACTATCAAGGCCACTAAGTGCCAGATAGGGCATAGTCAGGTTGTATACCTGGGCCACCTTGTGGGTGGAGGCCAGGTTCAGCCTTTACAGAGCAAAATCCAAACCATAATGGAATGGGTTGCTCCAACCACCCAGACACAGGTGAGAGCCTTCTTAGGCCTGACTGGGTACTATAGGAGGTTTTTGAAGGGATATGGATCTATAGTGACCCCTTGAATGATCTAACCTCAAAGAAAATGCCAAAAAAGGTTCAGTGGACAGCTAGCTGTCAGAAGGCATTTGAAGACCTAAAGCAGGCCATGTGCACTGTCCCCATCTTACAGAGTCCAGACTACACCAAAAAGTTCATTGTCCAAACAGATGCTTCTGAGCTGGGTGTGGGAGCTGTACTGTCTCAACTGAATGATGAAGGTCAAGACCAGCCAGTAGCTTTCATTAGCAGAAGGCTGACCCCTAGAGAGAAACGTTGGTCAGCTATAGAGAGGAGGCCTTTGCTGTGGTGTGGGCCCTGAAGAAGCTGAGGCCATACTTGTTTGGCACTCTCTTCATAGTTCAGACTGACCACAAGCCCCTCCTATGGCTTAAACAGATGAAAGGAGAAAACCCAAAACTTTTGAGGTGGTCCTTTTCCCTACATGGGATGGACTATACAATGGAACATAGACCTGGGACCCAACATGCCAATGCAGATGGACTCTCAAGGTATTTCCACTTAGAACACGAAGACTCAACTGGTCAAGGTTAGTTTAGTGTCCCTGCGTTTGGGGGGGGTTGTGTAGGAGAGTAGGATCTGCCTCTTATGTTGCCCCCACTTTTTTTTTGATGTTTACACTGGTTTCTGGCTATAGTCTGGCTGGGACCCTGCCAATCAGGGCCCCAGCCTCCCTGTTCTCTCTAAATGACTTGGAGTGCACTCTAGGTGCACTAGTGATTGGATACTGTGGTACCTTATGAGTCCCTAGTATATGGTACCTTAGGTACCAAGGGCATAGGTACTTCACAGGCCTACCAGGGGCTGAAGCATGTATTATGCCACCCCTGGGAAGCAGACTAAATCTGACACCACAGGCCTGCTACTGCAGCCTGGGTGAGGAGGTGCTAGCACCCCTCACTGAGATATAGGTTCCCTATATCTCTCCTGCACACACATTGAGACTTATCAGTCACCCCTAAAGCAGGCCCTATCAATCATGAGGGCAGGGTGCTTAGTTTCCATGTGAGGGGGTGCCTCTGCCTGAGCAGGGCCCCTCTGCAGCCCTCAGAGTCCATTCTCTGGGGTTGTTTGTGAATGCAGTCAAACCATATACTCTTAAGTGCATTATATCCTCGCGGTAAATGCTAACTCTGGAATGGCTGCATCAAAACATGTTGTGTTTGGTGTCAAACACTTTGGAATCATACCCCCACACCAGTAACTGGTGTGGGAGTATGATCCCACCCTTCTAGAGGGATAGACATGTAGCTACTGTGGAAACGCAGTAGAATCCTGAAGAGCCCTGGCAGCACAAAATGGATGCCACCAGTCACAGACACTGGGCTGCCCTCCTGCTGATGACCGACACTCGCAGTGGAGGAGGCCCAACAATAGATATCCTGTCCCAAGGGAGTGTGACCACCTCCCAGACAGGGTTTAGTGTATTGGGGCTGGGTGGGTGCACTCCTAGAGTGCTTTGAAGTCCTGCACTGGGGGAGCAGAAGGCTCCTCTGTGCATACCCCAGTTCAAACCGGCTCAGGGGCTACCTGCCCCTGCTCTGGCGTGAAACTGGACAAAGGGAAGTGGGTGTAGCCACCCCCTCCCCTGACCCTCACATAGGTGGGGTCATAGAGCTAGTCCCTCCCTTTCTTTTAGTATAAGAGGGGGAACCTGTGCATTGCACCAAAGATACCCCTGGACGACGCTCTACAAGAAGAATCCTGGACCTTCGATGTTCCACTACCTTTGGAAGACTGAAGAATCTCCCTTGGAGTCAAGGAGTGACTCCCCTGCTTGGCAGGCACCAAAAACGATAACGACGGTCACAAACTATGCCGCTACCGCCGGAGCCCGAAGTCAATGCAACCCAGGAAGAGGATTTCCTGCCTTCTCCAAGGCCATCGTGAGTCCCCAGCGAAGCTGAGGCAAGTGGACCCCACGAGCAACGAGGAACCACAGACCCTGGGTACTGTGCACTATTGTCGAGTGCAACCCCTTCACGACGTTCCACGAACTTGTGTTTTAGACCACGTGTGGTCCCAGCCTCCAGCAGAGATCCCTCCCAAAATCAGAGGCTTACATTGTCCCGAGTGACCGTGGGCCCCTGTTGAGTGAATCCTCCTGAGGCATCTTTGCGATCCCTGGCCAGCCGGCTTGTGGGTCCCCAGAAGACTTTCCAAAGAAACCGAAGGGCTCCCCTGGTTACTCCAGGCCTGCCCTGACCTACCCTCGCTGGGTAAGTTCCTCAGACCTTGCTGGTCTGCACCATTGACTTTTCTTTTCCACCACAAGACTTGCTGCTACCAAGGTTTATTGGTTCCAATCGGGTCGCCGACACCGCAGTCAGCTGCAGACTTCGTGGGACACACTGAATCCAGCTCCTGGCCATCCTCGACACCTCCTGGATCTCGTGGTCGAAGAGTCAAGACACCAGTGAACAACCTGAATCTGTCGACAACGGTGGGCATTCATCTTCCTTGCCCCGGGTCACTGCCAAGTGCCCTTGAACACTGTCCCCTCTGCTTTCAGGTCTTCCTCCTTCCGAATCCAGGCTTGGATTCCAACGGACACTTCTTCTGTCGCCGGAAGCAGCAAGTCTTCACTGGCTCCCATTGAAAACGACGCCGCGACCCAACACCAAAGGACACCTATGCACCCGGCTCCCCTGGGTGAGGTAACTTTAGCATTACGGTGCTCCTGTGGGTGTGGGCCCTAGAACTACTTACCCTGTAAGTAGCTTGCTTGTAGCTACCCTAGAAGTGCCCTAAAACTCTTATTTTCTAAGTGCGACAATTGCGCTGACTCGTACAGGGTTCGCGTCTGTGTTAGACACATCGCGTCCATCTCCCTTGTAACTCTATCTGTAACCGTGTCCTTCGACTCATACTGAGTCCTATCGGTGTTCGCCTCGAACACACAAGGGGCCTGTAACATTGAAATCTCCATTGCGCTGACTCGTACAAGGTTCGAGTCTGTGTTAGACACAGCGCGTCCATCTCCCTTGCAACTCTATCTGTAACCGCGTCCTTCGACTCGTACAAGGACCGATCGGTGTGTTCGCCTCGAACACGCAAGGGACCTTTAACATTGAAATCCCAATCGTGTCTGTTCGCATAGACTCAGACAGGACTCGCACCAGTGCCTGAACACCGCGTCCATCCCCTGTGGGTCTCCTACAACTACCTGGGGTGGTTCTAGGGGGTCCCTTGATTCTATTTGCCCTAGACCTAGGTCTAGCCAAACTAAGATTGTGATATTGGATTGTGCTAACTTATTTGTGATAACTTTGCATTGTACATATGTTCCTGACTTCTAATCTCATAAAGAGATTAGTAGAGAGTTGTTTAGTAATAAATACATATATATTTGATATATATACCTGTGTGGTGTCTTTTCATTTGGTGATTCAAGAGATTGTGTGGTAAAACAAGCTGCTTTACATTCCTCCAAGACTTAGCCTGAAGGCTGCACTCCACAGCTACCACTAGGATAGCTTTCTATAAAGGTTGTCTTAAACCTACCTACCATAAGAGTCGAATTGTTCTGGTGCAAGGTGCCCACCCTAACAAGTGGACAGCATATACCAGGCCAACTTCTCACAATGGGTGAGTAATTGGTTGTGTGAGTGGCTGTACGAGTAAGTGTGTGTGTGAGTATTGGTATAGGTCTGTGAATGGGTATGTGAGTAGTTGTGTGTGTGTGAGTGGGTGTACGTGTAGTTGAATGTGGGTGTGAGTGGATCTGTGGATGATGTCATCAGTGATGTCATTTGAGATGTCATCAGTGATGTCACTGACCATGTCATGAGTGATGTTATATGTGAGGTCATAAGCAGTGCATTGCAGAGGCATTAGTTATAGTTAACTATAACTTAACTATAACTGCTGAATTTCACTGGTTTTGTATGAGTGATTTCTGAGACGAACTATAACGTCCCTGTAACCTTTGTTTTTTTCAGTGAATATGTGAATATGCGGTCGCCAGTAGGTAGTTATAGTTAGGACCTAGTTTCCATAGGAAAAGCGTTTTTTGATATGCCAATATCTTTGGCACCATTTGACTAATGTTCGCAAAATTTTCAAAACTAATGGCCCGCTCTGGTCAGCTCCTGTCTTGAAAGTTTCGGGGTGATTCGTCAAGCGGGGGCCGAGAAAAAAGGGGGGTCCCAAAACGCGTTCTCCATGTTAATTTCAGTAGGAACTTTTGTCGCGGCTACAGCCTGAACTGCTGAATGGAATTACATCAAATGTGGCAGAGAGGTAGCTCTTGGTCCAGAGTGCACTCTTTGCTTTAAATGGTGGAAATCCGTTCAGTAGTTCCTGAGAAAATAAAAAATAAAAAATATTGCTATCTGGTGACCACGGTGGATCCGCAAACTCTCCCAAACACGAGCTTCAATCTGATTGGCTGCCAACACTTCAAACCAAGAAGTGTTGGCAGCCATCTTGTGACTCAGTAGAACTTAGTCACAAGAAAAAAGGTTAAAAATGAAGAAAAGGGGGCAGGCTAGAATCACCCTGACCCCCTAGGCATGCTCAGGGGGTCCCACAGGGACCCCCAGGGCCCAAAAAAGCATTTTGTTAAAAAAAAAAATTCAGCGGGATTCGCGATGGGTCCGCAAATCCGGCTGAAAAAATTTATAAAAAACGAAGCGTGGAAAACGAAGCGTGGACTCCCGTGCTTTGTTTTCTAGAAGCACCCGGGTGGGCCAGGTTCAAGGGGCAATACAAAATTATCATGTGGGGGCCTGCTGGGGGCCCCAGGGACCGCCACCTCCCTGGGGCTTTGTTATTATTGTGCAGGAGGCATGCAGCCCCCCCGCAGCCCTCCCTGGGACCACCACCTCCCTGGGGCTTTTCATTAAAAAGTGTGTGGGGGGCTCCTGCCCCCCTCACACTGCCCCAGGGACCGCCACATCCCCGGGGCATAACAAATTACATGCAGGGGCCTCGCGGGCCCCCCCAAGACCCGGGGACTGCCACCTCCCCGGGGCTTCAATTTAAATAAACAAGTGTGGGGGAGCTCCTGCCCCCCCACTGCCCCGGGGACCACCACCTCCCCGGGGCACACTGAAATTAAGGGTGGGGGGCCTTGCGGGCCCCTCCAAGGCCCAGGGACCACCACCTCCCTAGTGCTCCAGAACAATTAAAGAAGTGTGGGGGGCTCCTGCCCCCCCACACTGCCCCAGGGACCACCACCTCCTGGGCTCAAATTATCCTAATGCGGGGGTCGTTGCGGACCCCCGGCCCCGGGGACCATCACCTTCCCAGGGCAACATACATGTTGGGAGGGGGACGTGCGGCCCCCCTCCTGGAGGCCTCCATGGCCTTGTGGACCACCACCCCCCAGGGCCGGCTCCAGCAATGTCACGGGGTGCCCACCATTGCAGTTTGCAATGACAGGGCGGGAGCACAGCTCCCGCCCTGTCATTGATAACTTTACTTTGCTTCATGGAAGCGAAAGCTGGAAACCGGCTCTCGCTTCCATGAAGTAAAGCAGATTGCTTTTGGACAAGGGGAGCTGTATGTCAGCAGCTCCCCTTGTCCAAAAGCAATGCCGGCTCCCGAGGAGACGGGGAGCAGGCTGGGACCACGGGGGCATTGTGGCTCCCCCGCGGTCCCCAACAAAGAGGCCAGGCCCTGGGGGATGGGGTCCCCGGGGCCAAAAGTGGCCCAGGGAAGGGGGGTCACTCGGCCCCCCTCCTTTTTCATAAAAAAAAAAAATTAAGGCCGGGCCCCGGGGGATGGGGTTCCCAGGGCCAAAATTGGCCTCAGGAGGGGGGCCATGCGAGAGGGGGGCCATGCGGCCCCCCTCCACAATTAAAAAAGAGTAAGGCTGGGCAGGCCCCGGGGGATGGGGTCCCCGGAGCCAATAGTGGCCAAGGGAAGGGGGCCACGAGCCCCCTTCCATAAAAAAACTTTGCCGGGCCCCAGGAGATGTGGTCCCCGGGGCCTAAATCAGCCTGGGGAGGGGGGCCGCATGGCCCCCCTCCCTTTTAAAGATAAAAAAGAAAGAAAGGCCTAGCCCAGGGGGATGGGGTCCCCAGGGCCTCAGTAGGGGGGCCTCGCTCCCCCCTCCCTTTTCAAATAAAAAAAAAAAATGGCTCAAGCCCCGGGGATGGGGTCCCTGGGGCCCAAAAGGTTCTAGAGAAGGGGGGCCACACTGCCCCCCTCCCTAAAATAAAAAAATAAAAAAGAAACTGGCAACTCGCCGGAGGCACCGCCCCCTCCCTGTACCACTCTGCAAACGCACCTCCTGGTGCGCTCTGCATTGGGGGATTAAGTCCCTATCGCTACTGAGGGTCCCTGGGGGCCAACTAGGCCACGAGGGACCTCCAGTAAGCCCCACACAGTGGGATTGCTGAGAGGTGGTACGAGGCCATGCCCCTTTTTACACCACTCTGCAAACGGGCCTCTTGGCACACTGCTAGTGGGGCGATGAGGTCTCCTTGTGTCCTGAGGACTTCAGGGCTAAAGTGGACTTCATCCCCCAAGCAGCAGTGCGCCAGGAGCTGCTTTTGCAGAGTGGTATAAAAAGGGGGCATGGCCTTGGACCACCTCTCAGCAATCCCACTGTGTGGGGCTTACTAGAGATAACAGGAGGGCTAGTTGGCCCCCAGGGACCCTCAGGAGGCAAGGGGACTTCATCCCCAAACCAAGAGCATGCCAGGAGGCTTGTTTGCAGAGTGGTGGAGAAAGGGGGCATGGCCTATGTCCACCTCTCAGCAATCCCACTGAGTGGGGCTTACTGGAGGTAACAGGTAGGCTAGTTGGCCCCTAAGGACCCCAGCAGCGAAGGGGACTTCAATCCCCATCCAAGAGCACGCCAGGGAGTGCGTTTGCAGAGTGGTGGGTAAAGGGGGCATGGCCTGCTATGAGAACTTAGCAATCCTGCTGTGTGGGACTTACTGGAGGTAATAGAAGGGGTAGTTGGCCACCAAGGATGTCCTTGGGACCAACTACTCCTCCTGTTACCTCCAGTAAGTCCCATACAGTGGGATTTCTAAGAAGTCTTTGAAGGCCACACCCCCCTTTCTCCACCACTATGCAAACGCGCCTCCTGGCACACTCCTGAGGGACTTTGGGGGCCAAGAAGCCTTCCTGGTACCTCCTGTAAGTCCTATGTAGTGGAATTCCTGAGTGCTGGTCGGAGGCCCAGCCCCCTTTCTCCACCACTCTGCAAACGCGACTACTAGTTAAAGAATCATTTGGAATGTAATAGGTCTCGCATTTGCGAAAGTTACGGCTATTGCCGTTGTAAATGTAAAAGTTTTTTACTAATGTTTTTTGGAGTGGAGTGGATGTACGTTGTGTGTAGTGGAATTATGTGGTATGTTGTGCAGTGAAATTATGTGGATAGAAAGTATGTGGTATTTAGTGTATAGGAATTATGTAGAGTGAGATTATGTGTTATGGAGAGTAATTATGTGGTATGGTAGTCTGTGTTGTGGAGTGGTAACTTCAGGTTTAGTCTTCCTCATTTCCATAGAAGCTAAACTATAAACTCAATGAGACACAAACAAGAATGATCCACTGAGGAGCACTTCTGGACCTAGTCGGAGGTAAGAGCAGGGCCACTGGAACTATGCGACTGTTCGGCTGCACCGATTTTTGCATAATTAGACATTTTCTGCATTTGCCGCATAATCCATCTTCTGCTGCATATTCTGCAGATTTGAACAAAAAAAACCTTGTTTCTAGCTCAAACGGCTCAAACGTTACCAAAAATGCAGCGACAAGTGTTACAGCGTGGTGGAAGGCCCTTTGCAAACCTGGGATGGTCACCTGTTACTTATTGCTAAATGTGGGTGTTAAATTGGTACTAATGGTACGCAAACCACTCTTGCTTCTTTCTGCGCCTATCTTGCCTCTTTCTGCATTTCTCTTGCTTCTTTGTGCACCTTTCTTCCTTCTTTCTTCTGCACTTCTCTTGCCTCTTTCTGCACATCTCTTCCGCTTTCTGTACCTCTCTTCTTTCTGCAGCTTTCTTGCTTCTCTCTGCACCTCTCTTCCTTCTTTCTTATGCACCTCTCTTGCCTCTTTCTGCACCTCTGTTGCTTATTTCTGCACCCCTCTTGCATCTTTCTGTACCTCTCTTCCGTCTTTCTGTACCTCTCTTGCCTTTTTCTGCACATCTCTTCTGCTTTCTGTACCTCCCTTCTTTCTGCACCTCTCTTACTTCTTTCTGCACCTCTCTACCTTCTTTCTTCTTCACCTCTCTTGCTTCTTTCTGCACCTCTCTACCTTCTTTCTTCTGCATCCCTCTTGCCTCTTTCTGCACCCCTCTTCCATCTTTCTGTACCTCTCTAAAATCTTTCTGCAACCCTGTTCCCTCTTTCTACACCTCTCATGCCTGTTTCTGCACCTCTGTTGGTTCTTTATGCACTCCTCTTGCCTCTTTCTGCACCTGTGTTGCATCTTTCTGCAACCCTGTTCCCTCTTTCTACACCTCTCATGCCTGTTTCTGCACCTCTGTTGGTTCTTTCTGCACTCCTCTTGCCTCTTTCTGCACCTGTGTTACTTCTTTCTGTACCCCTGATCCCTCTTTCTGCATGTCTCTTCCCTCTTTCTGCACATCTCTTCACTCTTTCTGCACCTCACTTGCCTCTTTCTGTACCTCTCTTTCCTCTTTCTGCAACTCTCTTGCCTCTCTCTGCACCTCACTTGCTTCTTTCTGCACCTCCTTGCCTCATTCTGCACCTGTCTTGCCTCTTTCTGCATTTCACTTGCCTCTTTATGCACTTCTCTTCCTTTTTTCTGCACCTTTCTTCTTTCTTTCTGCAACTCTCTTGTCTGTTTCATCACTTCTCTTGCTTCTTTCTGCACATCTGTTGCTTCTTTCAGCACTTCTTTTGTCTCTTTCTGCACTTCTTTTGCCTCTTTCGGCAACTCTCTTGTGTCTTTCATTACTTCACTTGCTTCTTTCTGCACCTCTGTTGCTTCTTCTTTTTGCACCCCTCTTGCCTCTTTCTGCACCCCTCTTCTGTCTTTCTGTACCTCTCTTGCCTCTTTATGCACTCCTGTTCCCTCTTTCTGCACCTCTCCTGCCTGTTTCTGCACCTCTCTTGCCTCTATCTGCACTTCTACTGCCTCTTTCTGCACCTCTGTTTCTTCTTTCTGCACTTCTCTTGCCTCTTTCTGCACCGCTCTTGCCTCTTTCTGTACCTCTGTTGCTTCTTTCTGAACTTCTGTTGCTTCTTTCTGAACTTCTCTTGCTTCTTTCTGCACCTGTCTTGCTTCTTTCTGCACCCCTCTTGCCTCTTTCTATACACCTGTTCCCTCTCTCTGCCTGTCTCTTCCCACTTTCTGCACATCTCTTCCCTCTTTCTGCACCCCTCTTGCCTCTTTCTGTGCCTCACTTGCCTCTTTCTACACCTCTCTTGCCTCTTTCTGCACCTGGCTTGCCTCTTTCGGCATCTCACTTGCCTCTTTCTACACTTCTCTTCCTTTTTTCTGCACCTTTCTTGCTTCTTTCTGAAACTCTATTGTCTGTTTCATCCCTTCTCTTGCTTCTTTCTGCACCTCTGTTGCTTCTTTCAGCACTTCTCTTGCCTCTTTCTGCACTTCTTTTGCCTGTTTCTGCAACTCTCTTGTCTCTTTCATTAATTCACTTGCTTCATTCTGCACCTCTGTTGCTTCTTTCTGCACCCCTCTTGCCTCTATCTGCACCCCTCTTCCATCTTTCTGTACCTCTCTTGCCTCTTTCTGCACTTCTCTTCCTTTTTTCTGCGCCTTTCTTGTTTCTTTCTGAAACTCTCTTGTCTGTTTCATCATTTCTCTTGCTTCTTTCTGCACCTCTGTTGCTTCTTTCAGCACTTCTCTTGCCTATTTCTGCACCTCTTTTCCCTGTTTCTGCAACTCTCTTGTCTCTTTCATCGCTTCTCTTGCTTCTTTCTGCACCTCTGTTGCTTCTTTCTGCACCCCTCTTGCCTCTTTATGTACCCCCTTCCATCTTTCTGTGCGTCTCTTGCCTTTTTCTGCACCCCTGTTCCCTCTTTCTGAACCTCTCTTGCCTGTTTCTGCACCTCTATTGCTTCTTTCTGCACTTCTCCTGCCTCTTTCTGCACCTCTGTTTCTTCTTTCTGCGCTTCTCTTGCCTCTTTCTGCACTGCTCTTGCCTCTTTCTGTACCTCTGTTGCTTCTTTCTGCACTTCTCTTGCTTCTTTCTGCACCTGTCTTGCTTCTTTCTGCACCCCTCTTGCCTCTTTCTATACCCCTGTTCCCTCTTTCTGCATGTCTCTTCCCACTTTCTGCACTTCTCTTCCCTCTTTCTGTATCCCCTCTTGCCTCTTTCTGTGCCTCACTTGCCTCTTTCTGCACCTCTCTTGCCTCTTTCTGCACCTGGCTTGCCTCTTTCGGCATCTCAAATGCCTCTTTCTGCACTTCTCTTCCTTTTTTTGCACCTTTCTTGTTTCTTTCTGAAACTCTCTTGTCTGTTTCATCACTTCTCTTGCTTCTTTCTGCACCTCTGTTGCTTCTTTCAGCACTTGTCTTGCCTATTTCTGCACTTCTTTTCCGTGTTTCTGCAACTCTCTTGTCTCTTTCATCACTTCTCTTGCTTCTTTCTGCACCTCTGTTGCTTCTCTCTGCACCCCTCTTGCCTCTTTATGTACCCCTACGTCTCTTGCCTCTTTCTGCATCCCTGTTCCCTCATTCCGCACCTCTCCTGCCTGTTTCTGCACCTCTCTTTCCTCTTTCTGTACTTCTCCTGCCTCTTTCTGCACCTCTGTTGCTTCTTTCTGCATCCCTCTTGCCTCTTTCTGCACCCCTCTTCCCTCTTTCTGCACGTCTCTTGCCTCTTTCTGCACTTCTCTTCCCTCTTTCTGCACCCCTCTTGCCTCTTTCTGCACCTCACTTGACTCTTTCTGCACCTGTCTTGCCTCTTTCTGCAACAGTCTTGCCTCTTTCTGCATCTCACTTCCCTCTTTCTGCACTACTCTTCCTTTTTTCTGCACCTTTCTTGTTTCTATCTGCAACTCTCTTGTCTGTTTCATCACTTCTCTTGCTTCTTTCTGCACCTCTGTTGCTTCTTTCTGCACCCCTCTTGCCTCTTTATGTACCCGCTTCCGTATTTCTGTACGACTCTTGCCTCTTTCTGCACCCCTGTTCCCTATTTCTGTACCTCTCTTGCCTCTGTCTGCACCCGTGTTCCATCTTGCTGCACCTTGTTTGCCTGTTTGTGCAACTTTCTTGCCTCTTTCTGCAGTTCTTTTGCCTCCTTCTGCACCTCTGTTGCTTCTTTGTGCACTTCTCTTACCTCTTTTAGCACCCCTCTTGCCTCTTTCTGCAACCATTTTGCTTCTTTCTGCACTTCTCTTCCTTCTTTCTGTACCTCTCTTGCTTCTTTCTAGACCCCTGTTGCATCTTTCTGCACCCCTCTTCCCTCTTTCTGGATCCCTCCTCCCACTCTCGGCACCTCTCTTGCCTCTTTCTGCACTTCTCTTGCGTCTTTCTACATTTCTGTTGCTTGTTTCTAGACTTCTCTTGCCTCTTTCTGTACCTCTCTTGCTTCTTTCTGCACCCCTCTTACATCTTTCTGCACCCCTCTTCACTCTTTCTGCACCTCTTGCCTCCTTCTGCTCCTCTCTTGCCTCTTTCTATAGTTGTCTTGCCTCTTTCTGCACCTCTGTTGCTTCTTTCTGCTCTTCTCTTGCCTCTTTCAGCACCCCTCTTGCCTCTGTCTGCACCAATGTTGGTTCTTTCTGCAGTTCTCTTGCCTCTTTCTCCACCTCTCATGCCTTTTTCTGCTCCTTTGTTGCTTCTTTCTATACTTCTCTTGCTTCTTTCTGCTCCTCTCTTGCTTCTTTCTGCTCCTCTCTTGCTTCTTTCTGCACCGCTGTTGCCTCTTTCTGCACTCGTCTGCCCTCTTTCTGCACCTCTCTTGTCTCTTTGTGCACCTCTGTTGTCTCTTTTTGAACCTCTTTGCCTCTTTCTGTACTTTTCTTGCCTCTTTCTGCACCTCTTTTGCTTCTTTCTGCACTTCTCTTGCCTCTTTCTGCATTTCTGTTCCTTTTTTCAGCACTTCTCTTGCCTCTTTCTGCACCCCGTTCCCTCTTTCTGCACCTCTCCTGCCTGTTTCTGCACCGCTCTTGCCTCTTTCTGTACTTCCCTTGACTCTTTCTGCACCTCTGTTGCTTCTTTCTGCATCCCTCTTGGCTCTTTCTGTACCCCTGTTCCCTCTTTCTGCACGTCTCTTCCCTCTTTCTGCACTTCTCTTCCCTCTTTCTGCACCCCTCTTGCCTTTTTCTGCGCCTCACTTGCATCTTTCTGCACCTGTCTTGCCTCTTTCTGCGCCTGTCTTACCTCTTTCTGCATCTCACTTGCTTCTTTCTGCACTTCTCTTCCTTTTTTCTGCACCTTTCTTGTTTCTTTCTGCAACTCTCTTGTCTGTTTCATCACTTCTCTTGCTTCTTTCTGCACCTCTGTTGCTTCTTTTAGCACTTCTCTTGCCGCTTTCGGCACTTCTTTTGCCGGTTTCTGCAACTCTCTTGTTCTTTCATCACTTCTCTTGCTTCTTTCTGCACCTCTGTTGCTTCTTTCTGGACCCCTCTTGCCTCTTTCTGCACCCTTCTTCCTCATCCATGCCAACATTTTGGAGGAAAAAAGTGGGGGATTGAAGAAAAAAAAAAGAATCAGGAGAATGCATTTCTCCCATTGGCTTCTATTAAGGGAGAAGCAAATTCCAGCGGGAAACTGTCCAAAAAAGCCCATTTTGGAGTGAAAAATCGGGAGACTCCCGCCTGAATTGGGTCTGTTGGCATGTATGTTCCCTCTTTCTGCACCCATGTTCCCTCTTTCTGCACCTCTCTTGCCTCTTTCTGCACCTCTCTTGCTTCTTTCTGCAACCCTGTTCCCTCTTTCTGCACCTCTCTTGCCTGTTTCTATACCTTTCTTGCTTCTTCCTGCACCATTCTTGCCTCTTTCTGCACCTCTGTTGGTTCTTTCTGCTCTTCTCTTACCTCTTTCTGCACCCCTCTTGCCTCTTTCTGCACCCCTCTTGCCTCTTTCTGCACCACTGGTGGTTCTTCCTGCACTTCTCTTGATTTTTTTTACACCTCTCTTGCTTTTTTTCTGCACCCCTTTTGCCTCTTTCTGCACCCCTCATCCCTCTTTCTGCACCTCTCTTCCCTCTTTCTGTACCTCTCTTGCCTCTTTCTGCACCCCTGTTCCCTCTTTCTGCAGTTCTCTTGCCTCCTTCTGCCCCTCTGTTGCTTCTTTCTGCACTTCTTTGCACTTTCTGCACGCCTCTTTTCTCTTTCTGCACCCCTTTTCTCTCTTTCTGCACCCCTCTTCCCTCTTTCTGCACCTCTCTTGCCTCTTTCTGCACTTCTCTTGCCTCTTTCTGCAGCACTGTAGTTTTTTTCTGCACTTCTCTTGCCTCTTTCTGTACCTCTGTTGCTTCTTTCTGCACCCCTCTTGTATCTTTCTGTACCCCCTTCCCTCTTTCTGCATGTCTCTTCCCTCTTTCTGCACTTCTCTTTCCTCTTTCTGCACCCCACTTGCCTCTTGCTGCGCCTCACTTGCCTCTTTTTGGACCTGTCTTGCCTCTTTCTGCACCTGTCTTGCCTCTTTCCGCACTTCTCTTCCTTTTTTCTGTACCTTTCTTGTTTCTTTCTGCAACTCTCTTGTCTGTTTCATCACTTCTCTTGCTTCTTTCTGCACCTCTGTTGCTTCTTTCACTCACTTCTCTTGCCGCTTTCTGCACTTCTGTGAGAAGTTGGCCTGGTATATGCTGTTCACTAATTAAAGTGGACACCTTGCACCAGAACAATTCGACTCTTATGGTAGATAGGTTTAAGACAACCTTTATAGAAAGCTATCCTAGTGGTAGCTGTGGAGAGCAGCCTTCAGGCTAAGTCTTGAAGGAATGTAAAGCAGCTTGTTTTACCACACAATCTCTTGAATCACCAAATGAAAAGACACCACACAGGTATATATATCAAATATATATGTATTTATTAATAAACACTCTCTACTAATCTCTTTATGAGATTAGAAGTCAGGAACATATGTACAAGTCAAATGTTATCAAAATAAGTTTAGCTCAATCGAATATCACAATCTTAGTTTGGCTAGACCTAGGTCTAGGGCATCTAGAATCGAGGGACCCCCAAGAACCACCCCAGGTAGTTGTAGGAGACCCACAGGGGACGGACGCGGTGTCCTGGCACCGGTGCGAGTCCTGTGCGAGTCTAAGCGAACAGACGCGATTGAGATTTCAATTTTAAAGGTCCCTTGCATGTTCGAGGCGAACACACCGATCGGTCCTTGTACGAGTCGAAGGACGCGGTTACAGATAGAATTGCAAGGGAGTTGGACGCGGTGTGTCTAACACAGACACGAACCATGTACGAGTCAGAGCGATAGTCGCACTTGGAAAGTAAGAGTTTTAGGGCACTTCTAGGGTAGCTACAAGCAAGTCACTTACAGGGTAAGTAGTTCTAGGGCCCACACACACAGGAGCACCGTAGTGCTGAAGTTACCTCACCCAGGGGAGCCGGGTGCATAGGTGTACTTTGGTGTCGGGTCGCGGCGTCGTTTTCAATGGGAGCCAGTGAAGACTTGCTGCTTGCGGCGACAGGAGAAGTGTCCGGAGGAATCCAAGCCTAGATTCAGAAGATGGAAGACCTGAAAGCAGAGGGGACAGTGTTCAAAGTCACTTGGCAGTGACTCGGGGCAAGGAAGATGGATGCCCACCGTCATCGCAAGATTCAGGTCATTCGTAGGTGCCTTGACTCTTCAGCCACGAGGTCCAGGAGGCGTCGACGACAACCAGGAGCTGGATTCGGCGTGTCTCACGATGTCTGCAGCTTACTGCGGTGTCAGCGACTGGATTGGAGTCAACAAGCCTTGGTAACAGCAAGTCTTGGGGAAAGTGTAAAGAGGCAATGGCGCAGACCAGCAAGGTCTGTGGGACTTACCCAGCGAGGGTAAGTCAGGGCAGGCCTAGAGCAACCAGAGGAGCCCTTTGGTTTCTTTAGAAAGTCTTCTGGGGACCCACAAGCTGGCTGGCAAGGGATCGCAAAGATGCCTCGGGAGGATTCGCTCAAAAAAGGCCCACGGTCACTCGGGATGTGGTAGGACTGTGATCTTAGGAGGGATTTCTGCTGGAGGCTAGGATCACACGTGGTCCAAAGCACAAGTTCGTGGAACCTTGTGAAGGTGTTGCACTTGACAATAGTGCACGGTACCCAGGGGTCGCGGTTCCTCGTCACTCTTGGGGTCCACTGGCCTCAGCTTCACTGGAGACTCATGATGACCTTTGAGAAGTCAGGAAATCCATGTCTTGGGCTGCAGGGACTTCGGACTCCGGCGGGAGTGGCATAGTTTGCGACCGTCGTTTGTAGTTTTTTGGTGCCTGCCAAGCAGGGGAGTCACTCCTTGACTCCAATGGAGATTCTTCAGTCTTCCAAAGGTAGTGGAACGTCGAAGGTCCGGGATTCTTCTTCAGAGCGTCGTCCAGGGAAATCTAGTTTGCAATGCACAGGTTTCCCCTCTTATACTAAAAGAAAGGGAGGGACTAGCTCTATGACCCTACCTATGGGAGGGTCAGGGGAGTGGGCAGCTACACCCACTTCCCTTTGTCCAGTTTCGCGCCAGAGCAGGGGCAGGTAGCCCCTGAGCCGGTTTGAACTGGGGTGTGCACAGAGGAGCCTTCTGCTCCCCCAGTGCAGGACTTCAAAGCACTCTAAGGGTGCACCCACCCAGCCCCAATACACTAAACCCTGTCTGGAAGGTGGTCACACCCCCTTGGGACAGGAATCTATTGTTGGGCTTCCTCCACTGCGAGTGTTGGTCATCAGCAGGAGGGCAGCCCAGTGTCTGTGACTGGTGGCATCCATTTTGTGATGCCAGGACTCTGCAGGATTCTACCGCGTTTCCACAGTAGGTACATGTCTATCCCTCTAGAAGGGTGGAATGCTACCCACGCCGCCAGGACTGGCGGGGGGGTAGTATTCCAAGATGTTTGACACCAAACACGACATGTTTTGATGCAGCCATTCCAAAGTTAGCATTTTACCGCGAGGATATAATGCACTTAAAAGTATATGGTTTAACCGCATCCACAAACAGCCCCAGAGAATGGACTCTGAGAGCTGCAGAGGGGCCCTGCTCAGGCAGAGGCACCCCCTCACATGGAAACTAAGCACCCTGCCCTCAGGATCGATAGGGCCTGCTTTAGGGGTGACTGATAAGTCTCAATGTGTGTGCAGGAGAGATATAGGGGACCTATATCTCAGTGAGGGGTGCTAGCACTTCCTCACCCAGGCTGCAGTAGCAGGCCTGTGGTGTCAGATTTAGTCTGCTTCCCAGGGGTGGCATAATACATGCTTCAGCCCCTGGTAGGCCTGTGAAGTACCTATGCCCTTGGTACCTAAGGTACCATATACTAGGGACTCATAAGGTACCACAGTATCCAATCACTAGTGCACCTAGAGTGCACTCAAAATCGTTTAGAGAGAACAGAGAGGCTGGGGCCCTGATTGGCAGGGTGCCAGACAGACTATAGCCAGAAACCAGTGTAAACATCAGAAAAAAAGTGGGGGCAACATAAGAGGCAGATCCTACTCTCCTACAACTTCTTTTGCCGGTTTCTGCAACTCTCTTGTCTCTTTCATCACTTCTCTTGCTTCTTTCTGCACCTCTGTTGCTTCTTTCTGGACCCCTCTTGCCTCTTTCTGCACCCTTCTTCCCTCTTTCTGCACCCCTGTTCCCTCTTTCTACACCTCTCTTGTCTCTTTCTGCACCCCTCTTCCCTCTATCTGCACCTCTCTTGCTTCTTTCTGCACCCCTGTTCCCTCTTTCTTCACCTCTCTTGCCTGTTTCTGTATCTCTCTTGCCTCTTCCTGCACCTTTCTTGCCTCTTTCTGCACCTCTGTTGGTTCTTTCTGATCTTCTCTTGCCTCTTTCTGCACCCCTCTTGCCTATTTCTGCACCAGTTGTGGTTCTTCCTGCACTTCTCTTGCTTCTTTCTACACCTCTCTTGCTTTTTTCTGCACCCCTTTTGCCTCTTTCTGCACCCCTCATCCCTCTTTGTGCACCTCTCTTCCCTCTTTCTGCACCTCTCTTGCCTCTTTCTGCACCCCTGTTCCCTCTGTTTGCAGTTCTCTTGCCTCCTTCTGCACCTCTGTTGCTTCTTTCTGCACTTCTCTTGTACTTTCTGCACTCCTCTTGCCTCTTTCTGCACCCCTCTTCTCTCTTTCTGCATTCCTCTTCCCTCTTTCTGCACCTCTCTTGCCTCTTTCTGCACTTCTCTTGCCTCTTTCTTCACCTCTGTATCCCTCTAGCCTCTTTCTGTACCCCCTTCCCTCTTTCTGCATGTCTCTTCCTTCTTTCTGCATTCTCTTCCTTTTTTTTGCACCTTTCTTGTTTCTTTCTGAAACTCTCTTGTCTGTTTCATCACTTCTCTTGCTTCTTTCTGCACCTCTGTTGCTTCTTTCAGCACTTCTCTTGCCTATTTCTGTACTTCTTTTCCCTGTTTCTGCAACTCTCTTGTCTCTTTCATCACTTCTCTTGCTTCTTTCTGCACCTCTGTTGCTTCTTTCTGCACCCCTCTTGCCTCTTTATGTACCCCCTACATCTCTTGCCTCTTTCTGCATCCCTGTTCCCTCTTTCTGCACCTCTCCTGCCTGTTTCTGCACCTCTCTTGCCTCTTTCTGTACTTCTACTGCCTCTTTCTGCACCTCTGTTGCTTCTTTCTGCACGTCTCTTCCCTCTTTTTGCACTTCTCTTCCCTCTTTCTGCACCCCTCTTGCCTCTTTCTGCGCCTCACTTGACTCTTTCTGCACCTGTCTTGCCTCTTTCTGCAACAGTCTTGCCTCTTTCTGCATCTCACCTCCCTCTTTCTGCACTACTCTTCCTTTTTTCTGCACCTTTCTTGTTTCTATCTGCAACTCTCTTGTCTGTTTCATCCCTTCTCTTGTTTCTTTCTGCACCTCTGTTGCTTCTTTCAGCACTTCTCTTTCTTCTTTCTACACTTGTCTTGCTTCTTTCTGCACCCCTCTTGCCATTGTCTGTACCCCTGTTCCCTCTTTCTGCACGTCTCTTCCCTCTTACTGCGCTTCTCTTCCCTCTTTCTGCACCCCTCTTACCTCTTTCTGCACCACACTTGCCTCTTTCTGCATCTCACTTGCCTATTTCTGCACTTCTCTTCCTTTTTTCTGCACCTTTCTTGTTTTTTTCTGCAACTCTCTTGTCTGTTTCATCACTTCTCTTGCTTCTTTCTGCACCTATGTTGCTTCTTTCTGCACCTCTGTTGCTTCTTTCAGCACTACTCTTGCCTATTTCTGCACTTCTTTTCCCTGTTTCTGCAACTCTCTTGTCTCTTTCATCACTTCTCTTGCTTCTTTCTACACCTCTGTTGCTTCTTTCTGTACCCCTCTTGCCTCTTTATGTACCTGCTTCCGTCTTTCTGTACGTCTCTTGCCTCTTTCTGCACCCCTGTTCCGTCTTTCCGTACCTCTCCTGCCTGTTTCTGCACCCCTGTTACCTCTTTCTTCAGTTTTCTTGCCTCTTTCTGCACCTCTGTTGCTTTTTTCTGCACTTCTCTTGCCTTTTCTGCACTCCTCATGCCTCTTTCTGCACATCTGTTTGTTCTTTCTGCACTCCGCTTGCTTCTTTCCGCACCTCTCTTACAAACTTATGCACCTTTCTTGCCTCTTTCTGCACCCCTGTTCCCTATTTCTGTACCTCTCTTGCCTCTGTCTGCACCCGTGTTCCATCTTGCTGCACCTTGTTTGCCTATTTGTGCAACTTTCTTGCCTCTTTCTGCAGTTCTCTTGCCTCCTTCTGCACCTCTGTTGCTTCTTTGTGCACTTCTCTTACCTCTTTTAGCACCCCTCTTGCCTCTTTCTGCAACCATTTTGCTTCTTTCTGCACTTCTCTTCCTTCTTTCTGTACCTCTCTTGCTTTTTTCTGGACCACTGTTGCATCTTTCTGCACCCCTCTTCCCTCTTTCTGGATCCCTCCTCCCACTCTCGGCACCTCTCTTGCCTCTTTCTGCACTTCTCTTGCGTCTTTCTACATTTCTGTTGCTTGTTTCTGGACTTCGCTTGCCTCTTTCTGTACCTCTCTTGCTTCTTTCTGCACCCCTCTTGCGTCTTTCTGCACCCCTCTTCCTTTTTCTGTACCTCTTGCCTCTTTCTGCACCTCTGTTGCTTCTTTCTGCTCTTCTCTTGCCTCTTTCAGCACCCTTCTTGCCTCTGTCTGCACCAATGTTGGTTCTTTCTGCAGTTCTCTTGCCTCTTTCTGCACCTCTCATGCCTTTTTCTGCTCCTTTGTTGCTTCTTTCTGTACTTCTCTTGCTTCTTTCTGCTCCTCTCCTGCTTCTTTCTGCTCCTCTCTTGCCTCTTTCTGCACTCGTCTTCCCTCTTTCTGCACCTCTCTTGTCTCTTTGTGCACCTCTCTTGTCTCTTTGTGCACCTCTCTTGTATCTTTCTGAACCTCTTTGCCTCTTTCTATACTTTTCTTGCCTCTTTCTGCACCTCTGTTGCTTCTTTCTGCACTTCTCTTGCCTCTTTCTGCATTTCTGTTCCTTTTTTCAGCACTTTTCTTGCCTCTTTCTGCACCCCGTTCCCTCTTTCTGCTCCTCTGCTGCCTATTTCTGCACCGCTCTTGCCTCTTTCTGTACTTCTCTTGCCTCTTTCTGCACCTCTGTTGCTTCTTTCTGCATCCCTCTTGGCTCTTTCTGTACCCCTGTTCCCCTTTTCTGCATGTCTCTTCCCTCTTTCTGCACTTCTCTTCCCTCATTCTGCACCCCTCTTGCCTCTTTCTGCGCCTCACTTGCCTCTTTCTGCACCTGTCTTGCCTCTTTCTGCGCCTGTCTTACCTCTTTCTGCATCTCACTTGCTTCTTTCTGCACTTCTCTTCCTTTTTACTGCACCTTTCTTGTTTCTTTCTGCAACTCTCTTGTCTGTTTCATCACTTCTCTTGCTGCACCTCTGTTGCTTCTTTTAGCACTTCTCTTGCCACTTTCTGCACTTCTTTTGCCGGTTTCTGCAACTCTCTTGTTCTTTCATCACTTATCTTGCTTCTTTCTGCGCCTCTGTTGCTTCTTTCTGGACCCCTCTTGCCTCTTTCTGCACCCTTCTTCCTCATCCATGCCAACATTTTGGATGAGAAAAGTGGGGGATTGAAAGAAAAAAAGAATCGGGAGAATGTATTTCTCCCATTGACTTCTATTAAGGGAGAAGCAAATTCCAGAGGGAAACAGCCCAAAAAAGCCCATTTTGGAGTGAAAAATCGGGAGACTCCCGACTGAATTGGGTCTGTTGGCATGTATGTTCCCTCTTTCTGAACCTCTATTGCCTCTTTCTGCACCCATGTTCCCTCTTTCTGCACCTGTTTTGCCTCTTTCTGCACTCCTGTTCCCTCTTTCTGCACCTCTCTTGCCTGTTTCTGTACCTTTCTTGCCTCTTCCTGCACCTTTCTTGCCTCTTTCTGCACCTCTGTTGGTGCTTTCTGCTCTTCTCTTGCCTCTTTCTGCACCCCTCTTGCCTCTTTCTGCACCACTGGTGGTTCTTCCTGCACTTCTCTTGCTTTTTTTTACACCTCTCTTGCTTTTTTTCTGCACCCCTTTTGCCTCTTTCTGCACCCCTCATCCCTCTTTCTGCCCCTCTCTTTCCTCTTTCTGTACCTCTCTTGCCTCTTTCTGCACCCCTGTTCCCTCTTTCTGCAGTTCTCTTGCCTCCTTCTGCACCTCTGTTGCTTCTTTCTGCACTTCTCTTGCACTTTCTGCACTCCTCTTGCCTCTTTCTGCATCCCTTTTCTCTCTTTCTGCCCCCCTCTTCCCTCTTTCTGCACCTCTCTTGCCTCTTTCTGCACTTCTCTTGCCTCTTTCTGCACCACTGTAGTTTTTTTCTGCACTTCTCTTGCCTCTTTCTGCACCTCTGTTGCTTCTTTCTGTACCCCTCTGTAGGAGAGTAGGATCTGCCTCTTATGTTGCCCCCACTTTTTTTCTGATGTTTACACTGGTTTCTGGCTATAGTCAGGCTGGGTCCCTGCCAATCAGGGCCCCAGCCTCTCTGTTCTCTCTAAACGATTTGGAGTGCACTCTAGGTGCACTAGTGATTGGATGCTGTGGTGCCTTATGAGTCCCTAGTATATGGTACCTTAGGTGCCAAGGGCATAGGTACTTCACAGGCCTACCAGGGGCTGAAGCATGTATTATGCCACCCCTGGGAAGCAGGCTAAATCTGACACCACAGGCCTGCTACTGCAGCCTGGGTGAGGTGGTGCTAGCACTCCTCACTGAGATATAGGTTCCCTATATCTATCACACACACACATATAACCCTATCAGTCACCCCTAAGGCAGGCCCTATCAATCCTGAGGGCAGGGTGCTTGGCTTCTATGTGAGGGGGTGCCTCTGCCTGAGCAGGGCCCCTCTGCAGCTCTCAGAGTCCAGTCTCTGGTGCTTTTGTGGATGCGGTTAAACCATATACTTTTAAGTGCATTATATCCTCGCGGTAAAATGCTAACTTTGGAATGGCTGCATCAAAACATGTCGTGTTTGGTGTCAAATGTAGGAGAGTAGGATCTGCTTCACATGGGTACCCCCACTTTTTGCTAATGCTTCACTGTTTTTCGACTTTAGTCTGGCTGGGGCCCTGCTAATCAGAACCCCAGCCTAGCTGCTTCCTCTCTAAAATGGTTTCCATGTGCCTTAGGCACATCTCTGATTGGAATCTGGAGTGCCCTTATAAGTCCCTAGTATATGGTATACTATGTACCCAGGGCATAGGTACCTCAGAGGCCTACCAGGGGCTGCAGCATGTATTGTGCCACCCCTGGAAGGCCATCCAAACTGACACCACAGGTCTGCTACTGCAGCCTGGGTAAGGTGGTGCATGCACCCCTTACTGTGATATAGGCTACCTATATCACTACCTACATACACACATATAAACCTATAAGTCACTCCTATGGCAGGCCTTATCAATCCTGAAGGCAGAGTGCGTGGTTCCTATGTGAGAGGGTGCCCCTGCATGAGCAGGGCCCCTCTGCAGCGTTCGGAGACCCTTCTCTGATGCTGTTTGTAGTGCAGCCTGACCATATACTCTTAAGCGCATTATAACCTCGCGTTAAATGCTAACTTTGGGATGGCTGCACGGAAACATGTCGTGTTTGGTGTCAAACATCTTGGAATACTACCCCCCGCCAGTTCTGGCGGCGGGGGTAGCATTCCACCCTTCTAGAGGGAAAGACATGTACACACCGGTATACCCGGTACTGAGTTTCCAGAGCCCTGGCATCACAAAATGGATGCCGCTGCCACAGACACGAGTCTGGCCTCCTGCTGCTGACCGAAACTCCGGCAGGAGAGGCCTGGACAATAGGTTTCCTGTCCCAGGGAGGTGTGACCACCTCCCCAGACAGGATAGTGTGTATTGGGGCTGGGCGGGAGCACTCTCGGGTGCTTTGAAATCCTGCACTGGGGGCACACTTGGTGTCCCTGTGCATACCCCAGTTCAAACCGGCTCAGGGGCTTCCAGCCCCTGCTCTGGTGCGAAACTGGACAAAGGGAAAGGGGTGTAACCACCCCTCTGCCCTGACCCTCCCATAGGTGGGGCCACAGAGTATGTCCAACCCCCTACCTTAGTATAAGTAGGGGACCCCAGTCCTTAGGACTTTAGATTTACCTGGACGAAACTCTGACACAGAATCCTGGACCTTCGACGCTCTACTTCAAGATTAGAGGACTGAAGAATCTCCCTTGGGGTCAAGGAGTGACTCCCCTGCTTGGCAGGCACCAAAGAAGCAATTGTCCGGTCTGCATCGCTGAAGCTCCCGTCGGACGCTGAAGTCTTTGCATCACCAGAGGTAGATTTCCAGACTTCCCCGAGGCTGCCCTGAGTCCCCAGCAAAGCTGAGGCCCGTAGCTGTCGTGGGTAACGTGGAACCGTGACCCCTGGACACCAAACGCATTTGCAAGTGCATCCTCTTCTGGGTCTCCCACGAAGTCGTGCTTTGGGCTCCAAGTAGCCCCAGCCTCCAGCACCAACTGCACCGAAGATCACTGGCCTCCACTCCACGAGTGTCCTGTGAGCCAGCTCCACGTGCATCATCTCGAGGCTCCTTCGCGGTCGCTAGTCCGTTGGCTAGTAGGCCCTCCCGAAGGCCAATCTTTTTCTGCTTGGGCTCCCTGGTTGCTCCAGGCGTGCGCTGACTTATCCTTGCTGGGTGAGTCCCCCAGACCTTGCTGGTCTGCAACATCATCCTTCTTCCATTTCCACGAGACTTGCTGTTGCTAAGGCTTGTTGGGTCCAATCCGGTCGCCGACACCCCTGCAATCGACAGACGTTGTGAGCCAGCTCGAATCCAGCTCCTGGTCTTCGTCGACACCTCCTGAACCTCGTGGCTGAAGAGTCAAGACAACCGTCAACCTACCTGAAGCACTCGACATCGGTGGGCATCTGCTCATCGCCTTCCTGGTCACTGGCTAGTGACCCAGACTCTGTCCCCTCTGCTTTCAGGTTCTTCAGATCTTTGATCCACCTTTGGGTCCACCCGAACACTTTCGACTTGGCCGCCAGCAGCACTTTGCAGCAGATCGCCATTGAAAGCGACGACGAAACCCGACCCCGAAAGACACCTATGCACCCGGCTCCCCTGGGTGAGGTAACTCGAGTACTCCGGTGCTCCCGTGGGTATTGACACTAGAACAGCCTAGTTCTCAAAGGGTCTGCTCCAAGTCCTCCTCTAAGTGTCCCTTTTCTTTTAAATTCTAAACGCGACTTTCCCCATAGAAGTTAACGGTGGTTCGCGGCTGTGTTCATACACTGCACGCCTCCCCGTGGGTCCCCTGTGTCACTGCCTTGGGTGGTTCCTTGTGGTCCAAGCACTTCTACAGGCTCTAGGCCTTGTGTCTAGCTCAGTCGGGGTTCTTATACCACTTTATTGGTATATGGTTTGGTACGCCCCTGGGGCTCAAACGTGTATTTGTGCTATTACTGTAGATAACTAACTTATAATTTATGTACTTCGAACTCTAGCCTCATAAAGAGACTAGAGGGGTGTGTTTAGTAATAAATACATATATTTTGAATATATACCTGGTGTGGTCCTCTTTCATTTGGTCACTCAAGAGATTATAGACTGGTAAAACAAGCTGCTTTACATTCCTTCAAGACTTAGCCTGAAGGCTGCTCTCCATAGCTACCACTAGGATAGCTTTCAATAAAGGTTGTCTTTAACCTATCTCCAATAAGGGGTTGTTTGGACTGGTGCAAGGTGCCCACTATAATTAGTGGACAGCATATGCCAGGCCAACTTCTCACATTGGTGTGCAGCGTGTGGGATTCCAGCTTGCTATTGTTTTACCAGATAATCTCAATTGAATTGATCAACTGAAAACCACTAAGGGTACCTAAGGTACATATAAATCAAGCTTAGTAATACAGTAAGTTCTACTGAACTTAGAGTTGTGTGTTAAGGGACAGCACACCCTTTCTACAACTCAAGAGAGTTTAGTAGGCCACACTAGAGTAGGTAGTGCATACACCACACCTCACTAGTAATGTCTTCAAAGCCAGGACCCAGTGAGTCCTTGCCAGAAGCCAGTGGGCTTCTTCCCTCCAAGTATGATAAACTCCCATTCTTGGAATTGAGAGCATTATGCAATACTAGGAAGTTGAAGGCAGGCAAAAGTGCCAGCACCCAACACCTCAGGGAGGTGTTACTAGCTGATGATCTCAGCAGGCCCCTAGGGTCTGAAGGGGTAGGCAAAGAGGGTGGGGCAGAAGATGAGGAAGGGGCCAGGGGTGAAGAAACCCAGGCCCCCCTCTGAAACTGGCCAGGAAGGTGAAAATGACCTTGTCCTGGAAAACCCAATTCCTCCTGTGGAGGAGGAGGAGGAGGAGGATCAGAATGACCTCCCCTTTGTCCCCCCAGGAAGAGTTCTGAGTGTGCCCAGAAGGTCTAGGTCTCCTTCTCAGGAGTCTAACCACTCTGACACCTCAATAGGGACCTCTGTCTCCTCTCATAGGAGGGAATCCTCTCATGAGAGGAGAAAGAGACTGATTCAATATGAGCAAACTCAGCTTGAACTCAGGAAACAGCAATTGGCTATAGACAGGGAGTCCCTAGATCTCTATAGAGAGAGACAAAAGTTGGGACTAGAGTCCCATGGTGGCAGCAGTTTCCCCAAAGATAGGGAAAGGTCTTATGACCATAGAAACCTGAGCAAGATTGTCCCTCCCTACCAGAGTGGGGATGACATCCACAAATGGATAACTGCTCTAGAGAGGGCCTGTAAAGTACAGAGGGTCCCTCAGGAGCAGTGGGCAGCAATCTTGTGGCTCTCCTTTGCAGACAAAGGTAGAGACAAGCTCCTCACTGTTAGAGAGGAGGATGCTGATAATTACAAAGTCTTGAAGAGTGCTCTAATTGATGGGTTTGGCCTAACCACTGAACAATACAGGTTAAAGTTCAGGGATACCCAAAAAGCACAGACTCAAGACTGGGTGGACTTTGTTGATTGTTCTGCCAAGGCTCTGGAAGGTTGGTTATTGGGCAGTAAGGTATGTGACTTCACAGGATTGTACAATCTGATCATGAGGGAGCAGATTCTTAATAACTGTCAAAATCAGCTGTTGCATCAGCACCTGGTAGACTCTGATCTGACCTCTCCCCAAGAATTGGGAAAGAAGGCAGACAAATGGGTCAGAACCAGGGTGAAGCAGAAGGTACAGAACCAAGGTGGTGACCCTAAGAAGCAAGATTCGAAAACCTCTGATAAGGGTGGGGAGAAGGGTAAAGATCAAAAGTCTTCACAAGGCCCCCAAAAATCTTCTTCAGGTGGGGATTCACAGTCTACCAAAGGGAAAGGCCAAAGGAAACCATGGTGCAAGGTCTGTAAGCAAAAGACCCACTGGACCAGTGATTGCACCAAGTCCAAAGACTCTACTCCAGCCCCCACCAATGCCCCTAAGGCACCTGCTCCCCCTAGTGCAGTTACAGTTGGTGGTGGGACTACACAAGCCAAGGGTTTAGTAGGGTTGACCCTGGGTAAAGAGATGAGCTCTGACCTAGTCAGAGAACTCACTCAGGCTGTCCTAGTCTGTGATGGAGGCATGGATATGACCTCCTCTGTGAGTCCCAGTAATCTGGGCAAGTACAGACAACAGCCCTTAATCAATGGAAGAGAGGCTTTGGCATTTAGGGACACAGGGGCAAGTGTCACCATGGTGACACAAGACCTTGTGAATCCTGGGCAGATAATACTTGGTGAAATGTACCAAGTGACCAATGCTAGCAACGTCAGAACAGACCATACTCTGGCAGTTGTTAACTTCTCCTGGGGAGGGGTAACTGGCCTTAAGAAGGTTGTGGTAAGTGCAGACCTACCCGTTGAATGCTTGCTTGGCAATGACTTAGAAACTTCAGCTTGGGCAGAAGTGGAGCTCAGGACCCATACAGAAATGCTGGGGATCCCTGCAGATGTGTTTGCTGTGACCAGGTCACAAGCCAAAATGTCTAGCACCGAACAGGCCTTGGATTCTGGAATAATGGACCAAGTGCCCTCCAAGAAGAGGAGTAGTAGGGTAAAGGCAGTGCCTTCCTCCTTGGCTCAGAAGGAAGATCAGTCTCTTGAGGGGGATGATCTCAGTCCTGAGGAAGGAACTGTCCCAGAGGAGCTTGAACCTGACCAGGCTGAGTTCTTGGGGACAGGGGGCCCTTCCAGGGCAGATCTGAGCCAGGAGCAGCAGAGCTGCCCCTCTCTTGAACCCCTCAGACAGCAAGCTGCTGCTGAGGCTGCTGGGAAAGCTAGTGGTCCCCATACTGTGTATTGGGATGATGGACTCTTGTACTCAGAGTGTAGAGACCCCAAGCCTGGTGCTACCAGGAGGTTGGTTATACCTTTGAAGTTCAGGGGCTTCCTATTGACCCTAGCCCATGATATTCCCTTAGCAGGTTACCTGGGCCAGAACAAGACTTGGGACAGAATTGTCCCTCACTTTCACTGGCCCCACATGTCTGAAGACACCAAGGAGTTTTGTCGCTCCTGTGAAACCTGCCAGGCCAGTGGCAAGGCAGGTGGCACTACAAAGGCCCCCTGATACCACTACCTGTGGTGGGGGTTCCCTTTGAAAGGGTGGGGATTGACATTGTTGGTCCCATGGATCCCCAAACAGCATCTGGGCACAGGTTTATCCTGGTGGTAGTGGATCATGCCACCAGGTACCCAGAGGCTATTCCCCTTAGGACCACTACAGCACCTGTGGTGGCAAGGGCCCTCCTGGGAATTTTCTCAAGAGTGGGCTTCCCTAAGGAGGTTGTATCAGACAGGGATGCAAACTTTATGTCTGGATACTTAAAAGCAATGTGGAAGGAGTGTGGAGTGACTTACAAGTTCACCACACCCTATCACCCACAATGCAATGGTTTAGTTGAGAGATTCAACAAAACCTTGAAGGGCATGATTAAAGGGCTCCCAGAAAAGCTTAGGCGAAGATGGGACATACTCTTGCCCTGCCTTTTATTTGCATACAGGGAGGTGCCTCAAAAGGGGTTGGCTACAGCCCTTTTGAACTTTTGTTTGGTCACCCTGTCAGGGGTCCATTGTGCTTGGTGAAGGAAGGATGGGAGTTACCTCTCAAGCCCCCAAAGCAAGACATAGTGGACTACGTACTTGGTCTCCGCTCCCGGATGGCTGAGTATATGAAAAAGGCAACTAAAAACCTTGAGGCTAGCCAGGAACTTCAAAAAGCCTGGCATGACCAAAAGGCTGTACTGACTGTTTACCAGCCAGGACAGAAGGTGTGGGTGTTGGAGCCAGTGGCCCCAGCAGCTCTCCAAGACAAATGGAGTGGACCCCATACCATTGTTGAACAGAAGGGTGAGGTTACCTACTTAGTAGACCTAGGAACACCCAGGAGTCCCCACAGGGTTCTCCATGTCAACAGGTTAAAACCATATGTGGACAGGGCAGACATGGGCTTGCTCATGGCTACTGATGAGGGACAGGAGGAAGAGAGTGACCCACTCCCTGACCTGCTCTCACAGAACCCTGGTGATGGGTCAGTGGATGGTGTAGCCTTGGCAGGCAGCCTCACTACCCAGCAGCAGACTGATTGCAGACAGGTGCTCAATCAGTTCAGACACATATTCTCACTGACACCCAGTCAGACTACCTGGTGCACTCATGAAGTGGACACTGGGGACAGTCTGCCTATTAAAAATAAGATTTATAGGCAACCTGACCATGTCAGGGACTGTATCAGGACAGAAGTCCAGAAGATGTTGGATTTGGGAGTTATTGAACCCTCAGATAGCCCTTGGGCTAGTCCAGTGGTCCTTGTGCTAAAACCTCACACCAATGGTGGGAAAAGAGAGATGAGGTTTTGTGTGGACTACAGGGGTCTCAATGCAGTCACTAGGACTGATGCCCATCCAATACCAAGGGCAGATGAGCTAATAGACACTTTGGCCTCAGCCAAGTATCTAAGTACATTTGACCTGACAGCTGGCTACTGGCAGATCAGACTAGCTGATGATGCAAAGCCAAAGACAGCATTCTCAACCCCTAGTGGGCATTATCAATTTGTGGTGATGCCCTTTGGTCTGAAGAATGCACCTGCCACTTTTCAGAGGTTGGTGAATACAGTCCTTACAGGTCTGGAAGCCTATAGTGCAGCATATCTAGATGATATTGCTGTCTTTAGCTCCACCTGGGAGGATCACCTGGTCCACCTCAGAAATGTTTTACAGGCCCTGCAGAAAGCAGGCCTGACTATCAAGGCCACCAAGTGCCAGATAGGGCAGAGTCAGGTTGTGTACCTGGGCCACCTTGTGGGTGGAGGCCAGGTTCAACCACTGCAGAGCAAGATCCAGACCATCATGGACTGGACTGCTCCAACTACCCAGACTCAGGTGAGAGCCTTCTTAGGCCTGACTGGGTACTATAGGAGATTTGTCAAGGGGTATGGATCAATAGTGACACCCCTGAATGACTTAACTTCCAAGAAAATGCCCAAAAAGGTTCAGTGGACAGTTAGCTGTCAAAAGGCATTTGATGACCTGAAGCAGGCCATGTGCACTGCTCCCATTCTACAGAGTCCTGATTACTCCAAGAAGTTCATTGTTCAAACTGATGCATCTGAATTGGGGGTAGGGGCTGTACTGTCACAATTGAATGATGAAGGTCAGGATCAGCCAGTAGCATTCATTAGCAGAAGGCTGACCCCTAGAGAGAAACGTTGGTCAGCCATTGAGAGGGAGGCCTTTGCTGTGGTCTGGGCTCTGAAGAAGTTGAGGCCATACCTGTTTGGTACTCACTTCCTTGTTCAAACAGACCATAAGCCCCTCTTATGGCTAAAACAAATGAAGGGTGAAAACCCCAAACTGCTTAGGTGGTCCATTTCCCTACAGGGGATGGACTTCACAGTGGAACATAGACCTGGGAGTAACCATGCCAATGCAGATGGACTCTCTAGGTACTTCCACTTAGAACATGAAGACTTAACTGGGCAAGGTTAGTTTAATGTCCCTACGTTTGGGGGGGGTTGTGTAGGAGAGTAGGATCTGCTTCACATGGGTACCTCCACTTTTTGCTGATGCTTCACTGTTTCTCGACCTTAGTCTGGCTGGGGCCCTGCTAATCAGAACCCCAGCCTAGCTGCTTCCTCTCTAAAATGGTTTCCATGTGCCTTAGGCACATCTCTGATTGGAATCTGGAGTGCCCTTATAAGTCCCTAGTATATGGTATACTATGTACCCAGGGCATAGGTACCTCAGAGGCCTACCAGGGGCTGCAGCATGTATTGTGCCACCCCTGGAAGGCCATCCAAACTGACACCACAGGTCTGCTACTGCAGCCTGGGTAAGGTGGTGCATGCACCCCTTACTGTGATATAGGCTACCTATATCACTACCTACATACACACATATAAACCTATAAGTCACTCCTATGGCAGGCCTTATCAATCCTGAAGGCAGAGTGCGTGGTTCCTATGTGAGAGGGTGCCCCTGCATGAGCAGGGCCCCTCTGCAGCATTCGGAGACCCTTCTCTGATGCTGTTTGTAGTGCAGCCTGACCATATACTCTTAAGCGCATTATAACCTCGCGTTAAATGCTAACTTTGGGATGGCTGCACGGAAACATGTCGTGTTTGGTGTCAAACATCTTGGAATACTACCCCCCCACCAGTTCTGGCAGCGGGGGTAGCATTCCACCCTTCTAGAGGGAAAGACATGTACACACCGGTATACCCGGTACTGACTTTCCAGAGCCCTGGCATCACAAAATGGATGCCGCTGCCACAGACACGAGTCTGGCCTCCTGCTGCTGACCGAAACTCCGGCAGGAGAGGCCTGGACAATAGGTTTCCTGTCCCAGGGAGGTGTGACCACCTCCCCAGACAGGATAGTGTGTATTGGGGCTGGGCGGGAGCACTCTCGGGTGCTTTGAAATCCTGCACTGGGGGCACACTTGGTGTCCCTGTGCATACCCCAGTTCAAACCGGCTCAGGGGCTTCCAGCCCCTGCTCTGGCGCGAAACTGGACAAAGGGAAAGGGGTGTAACCACCCCTCTGCCCTGACCCTCCCATAGGTGGGGCCACAGAGTATGTCCAACCCCCTACCTTAGTATAAGTAGGGGACCCCAGTCCTTAGGACTTTAGATTTACCTGGACGAAACTCTGACACAGAATCCTGGACCTTCGACGCTCTACTTCAAGATTAGAGGACTGAAGAATCTCACTTGGGGTCAAGGAGTGACTCCCCTGCTTGGCAGGCACCAAAGAAGCAATTGTCCAGTCTGCATCGCTGAAGCTCCCGTCGGACGCCGAAGTCATTGCATCACCAGAGGTAGATTTCCAGACTTCCCCGAGGCTGCCCTGAGTCGCCAGCAAAGCTGAGGCCCGTAGCTGTCGTGGGTAACGTGGAACCGTGACCCCTGGACACCGAACACATTTGCAAGTGCATCCTCTTCTGGGTATCCCACGAAGTTGTACTATGGGCTCCGAGTAGCCCCAGCCTCCAGCACCAACTGCACCGAAGATCACTGGCCTCCACTCCACGAGTGTCCTGTGAGCCAGCTCCACGTGCATCGTCTCAATGCTCCTTCGCGGTCGCTAGTCCGTTGGCTAGTAGGCCCTCCCGAAGGCCAATCTTTTTCTGCTTGGGCTCCCTGGTTGCTGCAGGCGTGCCCTGACTTATCCTCGCTGGGTGAGTCCCCCAGACCTTGCTGGTCTGCAACATCGTCCTTCTTCCATTTCCACGAGACTTGCCGTTGCCAAGGCTTGTTGGGTCCAATCTGGTCGCCGACACCCCTGCAATCGACAGACGTCGTAGGTACAGCTCGAATCCAGCTCCTGAGTCATCGTCGACGCCTCCTGGACCTCGTGGCTGAAGAGTCAAGACAACCGTCAACCTACCTGAAGCACTCGACATCGGTGGGCATCTGCTCATCGCCTTCCTGGTCACTGGCTAGTGACCCAGACTCTGTCCCCTCTGCTTTCAGGTTCTTCAGATCTTCGATCCACCTTTGGGTCCACCCGAACACTTTCGACTTGGCCGCCAGCAGCACTTTGCAGCAGATCGCCATTGAAAGCGACGACGAAACCCGACCCCGAAAGACACCTATGCACCCGGCTCCCCTGGGTGAGGTAACTCGAGTACTCCGGTGCTCCCGTGGGTATTGACACTAGAACAGCCTAGTTCTCAAAGGGTTTGCTCCAAGTCCTCCTCTAAGTGTCCCTTTTCTTTTAAATTCTAAACGCGACTTTCCCCATAGAAGTTAACGGTGGTTCGCGGCTGTGTTCATACACTGCACGCGTCCCCCGTGGGTCCCCTGTGTCACTGCCTTGGGTGGTACCTTGTGGTCCAAGCACTTCTACAGGCTCTAGGCCTTGTGTCTAGCTCAGTCGTGGTTCTTATACCACTTTATTGGTATATGGTTTGGTACGCCCCTGGGGCTCAAACGTGTATTTGTGCTATTACTGTAGATAACTAACTTATAATTTATGTACTTCGAACTCTAGCCTCATAAAGAGACTAGAGGGGTGTGTTTAGTAATAAATACATATATTTTGAATATATACCTGGTGTGGTCCTCTTTCATTTGGTCACTCAAGAGATTATAGACTGGTAAAACAAGCTGCTTTACATTCCTTCAAGACTTAGCCTGAAGGCTGCTCTCCATAGCTACCACTAGGATAGCTTTCAATAAAGGTTGTCTTTAACCTATCTCCAATAAGGGGTTGTTTGGACTGGTGCAAGGTGCCCACTATAATTAGTGGACAGCATATGCCAGGCCAACTTCTCACATCAAACATCTTGGAATACTACCCCCCCACCAGTCCTGGCGGCGGGGGTAGCATTCCACCCTTCTAGAGGGATAGACATGTACCCACTGTGGAAACACGGTAGAATCCTGAAGAGCCCTGGCATCACAAAATGGATGCCACCAGTCACAGACACGGGGCTGCCCTCCTGCTGATGACTGAAACTCACAGTGGAGGGAGCCCAACAAAAGGTATCCTGTCACAGAGAGGTGTAACCACCTCCCAGACAGGGTTTAGTGTATTGGGGCTGGGTGGGTGCACTCTTAGAGTGCTTTGAAGTCCTGCACTGGGGGAGCAGAAGGTTCCTCTGTGCATATGCCAGTTCAAACCGGCTCAGGGGCTACCTGCCCCTGCTCTGGCGCGAAACTGGACAAAGGGAAGTGGGTGTAGCCACCCACTCCCCTGACCCTCCCATAGGTGGGGTCATAGAGCTAGTCCCTCCCTCCTTTACAGTATAAGATAGGGAGCCCTTGAACTTGTAAGTTAGATATCCCTGGACGACGCTCTGAAGAAGAATCCTGGCCCTGCGACGTTCCACTACCTTTGGAAGACAGAAGAATCTCCCTTGGAGTCAAGGAGTGACTCCCCTGCTTGGCAGGCACCAAAAATTACAAACAACGGTTGCAAACTATGCCGCTCCCGCTGGAGTCCGAAGTTCCTGCAGCCCAAGAAGTAGATTTTCTGACTTCTCCAAGGCCATCGTCAGTCCCCAGCAAAGCTGAGGCAAGTGGACCCTACGAGTGACGAGGAACCGCGACCCCTGGGTACCGTGCACTATTGTCGAGTGCAACCCCTTCACAACGTTCTAAGAACCTGTGCTTTAGACCACGTGTGGTCCCAGCCTCCAGCAGGAATCCCTCTGAAGATCAGCAGCCTACACCGTCCCGAGTGACCGTGGGCCCCTGTGGAGCGAATCCGACTGAGGCGTCTTCGCAATCCCTTGCCAGCCGGCTCGTGGGTCCCCAGAAGACTTTCTAAAGAAACCAAAGGGCTCACCTGGATGCTCCAGGCCTGCCCTGACTTACCCTTGCTGGGTGAGTCCCTCAGACCTTGCTGGTCTGCGCCATTGCCTTTTCACACTTTGCACGAGACTTGCTGTTACCAAGGCCTGTTGGCTCCAATCGAGTTGCCGACACCACAGTAAGCTGCAGACTTCGTGGGTCACAGCGAATCCAGCTTCTGGTCATCGTCGACGCCTCCTGGACCTCGTGGCTGAAGAGTCAAGGCAACCGTGAACGACCTGAATCCTGCGACGATGGTGGGCATTCATCTTCCTTGCCCCGAGTCACTGCCAAGTGACTTTGAACACTGTCCCCTCTGCTTTCAGGTCATCCTTCCACCGAATCCAGGCTTGGATTCCACCGGACACTTCTTCAAACCATCACAAGCAGCAAGTCTTCTTTGTTCGCCATTGAAAACGACGCCGCGACCCGTCACCAAAGGACACCTGTGCACCCGGCTTCCCTGGGTGAGGTAACTCCAGCCCTACGGTGCTCCTGTGGGTGTGGGCCCTAGAACTACTTACCCTGTAAGTGACTTGCTTGTAGGTTCACCAGAAGTATCCTAAAACTCTTATTCTGCCCGTGCGCTTCTCGCACTGACTCGTACAGGGTTCGCGGCTGTGTTAGACACACCGCGTCCAACTCCCTAGTAAATCTACCAGTAACCGCGTCCTTTGACTCGTACTGACCGATCGGTGTGTTCGCCTCGAACACGCCAGGGTCCTGTAACATTGATAACTCAATCGCGTCCGCTTACATAGACTCGTACAGGACTCGCACTAGTGTCTGAACACCGCGTCCATCCCCTGTGGGTCTCCTACAACTACCTGGGTGGTTCTCTGGGGGTCCCTCGATTCTATGTGCTCTAGACCCCGGTCTAGCCAAGATAAGATTGTGATATTTACTGTGCTAACTTATTTTGATAACAATTGACTTGTACATATGTTCCTGACTTCTAATCTCATAAAGAGATTAGTAGAGAGTGTTTATTAATAAATACATATATATTTGATATATATACCGGTGTGGTGTCTTTTCATTTGGTGATTCAAGAGATTGTGTGGTAAAACAAGCTGCTTTACATTCCTTCAAGACTTAGCCTGAAGGCTGCTCTCCACAGCTACCACTAGGATAGCTTTCTATAAAGGTTGTCTTAAACCTATCTACCATAAGAGTCGATTTGTATTGGTGCAAGGTGTCCACTTTAATTAGTGAACAGCATATACCAGGCCAACTTCTCACATTGGTGGCAGCGGTGGGATTCCAGCTTGCTATTGTTTTACCAGAAAATCTCTATTTGAATTACTAACTGAAAACCACTATAGGTACTTAAGGTACATATAAAGTCAAGCTTAGTATCAATAAGTTCTACTGAACTTAGAGCTGTGTGCCAAGGGATAGCACACCCTTTCTACAGCTCAAGCTAGGATCAGTAGGCCACAAACTAGTGTAGGTAGTACAACACTGCACAACACTATAATGTCCTTAAAAGGTGGAGCCAGTGGGTCCTCCCAGCCTCAGTATAAGGACATGGCTTTCTCTGACTTGAGAGCCATGTGTGTTGAAAGACACCTGAGGCTAGGACAGAGTCCCTCAACCCTACACCTGATAGATCTGCTGACAGCAGATGATCTTAGATTGGCTCTAGGAGCTAATGGATCTGAATCAGTGGGTGGGTCAATTACAATGTCTGGGTCAGATGATGAAAATCAGAATGACCAGGACTCTGTGATTGAAGGGCCAGGCTCCAAAGGGCCTGAAAAGGACAGAGGAATTCTCCCTAAGAGAACTGACAGAGTGGATGAGAGGCACAGGTCCCCTTCCAGGGAATCTGACCACTCCTATCACTCTGGCAGAGAATTTGTCCATCAGAGGAACTCATACGTTCCCATAAGAGAGACCTCCTCTGAAAGAATGTGCAAACTCCGCCAGTATGAGGAAGCACGAGTTGCCCTCAGAACCAAGCAGTTGGCACTGGATAGGGAAGCCCTGGAGATCCAGAGAGCTTCTAGAAGAGAGGGGTTAGAACCCCTTGGTGTCAGCAACAGTGTCCCTAGAGGCAGAGAATTTATTCCAGACCATAGGAACCTGAGCAAGGTTGTTCCTCCCTACCAGAGTGGGGATGATATCCACAAGTGGATAACTGCTATGGAGAGGGCCTGTAGAGTACAGCAGGTCCCCCAAAAACAGTGGGCAGCAATCTTGTGGCTCTCCTTTTCAGATAAAGGTAGAGACAAGCTCCTCACTGTTAGAGAAGAGGATGCTGATGATTATGAGGTCCTGAAGAGTGCACTAATAGATGGGTTTGGCTTAACCACTGAGCAGTACAGGTTGAAGTTCAGAGACACCCAGAAGGCACAGACTCAGGACTGGACTGACTTTGTTGATTGTGCAACCAAGGCTCTAGAGGGTTGGCTAGTTGGCAGTAGGGTTACTGATTTCAAGGGATTGTATAATCTGATCATGAGAGAACAGATCCTTAATAATTGCCAGAACCAGTTGTTGCATCAGTACCTGGTGGACTCTGATCTGACCTCTCCCCAAGAATTGGGAAAGAAGGCAGACAAATGGGTCAGAACCAGGGTGAGGCAGAAACCCCAGAACCAAGGGGGTGACACCAAGAAGCAAGATCCTAAGGGCTCTGAGAAAGGTGGGGATAAGTCAAAAGACCAGAAGTCTTCACAAGGGCCCCAAAAATCTGCATCTGGTGGGGAGTCACAAACCAACAAGGGAAAAGGCCAAAAGAAGCCCTGGTGCAAATTCTGTAAACAGAAAGGGTACTGGACTTCTGATTGTAACAAGTCCAAAGACCAGACCACCACCACTCCTGCACCTAAGGCAACTGTTCCCCCTAGTTCAGCTACTGGTGGAGGTGGTACACAGACTAAGGGTTTAGTAGGGTTGACCCTGGGTTCTGAAGTGGACTCTGACCTAGTCAGAGTGCCCACTCAGGCAATGCTGATTTGTGAGGGAGACCTTAATATGTCCTTCCTAGTGAGTCCCAGTAATCTGGGCAAATACAAACAGCAGCCTGTAATAAATGGCAAACAGGCTTTGGCATTTAGGGACACAGGTGCTAGTGTCACCATGGTGGCAGAGGATCTTGTGGGACAGATCATCCTGGGCGAAATATACCAGGTGACCAATGCAAGCAACGTCCAGACCAACCATAGTCTGGCAGTTGTGAATTTCTCCTGGGGAGGGGTAACTGGCCTCAAGAAGGTTGTAGTCAGTGCAGACCTCCCTGTCGAATGTCTATTGGGCAATGATCTAGAGACTTCAGCCTGGTCTGAAGTGGAGTTATGGACTCATGCTGAGATGTTGGGCATCCCTGCAGAGGTATTTGCTGTGACCAGGTCACAAGCAAGAATGCATGACACTGAACCAGCTCTGGATCCTGGAACAATGGACCAGATGCTTCCCAAGAGGAGGAGCAGTAGGGTAAAGGCAGTGCCTTCCCTCTGTCTCAGATCACAGATTCACCCGCAGAGGGGGGTGAAGCAGATCCTGAAGAAGGAACTGCCCCAGAGGGACTTGAGCCTGATCAGGTTGAGTTCTTGGGGGCAGGGGGCCCTTCTAGGGAAGATCTGAGTAAGGAGCAACAGTACTGCCCCTCTCTTGAACCCCTCAGACAGCAGGCTGCTGCTGAGGCTGCTGGGAGTGCTAGTGGGTCCCATAAAATTTATTGGGATGAGGGACTCCTATATTCTGAGGGTAGAGACCCAGCCCCTGGAGCCACCAGGAGGTTGGTAATACCTCAGAAGTTTAGGGGGTTCCTCTTGACCTTAGCACATGATATCCCTTTAGCAGGTCACTTGGGCCAAAACAAGACCTGGGACAGGCTTGTTCCACATTTTCATTGGCCACATATGTCAGAGGACACAAAGGAGTTTTGTCGCTCCTGTGTCACTTGCCAAGCCAGTGGTAAGGCAGGTGGCACCACAAAGGCCCCCTGATACCACTACCTGTGGTGGGAGTACCCTTTGAAAGGGTAGGGATTGACATTGTTGGTCCCCTTGACCCTCAAACTGCATCTGGGCACAG